>CM040244.1:208809942-209207650 GCA_022545495.1 Chrysanthemum lavandulifolium
ATGAAATTTTAATCTTGGAAAATCTAAAATATGATAAAACTAATTGAAGCTGAAGTACAATAACTTGACTTGAATGACTATTTTGACAACATGTTTGAAGCAACGAATTGATGGTTGATATTTAACAGTCTAATTTAAGTATGATATAACAGTGCACATAATAACAACTGAAGTATCAATTGAATTAGAGCAATGTAATGAGAAATTAGATTAAGAGATTAAAATCTATTCAAAGACTAAAGATTGGTAAGAATATCGATTAATACCTAATAAAGTTGATAATCTCAAAATTCCATAATACATTAAAGGAAAATATTACTGATCATGATTGGAAATAGGTATTACTAAATTACAAATTATGATGAATTAATTAAAATTGGTTAATGAATAGAAATTATGGAAATTCATATAACCATAATTTAAATTAAGTTTCTAATACTTATGATAATAATTAATTAAACGTTGAATGCTAAGTTACATAAGATTGTATAAATGATTAAATACTATCAAATGATATTAAATGTTATTTCATAAATATAGAACTGATAATTTAAGATAAAAGAATTAACATATTTATCAGTATTAACTAAAATTTCGAAAATGTATCAAGATAGCAAGTAGAAATATTAAACTAACTAATCTATAAATAATTCAATGTAAATTAAAGAACATGTAAACTACTCAAAAGCATAAAATTGCTAACAATTTAAAGTTAATCAATTATACATTAAAATACTAAAACAATAGGAATTTTTAATATTTTTATGAAGATGAAAATAAAATCAAACAATTAATTAATAACAATAAATTTGATATCAATAGTTGAACTGATATTATCAACATAAAATGATTATAACAATTAATTAGTTTAAAATTATGTAATTACAAATATGTATAAAATAATTAAAAAGAAAAATTATTACTAAACAAGTAATATATATATTCAAATAAGTAAGAAAAATTTATAAATTACACCTAAATCGTAAATTTAATATTTTAAATTAATTAATTAATATGATTTAAATATTTAAACTTTTTATTTGCAAAACTAAATTTAAATATTTTATTAATTAATATTTATTTAATTTAAAAAAGATTCAAAAGGAAATTAAATCAAATTAACTAACAATATCCTACCATAATACATAAATTTAAACTTTAACAATTTTTCAATATAATTGTAATACATTTTAAGTAACTATTAATAAAATTTAAATGATAATTTAGATTGAAATAATAAAGATGATTAATAATATTTTAAAAATGTAAACCATATGAATAAGTATTATTAGATATTAATTTAATATATGATTAAATTAAATATTAAAAAGTTAATAATGATTTGAATATAATAAAATTCAATTGAATAATATATATATTAATAAAATTAAATAAATATTTTATTAAATTGATAAGATTAGATAAAATGACTAATTATATTAATAAAATATTAAAACGTATGATTTGAATACTAGAAAAATTAATATTTTAATAAAAGAATATAATAAAATATCAAATACATGAACTAAATTAAAAGACTTAATAATTTATATTCACAATTATTATCAAACTTTATTAAGTTAAATTAATAATATTAATTATAATAACAAATTATTAATTAATAATTAAAATTTTAAATTTAATACTAAAAAACATGTAATTTTAGATTTAAAATTACTTTTACAATAAATTTAAATATTTAACAATTAATTAAAATAACTTAAATTTAAAATTAATATATTAAATTATAAAATTATTAATGTACATTAATATACAATAGATTATAACATAATTACAAGTTAATTTTTATAAATGATTAATAAACTAATGAAAATTATAATATTTTTAATCAAACTAGTTAAAATTTAATATTTGAGTTAAATATTAAAAATGAAAACTTAAATATAAAAATTATTCAAATTTTAATTTCAAATAAATGAACAATTTAAAATTTTGAATTTAAAATAATTTAAAAAATTTATTTGAATTAATTAAATCTAATAATTTAAATAATAAAATTTTAACATAATTCAAAAACATTGTTAATGATTGAATATAATGTATAATATTAAATTAATATATCACCAAATCTAAAGCTCTTAATGAACATGTTATAAGATCAATTTGAATTTTATATTATCAAACTAATCAAATTTAAATCAATTGAAATTTTAAAGAATAACAATTATTGGTAATAATGACTATATTTGTCAATAATTTTACAGTATACTATAATGATTAAATATAAGTGATAATAGATAACTTTATTTGTATCAGTTATATTTAAAATTAGAAATTAACAACTGTAATAATTGATAAATATGCCATTAAAGTAATATGCTTTAATTCATTTGAGCATTTATAGTAAAAATTTTTATTCAAATGATATTAAACCAAGATTATGGTAAACTAATTAACAATAAATTTATTTTATAAAACATAGAAGAATGCTGAACTTTTAATAATAATTCACAAAAGTTTGATATAAGAATTGAAACAATCATAATACAAACTTATTATCCAAATTTAAATCAGTTTAATTAAATTTGGATAAATCAACATGATACATTAATAAATTAAAGTAGTAAAATGTATTTACTATAGAAGTTAACTAAAATTTTTTACAATGATATTTGTATTATTACATCTTCATGCTCTTTTTAAGTTAGTAACAAAACTCAATTTCAATCAAATCAATAAATTTTTAATTCTTAGGCAATTTAGTTACTAATGTAACCATATTTAATGCAAATTATTTTAATTAGTAAAATATCAATTTATATTTTAAGTTAATATTAATTAAATTAATTAAGCTAATTTAATAAAGTTAAAAGTCAAAATTTTCAATAAATTTAAATACTTGTAAATAATTCAATAATTTACTAAACATATATTTTATATTTCCTTATATTTAATAATAAAAAGTTTCATGTAATATACATTTAAATTTGAAATCAATTATACTTGAATAAAATTTCAAAAGATCAAAGTTGAAGAGTTAAAAGGAACAATGTAAGTTAGAAAGTACATCGTACTAATAAAGTAGAAGTTTTCCGAGCCCGAGGGTTGATCATTTAAAGACTTCTTAAGATCGTTAAATGACCGACCAACAACCTGCTCATTTCATCTTGGGATTTCATGAATTGCTTCAACAACTCATCGATGATGGTCCAGTTGGAACAATGGCGGGAGGTGGATTAGGAAAATTCGGCCTCTAATATTAGGATTAGGGCCTTGATTTTGAAAATTTCCTTGATTAGGATTCATATTCCCATGAAATTGATTCCCTCGATTGAAATTGTTTTGATTAAGGTTTCCTTGATGTTGGAAACCTTGATTTGGTCGCAGATAGAAATTACCTTGGTTTTGATAACCTTGGTTCATTCTTGGTTGGTTCGATTCGGTTTTGCATGTTATGATTCGGTTAAAACCGGTGGTGCTCGATTAGTGTTAGCACGGTAATGTGGTTCATTTTGAGGACGGTATTGATTACCTCCCGATGTGAACTACCGCTAGAGCATTGGCTTCAAATGGACTACCATCGGTGGCGAGACAAATTGTAGTATGCATGAGGACCACCACAAGTAACACAACTCTCGACTTTCTTCACTTCACCATATGTTGGTGTCTCGAGTGAATGTCACTTTCTTTGGTTAGCAAGAACCAAAGCTCGAACAATATCTCGTGAGTTTGTCAATCTTAGCATCGGTGCTAGATGTACTCACCGGAGATGAAGAAGAAGGGTCCAAGATGAGACCGATATGTCTTTGCTCGGAAAGGGTGGACCGAGATTTGTTCTCAATGATTTGCAAGGCTTCTTTGGTAGTCTTGCTCAGAAATTACCTCCATGGAGGCATTCAAAGAGTCTTGATTGGTCCGATTCGCACCATTGTAGAAAGTATCCATTTGCATTAACTCGGTAAAACCGTGATGCGGACACTCATGGCAACTCTTTGTAACGATCCCATGCCTCCCGAATGATTCATCAAATCTCCGAGAAAATTTCATTATCTCATTCTTGAGACTTGTGGTTCGAGATGGAGGATAGAATTAGATTAACTAATTTGGTGACTAGATCTTCCCATGTCTCAATGGAACGAGGGGTTGTTTCTCGAGCCAATTCCGGCTTGTCCTCTGAGAGAATGGGAATGCGAAGAAGCTTGATAGCTTCATGTGGACATTCTTGTACTTGATGGTAGATGCAATCTTGTTAAACCATCGAATGTGTGCATGAGGATCATCCCGCCAAAACCATAGAATTGGCTTTGGGTTACTAGATTAAGTAACCCGGTTTTGAGCTCAAAGGTATCGACCACGATGGTGGGACAACAATGGCATCTCCGTAACCCTCGATGGGTGCCCGGAGAAGCTCATTCATCGGCTTGTCTTCCGCCATTTCGGCGGTGGTGTGGTGGTAGACGTTCCTCGATCACGGTGAAGGAGCCGAACGCCCTCACGCTCACGAGGAATGTTTCCAAGCTCGTAAAGTGGACTTGTAGAACTGGAAGAACGAGTGCGCATGCACTAAGTATAAAAATCAATTTTCAAAACAAATGCGAGGCAAAACGACAAGTGAACTTAACCAATAATCACAAATGAAATGGCTTTTTGAAAAGGTACACCAAATCACAAGGACACAAAGGCAAGTTTTAAATCGATGTTCGGAACTTATTATGGTCACACCCCGGCTAGTAGGTGTCTTGCCTTGATTTGCGGTGGTTGATTTTTATGTATATATTAAGTACCACTGAAAAGACGTAGGTAATGATTTGTGCAAAGGGTTCAAAAACTTTTGGACAATATTTTTGGATCGTCTCGTTTTACCAAATCGTATCTCTTTAAGAATCACCTTAAAAGAAACACAAGATAGAAAACGTTACGATTGTTTTGTTGTTTTATATTGTTTTTGGGTTTGTTAACACTTTAGGAAAAGTGCTAATGAACTTTTTGATATTTTTATAACTTTACAAAAAAACTTTTTACAAAAGATGGGGTATGTGCAAGAATGGGTCTGGAAATGGTTTAGAACACGCTAAAGCCTCCCCGGCAGCGGCGCCAAAATTTGATTGGTGCTGAAAACACAGTCAAGCTTAATCATTCAAGCTAGCCACTTGTGAATGGCTAACCGTAATAAACTTAAAACTGCTCAGAAACCAATACAATGAAGATCTAGAGAATACAATGAATTCCGGGTCATTAAGTCCCACTGAGACTCAATGGTGTGTAAACACTAATTCAGATGATAGAATGATCACTAAGGATAGTGATCGAGAAAGGATTTTGATTGAAATTACACTCTTGATTGATTGGAATGATATTGGAAACATAATTGGAAAACACAACAATCAGATAAAAGAAACGTAAATACGTACGTTTAAAAACTACGCAAACGTACAAAATAAAAAGTGAGATCTAAGAAATAAAAGACCTAAAAATATGAAAATAACATTTTTGGAATCCTAAAAATAAAAGAAAATTATTAGAAAAAGAAAATTATTTTTACAACTATTTATTTAATTATTATTAATTAAAAACTATTTTAACTATTTAATAAATACTCTAAAAAAAGAAAATATGAAATAAGGCTAGAAAAATAAAATTATGATTCGAAAAATCTAAAATATTATAAAACTAATTTTAAAATTAAAAATATATTTTCACACTTTTCATCTAATTATTACTAATTAATTATAATTTAAAATACACTTAAATACTAGAAAATATAAAATAAACTTGGAAAATGAAATTTTAATCTTGGAAAATCTAAAATATGATAAAACTAATTTTAAAACTGAAAAGATATGTTTATGCTTTTAATTATTTATTACTAATTAATTACTATTTTAACTATTTAAAATTATAATAAATACTAAAAGATTAGGAAAATTATGAAACTTTTTCTAAAAATAACTTATGATGACAGAAAACTAAGAAAAATATAAAACAAGATTTGCTTATTAATTAGATGAAAAGAAAAATCAAAAGCTAAAACTATTAAATAAACACTATCACCGATTTAAAATGAAGTTTTTCCGGATTTTCTTTTTGAAAACTACTTAACTACTTAAAATATGAAATTTTAACAAACACAAAAATTTTACAACTCAAAAATAAGCTATGTGAGGGCTTATGAGCTCAACAGTAGGCTTAAGAGCTTATTTTGGTGAAACAAGCTCAAACAAGCTCACAAACTGAAACAAAAGCTCAATAAAGATGCAAACAAGCTAGATGAACTGAAATGAAGCTAAAAGATACAGATAAGCACATTGATAAGCTAATAACAAACAAATAAGCACTTATGCTAAACACAGAAATGGGACAAGATTAGAGCTTATTGCAGCCCTAGCAAACAAGCTAGAAAATGAAAACCAAGCTTGAGACTTCAAGATAACTTGGTTGGCTATCCAAAGAACCAAGTATCACAAGCTATGACCCACTAATAAGCTCTGTGCAAGCTTATCAAGTTGGTACCACTCAACGCATGCACAGGCACTTTTTCGCAACAGTCCCAAAGGAAACTAGAAAATAAGCACTTAATAAGTCGATTCAAAGAAAACTAGCATTTTCTAATTTAGCTTAGCAACTAAACTTTGATATTCCAAGAGCTTATATCCTAAATCTTAATAATAAACACACAAAGAAATCCTAAAGTTTATTCAAAACGACCCAATGAAAATTTTGACTTTTTATCAAAACCAACAGAGTTGACTAATATGAACTTTGATTCACTACTACTCACTGATTTTGTTGTTTTAAGGTATATTAAGACTTATTTGATCTGCACTAACAACTTACTAACACAAAATCATGATCATGAAACATGGAAATCAAACAGACAAGAATTGAGATGAGATCAAAAGGAAATTTGACTTTTCACCAAATGACCATTGTTTTTTATGGATTGATTGAGTTATTAAGTGTGTATGTGACACAGAATAAGCACAAACAAACAATACAGACAAGACCTGTTACAGTTTAAACAGGCAAACCCAAACACCCTTTAAGTGACAGTTTTGGAACTTTTTCAAAGCAAATCACAAATTTAAGCCATAAAACTGATTGCAGACTTGATATAATCACTAAATAAGACTAAATAAACATGAGCTAACAGTGACAACAACATAAAACTAAGAATTTATACTTAAGCTATTTTAATCACAAAATGAAATTTTTATAAACTATAAATTTAAAAGAACAACAAACTGATTTTATTGTTTACTTATGCTCAATTATAACTAAGAAACATAAAAAACCAGAAATTACAAGTAATAAACAACTAAAACAAAGAAATGCAAAAAAGAACAAAAAGGCTTACAAAAGCTTCCAAGCTCAAAACTGAGAACAAGGACCAATTAACACCCCTATTAGCTTACCACTAAGCTTTTAACCCAAGGCCATCCAAAATCTACCCTGCTCCAGCTGTGAATGCCATTTCCAACTGAATTTTTTATTTTTCAACTATTTATTTGGATTTTTGGTGATTTTTGCTTTTTGATGCTAAACTGATTTTTATGATATCTAATAGCTTTTATAAGCTATATAGGAGCTTACATGATCTAATTCAGTCCAAAACAACAAATAAAAACAACATTTGAATCATATGAGATTTTAACTTGAAATTTCACAAACTTGAAAATGAAGCTTAAAAATGAAATTGATGGTTACAAAAGTTTAATAATACAGTGAACACTTGAAATACGGAGCTTAAAAGCTAAATCATACACTGAAAATGGAAAATTAGCTAAAACGACATAAAAGAAACTAAGTTACTCAAGATGATGTTGATACATTGCTTCCCCTCCTCTTTATAATGACTTTTTGGACTCTATGTTGACCTCTGATTGCTTCCCACCAATTTCCAATTTCTTGGATCTCTAAATCATCTTAACCATCCAAGTGGATTTTGGCGCAATTTCTTCATGAGCGTGTTTTGATATTAATGGGGTTGGTTTGAGTCAATTAAAGATTTTTGGTGTTAGTGGAGGTGGAGGGACAAGGTAAGGTGAATGAGTGTTGAAAAGTTGGAAAACCACCTCGGTTTTGGATTCGAGAGGTTGAAGAGGAGAGTGAGCAGAGGGGCGGTATTTTGCCCGCTTGACTTTATTCGACCGAGTGGTTAATATAATGGGGGTTCACAATTGGTCTTGGCAGGGCCAAATGGATTTTGACCTAGCTCGAGGGTCAAGGGTCATGGGGATTGGGCTTGGATAATGCATTTGGGCACCATGTGGTTGTGGATTGGTTTGGACTTTGATATTGGATCCGTTTGGTTTGTTAACTACACAAGGACTAGGTTTGCAAATTCTCCAAACTTGAGGGACTGATCATGACACTTTTCCAAACTTATCACAAGGACCAAACTTGACAAACTTTGATAGTACAAGGACCTTTTTTTGCATAAAATTCCATTTTTATAAGTCCAAGGACTAATTTTGACATTTTTCAAAGCTTAGGGACCTTTTCTGCCATTTGACCAAAGAATCATTCAAGGACCATTTTAACAACTTAGAATATTTCAGGGACCTTGAATGACAAAACTTCACATTTTAGAATTCCGGGACTAGATTTGACAACTTTTAAAACTTGAGGACTAAAGCGCCAATTTTGCAAACTTGATACATTTTTCATCGATTTTGATCTTTTGCATTTAAAACCCATAAAACACTGATTTGTGATATTTTCATCATTTTGATGCATTTTTAGTGTTTTCGGATGATTTTGCGCTTTAGATTGTACAAAATGATGAGTATTTAGACACTCATCAATCCTCACACTAAGATATTGCTAGTCCCTAGCAATGATTTAGAACTTTAATGGATTTTAAAACTCTTTACCAAAAGCCATCACTCGGAGTAGCCAAATGTTTCGATTCAAGTAAGAACCTTGGTACATCGATAACCAAATGATTTTGAGCAAATCATAAGTCAGAACGGATTTGATTTGTCTTTACCGTGCCGCTTTGCTCGGACTAGCCAACTCTTAGATAAATTATCGAATTATCTTTGGTGAGTCAATACCAATTATGGATTTTCCATCGCCTTTACCACAAGCCATAAACTTGCGGCTAGCCAACTCTTCACTTTTTAGGATATGGTGAGTTGAATACCATACAATTTTGGGCAAATTGCAAGCCATAAACGGATTTGAGAAATCTTTACCAAGAGCCGTTTGCTCTGGATTAGCCAATCCTTTTGTCTATTAGACATGGCGGATCGATAACCAAGTGAGTAAGTGAAAACACTTACTCCAAAAAAATTTGGCCAAAACGGGAATTGGGTGGATAATTTCATGATAAAATTCGTGAGAATTCCCCCACACTTAGAAATGAATATTGCCCTCAATATTCAAAGTACCGCGGTTATGCCGAAACCGAGAACGTAAAAGGAAATACTACGGCCATTATTTGAAAGAGATTTTTTTTTTTTTTTTTTTTTTT
Organism: Chrysanthemum lavandulifolium; assembly: GCA_022545495.1. Classification (NCBI taxonomy): domain Eukaryota; kingdom Viridiplantae; phylum Streptophyta; class Magnoliopsida; order Asterales; family Asteraceae; genus Chrysanthemum; species Chrysanthemum lavandulifolium. Next base: position 208,819,379 of record CM040244.1, read on the forward strand.
TTTTTTCTGAAAAGATTTTATATACAACAGTGTGGGGCAACTCCCCCACACTAGGGTGGTAGAACAGAGAAAGAAGACAGAAATATGGGTGAAAACCCATATGGTGTGTGCTAATGTTTTTGATTCCCAAGTCATTAGCTTGACTCGATCCCCGCATTCATTGGTTCATGAAGAATGTTTGTAGATCCGGGACAACCACAGGGGGAATGTCCTCTCCAAAGTAATGCTTCACTCGATGACCATTCACTTTAAAATTTTGACCATCGGGTTGAGATAACTCAATGGTACCATAAGGATAAACCTTAGCGATAGTAAATGGACCAGACCAGCGAGACTTGAGCTTTCCCGAGAAAATCTTCAATCTTGAATTGAAAAGAAGGACTCGATCACCAACGTTGAAAACGCGGTTCTTGATTTTAGAGTCATGAATCTTCTTTGTCTTTTGTTTGTAGATCAAAGAGTTCTCGTAAGCTTGATCACGAAGTTCATTTAGTTCATTCATTTGAACTTTTCTGTGATCACCAGCTGTCTGAATATCGAAATTTGCATGCTTTAAGGCCCAGTATGCCTTGTGCTCTAACTCAATCGGAAGATGACATGCCTTCCGTACACTAGCTTGTATGGAGTACACCGATGGGTGTTTTGTAAGTCGACGGAAGGCCCAGAGCGTCATCCGCTTTATCCGACCAGATGCACGGTTTTCGCCATCGTCCTTTCAATAATCCTTTTAATTCCACGGTTTGAAACTTTCACCGCCCACTTGTTTGGGGTGGTATGCGAGAGAGACGGTGGGTAACACCATACTTTTGCATGACTCTTTCAAATTGGTCATTGCGAAATGTGTACCACGATCACCGATTATCGCTCTCGAGTTCCAAACCGGCAAAAGAGATTTCAAAATTTCACAACAACTCGGGCATCATTGGTGGGTAAAGCTTTTGCTTCAACCCATTTTGACAGATAGTCAACAGCCACGAGTATGTATTTGTTACCGCGAGAAGATGGAAATGGCCCCATAAAGTCAATACCCCAGATGTCAAAGATCTCACAAACTTGAATGGCATTTTGTGGCATTTCATTTCTTTGAGATATATTTCCATGACGTTGACAAGCGTCACAGGCTTTGACAAATTCGTGGGCATCCTTATAGATTGTGGGCCAATAAAATCCGGAATCAAACACCTTTTTGGCGGTGTAGTTTGGACTATGGTGGCCCCCGGTGGGTCCAAAGATGGCAAGTCGTGAGAATGTCAAGAGCTTCCCGTCCATAAACACACCTTCGGATGACTTGATCCGCACAGATTTTGAATAAGAAAGGGTCGTCCCGAAATAATGTTTAACATCTTTGAAGAATTTGTTCTTCCGTTGGGTCGACATCCCTTTCACTATGAAGTTACCCGCATGGTAATTTGCGAAGTCGAGAAACCATGGGGTAGAAGAGTTTCCACGAAAAGAAACCGCATTGAGTGTTTCGAGAGGAAATGTTTCATTTATTTCCTTTTCTCGAAAACATCTTGGTGAGGGTTTTCTAATCAGACAGATGATCGTGACTGTGTTCTCGGCTCCTTTTTATCACGTATAATGATATCAAATTCTTGGAGGAGGAGAACCCAACGAGCAATCTCGGCTTTGCATCTTGTTTTGCAAAGAGATATTTGAGAGCCGAGTGATCCGTATACACTACACATTTGGTCAAGATTAAGTACGGCGAAACTTCTCAAATGCATACACCACGGCTAGTAATTCTTTTTCCGTGGTGGTGTAATGAGTTTGAGCTTCATCAATAGTCTTACTTGCGTAGTGGATAGGTGAAAATGCTTAGCTCTACGCTGCCCTAGGACCGCACCGATAGCAAAATCACTTGCATCGCACATGAGCTCAAAAGGCAAGTCCCATCGGGAGCAACGAGAATGGGTGCTTCATAAGCTTTTTCTTTAATGTTTCAAAAGCTTTGATGCACTCGGTGAGAAGATAAAAGGAGCATCCTTTTCGAGAAGATGAGTCATAGGTAAGGCGATTTTAGAAAATCTTGTATGAATCTGCGATAGAAACCGCATGACCTAAAAACTCCTAATACCTTTGATCGTAGTAGGATGAGGTAATTTAGCAATAACATCTACTTTTGCTCTATCTACCTCAATCCCGTTCTTTGAAATTTTATGGCCAAGGACTATGCCTTCTTTGACCATAAAGTGACTCTTCTCCCAATTTAGACAAAGATTGGTGTCTTTACACCTTTGAAGCATTTTTTCTAAATGGGAGAGACATGTTTGAAAAGAATCCCCAATGACCGAGAAGTCATCCATAAACACCTCCATTGTTTCCCCGATCATGTCGTGGAAAATGGCCATCATACATCGTTGGAACGTGTCAGAGCATTACATAAGCCAAAAGGCATATGTCTCAGAGGCAAAAGTTCCGTATGGGCGGTGAATGTGGTTTTCTTGATCCCGTGGATCAATGGGAATCTGAAAATAACCCGAGAAACCATCAAGGAAACAATAGTACTCATTCCCCGCTAATCTCTCAAGCATTTGGTCCATGAAGGGTGAGGAAAATGGTCTTTACGGTGGCGCCATTCAACTTACGATAGTCAATGCAAACACGCCATCCGTTACCAATCGAGTTGGAATTAACTCGTTATCTTCATTTGTGACAACAAGAATGCCACCCTTTTCGAACACAATGAATTGGGCTAACCCAAGGACTATCTCGAGATCGGTAAATCAATCCTCGCATCAAGAAGTTTGATAACCTCTTGTTTGATAACATCATGGATTTTGGATTTACTCTTCTCGATGTTGAACTATTGGTTTAAAGTCATCCTCCATCAAGATTTTGTGAGTACGAACTCGTGGTTGATACCCTTAATATCGGAGAGTTTCCAAGCAATTGCTTGCTTGTGTGACTTCAAGACCTTTATGAGGCGACTTTTCATCTTTACTCAAATCTCGAGCAATAATGACAGGTAATTTATCATCACCTTCTAGAAATGCATACTCGAGATGAGGCGGTAAGTCCTTAAGCTCAACCTTAGGAAATTCTTCAGTTTTCTCAACTGATTTGACTTCCTTGTTATGAAGCTCGACGGGAGGGAGAGGAGGAGAAGTTTCCAGATTTAACAACTTCTCAAGAAGAATATCTCCCTCCAGATTAATCTCATCTTGATTAATCTCATCAGGAATTGAATCACTAGAGTGAGGGGTTGATGGTGGATCACCATTAAGCAACTTCTCAATGAGAAGTATGTCCCCCTCAATGTCAATTGGAGCGTGATCAATTTCCCATGGAAAAGAATCACTAGCCAAGTATGCTTCAATCTCATCTAAGATGAAGTCGCTTCCCTCAAACGGAGTGAGAGAAGGAGTAGAATTGGCTATGATAGGTTGAGAAGATGTGGTGGGATCCCCACTCACAGAATTATGAGAATAACCAAGAACTTCTTGAGTACTCTTGAAGAGCAACATCAATGATATCTATTCGGTTAACCGACTCGTAATCATAATTTGCGGAGTACCTCAAGTTTGATCAAGGTTAAAGGTGATGACTTCATTACCAACACGTAATGTGATTTCTTGCTCAAATACATCAATGAGAGCACGCCCGCTCGTGAATCCTCGACCAACAATGAGAGGAACCCGATGATCGGCATCAAAATCAACAACCACGAAGTCACCGGAAAATGGAACTTTCCTACTTTCACGAATCGCCCTCGGCAATGCCAAGAGGACGGGATATGGAACGATCCGCAAGCTCGAGAGTCATGCATGTAGGAGTGAGTTCCAAGAGAAAGTTTCTTCCACACTTAAAAGGCATCGAGTTGATGCTTGCACCAAGATCGGCTAAGGCAAAGCATTCAACCATTCACGGAAATACACAAGGTAAGAGAAATTTCCAGATCTCCAAGCTTTTCGGAAGCTTCTTCGTGATGATCACGAGCGGTTCTCGTTAAGAGGAGTTTTGCCATTTCAAACAACTTTTCCTTATTGCTTAACATGTGCTTGAGAGTAGATGCAAACTTGGGCATCGAGATGATAGCATCCGCAGCTTATGTCAAAATGTAACTCTTGGAAAATTTGGAAAAATTTGTCCATTTGATGACCGGCTTTCTCGAGCTTTGCTCATTCAAACGTGATGGGTAAGGAATAGAAGATTTGGATTGGTTTTCAACGGAGCTACAGGAGGTTCAAAACAACTCTGGATTTGACTTGGGTTTCGGACAAATTGAGGTTGGACTACCAAGGTAGGACGTGTCTTGATACTTCTGGGCTTGAAAATGCACCTTGTCCGTTGTATCCTTGGTAACTTGACTCATTGCCACGTGGAGGAGGCATTGGAGTCAAAGGTCCATTGTGTGTCCTAGGTTCACTTTCCACTTCCTTTGGGAGAGAAGAAGAAGAGGTAGTAGGAATAGAAGGTCCATCATATGAAACACCACTTGGTTGTGATCGCCTTTGCATCGCCCCTCGGGTTAGCGATCGTGTTGCTCGGAAGTTTTCCGAGCCCGAGGGTTGATCATTTAAAGACTTCTTAAGATCGACAATCTGACCGACCAACAACCTGCTCATTTCATCTTGGGATTTCATGAATTGCTTCAACAACTCATCGATGATGGTCCAATTGGAACAATGGCGGAGGTGGATTAGGAAAATTCGGCCTCTAATATTAGGATTAGGGCCTTGATTTTGAAAATTTCCTTGATTAGGATTCATATTCCCATGAAATTGATTCCCTCGATTGAAATTGTTTTGATTAAGGTTTCCTTGATGTTGGAAACCTTGATTTGGTGCAGATATAAAATTACCTTGGTTTTGATAACCTTGGTTCATTCTTGGTTGGTTCGATTCGGTTTTGCATGTTATGATTCGGTTAAAACCGGTGGTGCTCGATTAGTGTTAGCACGGTAATGTGGTTCATTTTGAGGACATTATTGATTACCTCCCGATGTGAACTACCGGCTAGAGCATTGGCTTCAAATGGACTACCATCGGTGGCGATCAGATTGTAGTATGCATGAGGACCACCACAAGTAACACAACTCTCGACTTTCTTCACTTCACCATATGTTGGTGTCTCGAGTGAATGTCACTTTCTTTTGGTTAGCAAGAACCAAAGCTCGAACAATATCTCGTGAGTTTGTCAATCTTAGCATCGGTGCTAGATGTACTCACCGGAGATGAAGAAGAAGGTCCAAGATGAGACCGATATGTCTTTGCTCGGAAAGGGTGGACCCGAGATTTGTTCTCAATGATTTGCAAGGCTTCTTTGGTAGTCTTGCTCAGAAATTACCTCCGGGAGGCATTCAAAGAGTCTTGATTGGTCCGATTCGGACCATTGTAGAAAGTATCCATTTGCATTAACTCGGTAAAACCGTGATGCGGACACTCATGAAGCAACTCTTTGTAACGATCCCATGCCTCCCGAATGATTCATCAAATCTCGAGAAAATTTCATTATCTCATTCTTGAGACTTGTGGTTCGAGATGGAGGATAGAATTAGATTAACTAATTTGGTGACTAGATCTTCCCATGTCTCAATGGAACGAGGGGTTGTTTCTCGCCAATTCGGGCTTGTCCTCTGAGAGAATGGGAATGTAAGAAGCTTGATAGCTTCATGTGGGACATTCTTGTACTTGATGGTAGATGCAATCTTGTTAAACCATCGAATGTGTGCATGAGGATCATCCCGCTCAAAACCATAGAATTGGCTTTGGGTTACTAGATTAAGTAACCCGGTTTTGAGCTCAAAGGTATCGCCACGATGGTCGGGACAACAATGGCATCTCCGTAACCCTCGATGGGTGCCCGGAGAAGCTCATTCATCGGCTTGTCTTCCGCCATTTCGGCGGGGTGGTGGTAGACGCCCTCGATCACGGTGAAGGAGCCGAACGTCCTCACGCTCACGAGGAATGTTTCCAAGCTCGTAAAGTGGACTTGTAGAATCGAAGAACGAGTGCGCATGCACTAAGTATAAAAATCAATTTTCAAAACAAATGCGAGGCAAAACGACAAGTGAACTTAACCAATAATCACAAATGAAATGGCTTTTTGAAAAAGGTACACCAAATCACAAGGACACAAAGGCAAGTTTTAAATCGATGTTCGGAACTTATTATGGTCACACCCCGTTAGTAGGTGTACCGCCTTGATTTGCGGTGGTTGATTTTATGTATATATTAAGTACCACCGAAAAGACGTAGGTAATGATTTGTGCAAAGGGTTCAAAACTTTTGGACAATATTTTTGGATCGCCTCGTTTACCAAATCGTATCTCTTTAAGAATCACCTTAAAAGAAACACAAGATAGAAAACGTTACGATTGTTTTGTTGTTTTATATTGTTTTGGGTTTGTTAACACTTTAGGAAAAGTGCTAATGAACTTTTGATATTTTATAACTTTACAAAAACTTTTTACAAAAGATGGGGTATGTGCAAGAATGGGTCCGAAATGGTTTAGAACACGCTAAAGCCTCCCGCAATGGCGCGCTAAAATTTGATTGGTGCTGAAAACACAGTCAAGCTTAATCATTCAAGCTAGCCACTTGTGAATGGCTAACCGTAATAAACTTAAAACTGCTCAGAAACCAATACAATGAAGATCTAGAGAATACAGTGAATTCCCGGGTCATTAAGTCCCACGGAGACTCAATGGTGTGTAAACACTAATTCAGATGATAGAATGATCACTAAGGATAGTGATCAGTAAAGGATTTTGATTGGAAATTACACTACTGATTGATTGGAATGATATTGGAAACATAATTGGAAAACACAACAATCAGATAAAAGAAACGTAAATACGTACGTTTAAAAACTACGCAAACGTACAAAATAAAAAGTGAGATCTAAGAAATAAAAGACCTAAAAATATGAAAATAATATTTTTGGAATCCTAAAAATAAAAGAAAATTATTAGAAAAAGAAAATTATTTTTACAACTATTTATTTAATTATTATTAATTAAAAACTATTTTAACTATTTAATAAATACTCTAAAAAAAAAGAAAATATGAAATAAGGCTAGAAAAATAAAATTATGATTCAGAAAAATCTAAAATATTATAAAACTAATTTTAAAATTAAAAATATATTTTTCACACTTTTCATCTAATTATTACTAATTAATTATAATTTAAAATACACTTAAATACTAGAAAATATAAAATAAACTTGGAAAAATGAAATTTTAATCTTGGAAAAATCTAAAATATGATAAAACTAATTTTAAAACTGAAAAGATATGTTTATGCTTTTTAATTATTTATTACTAATTAATTACTATTTTAACTATTTAAAATTATAATAAATACTAAAAGATTAGGAAAATTATGAAACTTTTTCTAAAAATAACTTATGATGACAGAAAACTAAGAAAAATATAAAACAAGATTTGCTTATTAATTAGATGAAAAGAAAATCAAAAAGCTAAAAACTATTAAATAAACACTATCACCGATTTAAAATGAAGTTTTTCCGGATTTTCTTTTGAAAACTACTTAACTACTTAAAATATGAAATTTTAACAAACACAAAATTTTACAACTCAAAAATAAGCTATGTGAGGGCTTATGAGCTCAATAAGAGGCTTAAGAGCTTATTTTGGTGAAACAAGCTCAAACAAGCTCACAAACCAAACAAAAGCTCAATAAAGATGCAAACAAGCTAGATGAACTGAAATGAAGCTAAAAGATACAGATAAGCACATTGATAAGCTAATAACAAACAAATAAGCACTTATGCTAAACACGAAATGGGACAAGATTAGAGCTTATTGCGTTTCTAGCAAACAAGCTAGAAAATGAAAACCAAGCTTGAGACTTCAAGATAACTTGGTTGGCTATCCAAAGAACCAAGTATCACAAGCTATGACCCACTAATAAGCTCTGTGCAAGCTTATCAAGTTGGTACCACTCACTGTGCACAGGGCACTTTTTCAGAACAGGTCCCAAAGGAAACTAGAAAATAAGCACTTAATAAGCTGATTCAAAGAAAACTAGCATTTTTCTAATTTAGCTTAGCAACTAAACTTTGATATTCCAAGAGCTTATATCCTAAATCTTAATAATAAACACACAGTGAAATCCTAAAGTTTATTCAAAAACGACCCAATGAAAATTTTGACTTTTTATCAAAACCAACAGAGTTGACTAATATGAACTTTGATTCACTACTACTCACTGATTTTGTTGTTTTAAGGTATATTAAGACTTATTTGATCTGCACTAACAACTTACTAACACAAAATCATGATCATGAAACATGGAAATCAAACAGACAAGAATTGAGATGAGATCAAAAGGAAATTTGACTTTTCACCAAATGACCATTGTTTTTTATGGATTGATTGAGTTATTAAGTGTGTATGTGACACAGAATAAGCACAAACAAACAATACAGACAAGACCTGTTACAGTTTAAACAGGCAAACCCAAACACCCTTTAAGTGACAGTTTTGGAACTTTTTCAAAGCAAATCACAAATTTAAGCCATAAAACTGATTGCAGACTTGATATAATCACTAAATAAGACTAAATAAACATGAGCTAACAGTGACAACAACATAAAACTAAGAATTTATACTTAAGCTATTTTAACTGTCAAAATGAAATTTTTATAAACTATAAATTTAAAAGAACAACAAACTGATTTTATTGTTTACTTATGCTCAATTATAACTAAGAAACATGAAAAACCAGAAATTACAAGTAATAAACAACTAAAACAAAGAAATGCAAAAAAGAACAAAAAGGCTTACAAAAGCTTCCAAGCTCAAAACTGAGAACAAGGACCAATTAACACCCCTATTAGCTTACCACTAAGCTTTTAACCCAAGGCCATCCAAAATCTACCTCGCTCCAAATTGTGAATGCCATTTCAATGAATTTTTATTTTTCAACTATTTATTTGGATTTTGGTGATTTTGCTTTTTGATGCTAAACTGATTTTTATGATATCTAATAGCTTTTATAAGCTATATAGGAGCTTACATGATCTAATTCAGTCCAAAACAACAAATAAAAACAACATTTGAATCATATGAGATTTTAACTTGAAATTTCACAAACTTGAAAATGAAGCTTAAAAATGAAATTGATGGTTACAAAAGTTTAATAATACACTGAACACTTGAAATACGGAGCTTAAAAGCTAAATCATACACTGAAAATGGAAAATTAGCTAAAACGACATAAAAGAAACTAAGTTACTCAAGATGATGTTGATACATTGCTTCCCCTCCTCTTTATAATGACTTTTTGGACTCTATGTTGACCTCTGATTGCTTCCCACCAATTTCCAGCCCTTGGATCTCTCTAAATCATCTTAACCATCCAAGTGGATTTTTGGCGCCAATTTCTTCATGAGCAGGTTTTGATATTAATGGGGTTGGTTTGAGTCAATTAAAGATTTTTGGTGTTAGTGGAGGTGGAGGGGACAAGGTAAGGTGAATGAGTGTTGAAAAAGTTGGAAAACCACCTCTGGTTTTTGGATTCAGAGGTTGAAGAGGAGAGTGAACAGTAGGGCGGTATTTTGCCCGTTTGACTTTATTTGACCGAGTGGTTAATATAATGGGGGGGTTCACAATTGGTCTTGGCAGGGGCCAAAATGGATTTTGACCTAGCTCAAGGGGTCAAGGGTCATGTGGGATTGGGCTTGGATAATGCATTTGGGCCAGCCGGTTGTGGATTGGATTTGGACTTTGATATTGGATCCGTTTGGTTTGTTAACTACACAAGGACTAGGTTTGCAAATTCTCCAAACTTGAGGGACTGATCATGACACTTTTCCAAACTTATCACAAGGACCAAACTTGACAAACTTTGATAGTACAAGGACCTTTTTTTGCATAAAATTCCATTTTTATAAGTCCAAGGACTAATTTTGACATTTTTCAAAGCTTAGGGACCTTTTCTGCCATTTGACCAAAGAATCATTCAAGGACCATTTTTAACAACTTAGAATATTTCAGGGACCTTGAATGACAAAACTTCACATTTTAGAATTCCAGGGACTAGATTTGACAACTTTTAAAACTTGAGGGACTAAAACTGCCAATTTTGCAAACTTGATACATTTTTCATCTGATTTTGATCTTTTTGCATTTAAAACCCATAAAACACTGATTTGTGATATTTTCATCATTTTGATGCATTTTTTAGTGTTTTCAGATGATTTTGCAGTTTAGATTGTACAAAAATGATGAGTATTTAGACACTCATCAATCCCTCACACTAAGATATTGCTAGTCCCTAGCAATGATTTAGAACTTTAATGGATTTTAAAACTCTTTACCAAAAGCCATCACTCGGAGTAGCCAAATGTTTCATTCAAGTAAGAACCTTGGTACATCGATAACCAAATGATTTTGAGCAAATCATAAGTCAGAACGGATTTGATTTGTCTTTACCGAGCCGTTTGCTCGGACTAGCCAACTCTTAGATAAATTATCGAATTATCTTTGGTGAGTGAATACCAATTATGGATTTTCCATCGCCTTTACCACAAGCCATAAACTTGCGGGCTAGCCAACTCTTCACTTTTTAGGATATGGTGAGTTGAATACCATACAATTTTGGGCAAATTGCAAGCCATAAACGGATTTGAGAAATCTTTACCAAGAGCCGTTTGCTCTGGATTAGCCAATCCTTTTGTATATTAGACATGGCGGATCGATAACCAAGTCGAGTAAGTGAAAACACTTACTCCAAAAAAATTTTGGCCAAAACGGGAATTGGGTGGATAATTTCATGATAAAATTCGTGAGAATTCCCCCACACTTAGAAATGAATATTGCCTCAATATTCAAAGTACCGCGGTTATGCCGAAACCGAGAACGTAAAAGGGAAATACTACGGCCATTATTTGAAAGAGATTTTTTTTTTTTTTTTATTTTTTTTTTTTTCTTGAAAAGATTTTATATACAACAGTGTGGGCAACTCCCCACACTAGGGTGGTAAACGAGAAAGAAGATGTAAATATGGGTGAAAACCCATATGGTGTGTGCTAATGTTTTGATTCCCGAGTCATTAGCTTGACTCGATCCCGCATTCATTGGTTCATGAAGAATGTTTGTAGATCCGGACAACCACGGGGAATGTCCTCTCCAAAGTAATGCTTCACCGATGACCATTCACTTTAAAATTTTGACCATCGGGTTGAGATAACTCAATGGTACCATAAGGATAAACCTTAGCGATAGTAAATGGACCGCACCAATGGGACTTGAGCTTTCGAGAAAATCTTCAATCTTGAATTGAAAAGAAGGACTCGATCACCAACGTTGAAAACGCGGTTCTTGATTTTAGAGTCATGAATCTTCTTTGTCTTTTGTTTGTAGATCAAAGAGTTCTCGTAAGCTTGATCACGAAGTTCATTTAGTTCATTCATTTGAACTTTTCTCGTGATCACCAAATTGTCTCAATATCGAAATTTGCATGCTTTAAGGCCCAAGATGCCTTGTGCTCTAACTCAATCGGAAGATGACATGCCTTCCGTACACTAGCTTGTATGGAGTACACCCGATGGGTGTTTTGTAAGTCGTCGGAAGGCCCAGTCGTCATCCAGGTTTATCCGACCAGATGCACGGTTTTCGCCATCGTCCTTTCAATAATCCTTTTAATTCCACGGTTTGAAACTTTCACCGCCCACTTGTTTGGGGTGGTATGCGATGAGAGACGTGGGTAACACCATACTTTTGCATGACTCTTTCAAATTGGTCATTGCGAAATGTGTACCACGATCACCGATTATCGCTCTCGAGTTCCAAACCGCAAAAGAGATTTCAAAATTTCACAACAACTCGGGCATCATTGGTGGGTAAAGCTTTTGCTTCAACCCATTTTGACAGATAGTCAACACCACGAGTATGTATTTGTTACCATGAGAAGATGGAAATGGCCCCATAAAGTCAATACCCGGATGTCAAAGATCTCACAAACTTGAATGGCATTTTGTGGCATTTCATTTCTTTGAGATATATTTCCATGACGTTGACAAGCGTCACGAGCTTTGACAAATTCGTGGGCATCCTTATAGATTGTGGGCCAATAAAATCGGAATCAAACACCTTTTGGCGGTGTAGTTTGGACTATGGTGGCCCCGGTGGGTCCAAAGATGGCAAGTCGTGAGAATGTCAAGAGCTTCCTCGTCCATAAACACACCTTCGGATGACTTGATCCGCACAGATTTTGAATAAGAAAGGGTCGTCCCGAAATAATGTTTAACATCTTTGAAGAATTTGTTCTTCCGTTGGGTCGACATCCCTTTCACTATGAAGTTACCCGCATGGTAATTTGCGAAGTCGAGAAACCATGGGGTAGAAGAGTTTCCACGAAAAGAAACCGCATTGAGTGTTTCGAGAGGAAATGTTTCATTTATTTCCTTTTCTCGAAAACATCTTGGTGAGGGTTTTCTAATCAGACAGATGATCGCAGACTGTGTTCTCGACTCCTTTTTATCACGTATAATGATATCAAATTCTTGGAGGAGGAGAACCCAACGGAGCAATCTCGGCTTTGCATCTTGTTTTGCAAAGAGATATTTGAGAGCCGAGTGATCCGTATACACTACACATTTGGTCAAGATTAAGTACGGCGAAACTTCTCAAATGCATACACCACGGCTAGTAATTCTTTTTCGTGGTGGTGTAATGAGTTTGAGCTTCACCATAGTCTTACTTGCGTAGTGGATAGGTGAAAATGCTTAGCTCACGTTGCCCTAGGACCGCACCGATAGCAAAATCACTTGCATCGCACATGAGCTCAAAAGGCAAGTCCCACGGGAGCAACGAGAATGGGTGCTTCATGAAGCTTTTTCTTTAATGTTTCAAAAGCTTTGATGCACTCGGTGAGAAGATAAAAGGAGCATCCTTTTCGAGAAGATGAGTCATAGGTAGGGCGATTTTAGAAAAATCTTGTATGAATCTGCGATAGAAACCGCATGACCTAAAAACTCCTAATACCTTTGATCGTAGTAGGATGAGGTAATTTAGCAATAACATCTACTTTTGCTCTATCTACCTCAATCCCGTTCTTTGAAATTTTATGGCCAAGGACTATGCCTTCTTTGACCATAAAGTGACTCTTCTCCCAATTTAGACAAAGATTGGTGTCTTTACACCTTTGAAGCATTTTTTCTAAATGGGAGAGACATGTTTGAAAAGAATCCCCAATGACCGAGAAGTCATCCATAAACACCTCCATTGTTTCCCCGATCATGTCGTGGAAAATGGCCATCATACATCGTTGGAACGTGCCAGGAGCATTACATAAGCCAAAAGGCATATGTCTGTAGGCAAAAGTTCCGTATGGGCAGGTGAATGTGGTTTTCTCTTGATCCCGGATCAATGGAATCTGAAAATAACCCGAGAAACCATCAAGGAAACAATAGTACTCATTCCTCGCTAATCTCTCAAGCATTTGGTCCATGAAGGGTAGAGGAAAATGGTCTTTACGGTGGCGTCATTCAACTTACGATAGTCAATGCAAACACGCCATCCGTTACCAATCGAGTTGGAATTAACTCGTTATCTTCATTTGTGACAACAAGAATGCCACCCTTTTTGAACACAATGAATTGGGCTAACCTAAGGACTATCTCGAGATCCGTAAATCAATCCTGCATCAAGAAGTTTGATAACCTCTTGTTTGATAACATCATGGATTTTTGGATTTACTCTTCTCTGATGTTGAACTGCTGGTTTAAAGTCATCCTCCATCAAGATTTTGTGAGTACAGAACTCAGGGTTGATACCCTTAATATCGGAGAGTTTCCAAGCAATTGCTTGCTTGTGTGACTTCAAGACCTTTATGAGGGCAGCTTTTTCATCTTTACTCAAATCTCGAGCAATAATGACAGGTAATTTATCATCACCTTCTAGAAATGCATACTCGAGATGAGGCGGTAAGTCCTTAAGCTCAACCTTAGGAAATTCTTCAGTTTTCTCAACTGATTTGACTTCCTTGTTATGAAGCTCGACGGGAGGGAGAGGAGGAGAAGTTTCCAGATTTAACAACTTCTCAAGAAGAATATCTCCCTCCGATTAATCTCATCTTGATTAATCTCATCGAGAATTGAATCACTAGAGTGAGGGTTGATGGTGGATCACCATTAAGCAACTTCTCAATGAGAAGTATGTCCCCTCAATGTCAATTGGGCGTGATCAATTTCCCATGGAATGAATCACTAGCCAAGTATGCTTCAATCTCATCTAAGATGAAGTCGCTTCCTCAAACGGAGTGAGAGAAGGAGTAGAATTGGCTATGATAGGTTGAGAAGATGTGGTGGGATCCCCACTCACGTAATTATGAGAATAACCAAGAACTTCTTGAGAGTACTCTTCAAGAGCAACATCAATGATATCTATTCGGTTAACCGACTCGTAATCATAATTTGCGGAGTACCTCAAGTTTGATCAAGGTTAAAGGTGACGACTTCATTACCAACACGTAATGTGATTTCTTGCTCAAATACATCAATGAGAGCACGGCCGCTCTCGTGAATCCTCGACCAACAATGAGAGGAACCCGATGATCGGCATCAAAATCAACAACCACGAAGTCACCGGAAAATGGAACTTTCCTACTTTCACGACGCCCTCGGCAATGCCAAGAGGACGGGATATGGAACGATCTGCAAGCTCGAGAGTCATGCATGTAGGAGTGAGTTCCGAAGAGAAAGTTTCTTCCACACTTAATAAGGCATCGTTGATGCTTGCACCAAGATCGGCTAAGGCAAAGCATTCAACCATTCCCGAAATACACAAGGTAAGAGAAATTTCCGGGATCTCCAAGCTTTTCGAAGCTTCTTCGGATGATCACGAGCGCTTCTCGTTAAGAGGAGTTTTGCCATTTCAAACGACTTTTCCTTATTGCTTAACATGTGCTTGAGAGTAGATGCAAACTTGGGCATCGAGATGATAGCATCCGCAAAGCTTATGTCAAATGTAACTCTTGGAAAATTTGGAAAAATTTGTCCATTTGATGACCGCTTTCTCGCGAGCTTTGCTCATTCAAACGTGATGGGTAAGGAATAGAAGATTTGGATTTCTGGTTTTCAACGGGAGCTACAGGAGGTTCAAAAACAACTCCTGGATTTGACTTGGGTTTCTGGACAAATTGAGGTTGGACTACCGAAGGTAGGACGTGTGCGGTACTTCATGGGCTTGAAAAATGCACCTTGTCCGTTGTATCCTTGGTAACTTGACTCATTGCCACAGGTGGAGGAGGCATTGGAGTCAAAGGTCCATTGTGTGTCCTAGGTTCACTTTCCACTTCCTTTGGGAGAGAAGAAGAAGAGGTAGTAGGAATAGAAGGTCCATCATATGAAACACCACTTCTGGTTGTGATCGCCTTTGCATCGCCCCTCGGGTTAGCGATCGTGTTGCTCGGAAGTTTTCCTGAGCCCGAGGGTTGATCATTTAAAGACTTCTTAAGATCGACAATCGACCGACCAACAACATGTTCATTTCATCTTGGGATTTCATGAATTGCTTCAACAACTCATCGATGATGGTCCAGTTGGAACAATGGCGGAGGTGGATTAGGAAAATTCGGCCTCTAATATTAGGATTAGGGCCTTGATTTTGAAAATTTCCTTGATTAGGATTCATATTCCCATGAAATTGATTCCCTCGATTGAAATTGTTTTGATTAAGGTTTCCTTGATGTTGGAAACCTTGATTTGGTGCGGTGATAGAAATTACCTTGGTTTTGATAACCTTGGTTCATTCTTGGTTGGTTCGATTCGGTTTTGCATGTTATGATTCTCGTTAAAACCGGTGGTGCTCGATTAGTGTTAGCACGGTAGTGTGGTTCATTTTGAGGACGGTATTGATTACCTCCCGATGTGAACTACCGGCTAGAGCATTGGCTTCAAATGGACTACCATCGGTGGCGATGACAGGTTGTAGTATGCATGAGGACCACCACAAGTAACACAACTCTCGACTTTCTTCACTTCACCATGTGTTGGTGTCTCGAGTGAATGTCACTTTCTTTTGGTTAGCAAGAACCAAAGCTCGAACAATATCTCGTGAGTTTGTCAATCTTAGCATCGGTGCTAGATGTACTCACCGGAGATGAAGAAGAAGAAGGTCCAAGATGAGACCGATATGTCTTTGCTCGGAAAGGGTGGACCCGAGATTTGTTCTCAATGATTTGCAAGGCTTCTTTGGTAGTCTTGCTCAGAAATTACCTCCGCGGAGGCATTCAAAGAGTCTTGATTGGTCCGATTCGGACCATTGTAGAAAGTATCCATTTGCATTAACTCGGTAAAACCGTGATGCGGACACTCATGAAGCAACTCTTTGTAACGATCCCATGCCTCCCGAATGATTCATCAAATCTCGAGAAAATTTCATTATCTCATTCTTGAGACTTGTGGTTCGAGATGGAGGATAGAATTAGTTAACGAATTTGGTGACTAGATCTTCCCATGTCTCAATGGAACGAGGGGTTGTTTCTCGCCAATTCCGGCTTGTCCTCTGAGAGAATGGGAACAGAAGAAGCTTGATAGCTTCATGTGGGACATTCTTGTACTTGATGGTAGATGCAATCTTGTTAAACCATCGAATGTGTGCATGAGGATCATCCCGCTCAAAACCATAGAATTGGCTTTGGGTTACTAGATTAAGTAACCCGGTTTTGAGCTCAAAGGTATCGACCACGATGGTCGGGACAACAATGGCATCTCCGTAACCCTCGATGGGTGCTGGAGAAGCTCATTCATCGGCTTGTCTTCCGCCATTTCGGCGGGGGTGGTGGTGGTAGACGTTCCTCGATCACGGTGAAGGAGCCGAACGTCCTCACGCTCACGAGGAATGTTTCCAAGCTCGAAAGTGGACTTGTAGAATCGGAAGAACGAGTGCGCATGCACTAAGTATAAAATCAATTTTCAAAACAAATGCGAGGCAAAGCGACAAGTGAACTTAACCAATAATCACAAATGAAATGGCTTCTTTGAAAAAGGTACACCAAATCACAAGGACACAAAGGCAAGTTTTAAATCGATGTTCGGGAACTTATTATGGTCACACCCCGTTAGTAGGTGTCTTGCCTTGATTTGCGGTGGTTGATTTTATGTATATATTAAGTACCACCGAAAAGACGTAGGTAATGATTTGTGCAAAGGGTTCAAAACTTTTGGACAATATTTTTGGATCGTCTCGTTTTACCAAATCGTATCTCTTTAAGAATCACCTTAAAAGAAACACAAGATAGAAAACGTTACGATTGTTTTGTTGTTTTATATTGTTTTTGGGTTTGTTAACACTTTAGGAAAAGTGCTAATGAACTTTTTGATATTTTTATAACTTTACAAAAAACCTTTTTACAAAAGATGGGGTATGTGCAAGAATGGGTCCGAAATGGTTTAGAACACGCTAAAGCCTCCCGTGGCGCCAAAATTTGATTGGTCTTGAAAACACGATCAAGCTTAATCATTCAAGCTAGCCACTTGTGAATGGCTAACCGTAATAAACTTAAACCGCTCGAAACCAATACAATGAAGATCTAGAGAATACGGTGAATTCCGGGTCATTAAGTCCTGGGAGACTCAATGGTGTGTAAACACTAATTCAGATGATAGAATGATCACTAAGGATAGTGATCGAGAAAGGATTTTGATTGGAAATTACACTCCGATTGATTGGAATGAGATTGGAAACAGAATTGGAAAACACAACAATCAGATAAAAGAAACGTAAATACGTGCGTTTAAAAACTACGCAAACGCACAAAATAAAAAGTGAGATCTAAGAAATAAAAGACCTAAAAATATGAAAATAATATTTTGGAATCCTAAAATAAAAGAAAATTATTAGAAAAGAAAATTATTTTTACAACTATTTATTTAATTATTATTAATTAAAAACTATTTTAACTATTTAATAAATACTCTAAAAAAAAAGAAAATATGAAATAAGGCTAGAAAAATAAAATTATGATTCAGAAAAATCTAAAATATTATAAAACTAATTTTAAAATTAAAAATATATTTTTCACACTTTTCATCTAATTATTACTAATTAATTATAATTTAAAATACACTTAAATACTAGAAAATATAAAATAAACTTGGAAAAATGAAATTTTAATCTTGGAAAAATCTAAAATATGATAAAACTAATTTTAAAACTGAAAAGATATTTTTATGCTTTTTAATTATTTATTACTAATTAATTACTATTTTTAACTATTTAAAATTATAATAAATACTAAAAAGATTAGGAAAATTATGAAACTTTTTCTAAAAATAACTTATGATGACAGAAAACTAAGAAAAATATAAAAACAAGATTTGCTTATTAATAAGATGAAAAGAAAAATCAAAAAGCTAAAAACTATTAAATAAACACTATCACTGATTTAAAAATGAAGTTTTTCTGGATTTTCTTTTTGAAAACTACTTAACTACTTAAAATATGAAATTTTAACAAACACAAAAATTTTACAACTCAAAAATAAGCTATGTGAGGGCTTATGAGCTCAACAGTAGGCTTAAGAGCTTATTTTGGTGAAACAAGCTCAAACAAGCTCACAAACTGAAACAAAAGCTCAATAAAGATGCAAACAAGCTAGATGAACTGAAATGAAGCTAAAAGATACAGATAAGCACATTGATAAGCTAATAACAAACAAATAAGCACTTATGCTAAACACAGAAATGGGACAAGATTAGAGCTTATTGCAGCCCTAGCAAACAAGCTAGAAAATGAAAAACCAAGCTTGAGACTTCAAGATAACTTGGTTGGCTATCCAAAGAACCAAGTATCACAAGCTATGACCCACTAATAAGCTCTGTGCAAGCTTATCAAGTTGGTACCACTCACTGTGCACAGGGCACTTTTTCAGAACAGGTCCCAAAGGAAACTAGAAAATAAGCACTTAATAAGCTGATTCAAAGAAAACTAGCATTTTTCTAATTTAGCTTAGCAACTAAACTTTGATATTCCAAGAGCTTATATCCTAAATCTTAATAATAAACACACAGTGAAATCCTAAAGTTTATTCAAAAACGACCCAATGAAAATTTTGACTTTTTATCAAAACCAACAGAGTTGACTAATATGAACTTTGATTCACTACTACTCACTGATTTTGTTGTTTTAAGGTATATTAAGACTTATTTGATCTGCACTAACAACTTACTAACACAAAATCATGATCATGAAACATGGAAATCAAATGAGAAGAATTGAGATGAGATCAAAAGGAAATTTGACTTTTCACCAAACGACCATTGTTTTTATGGATTGATTGAGTTATTAAGTGTGTATGTGACACGAATAAGCACAAACAAACAATACAGACAAGACTGTTTATGCTTTAAACAGCAAACCCAAACACCCTTTAAGTGACAGTTTGGAACTTTTTCAAAGCAAATCACAAATTTAAGCCATAAAGCGATTGCAGACTTGATATAATCACTAAATAAGACTAAATAAACATGAGCTAACAAAGGACAACAACATAAAACTAAGAATTTATACTTAAGCTATTTTAACTGTCAAAATGAAATTTTTATAAACTATAAATTTAAAAGAACAACAAACTGATTTTATTGTTTACTTATGCTCAATTATAACTAAGAAACATAAAAAACCAGAAATTACAACTAATAAACAACTAAAACAAAGAAATGCAAAAATGAACAAAAAGGCTTACAAAAGCTTCCAAGCTCAAAACTGAGAACAAGGACCAATTAACATCCCTATTAGCTTACCACTAAGCTTTTAACCCAAGGCCATCCAAAATCTACCTCGCTCCAAATTGTGAATGCCATTTCCAATCGAATTTTTATTTTTCAACTATTTATTTGGATTTTGGTGATTTTGCTTTTGATGCTAAACGATTTTTATGATATCTAATAGCTTTTATAAGCTATATAGGAGCTTACATGATCTAATTCAGTCCAAAACAACAAATAAAAACAATATTTGAATCATATGAGATTTTAACTTGAAAATGAAGCTTAAAAATGAAATTGATGGTTACAAAAGTTTAATAATACACTGAACACTTGAAATACAGAGCTTAAAAGCTAAATCATACACTGAAAATGGAAAATTAGCTAAAACGACATAAAAGAAACTAAGTTACTCTAGATGATGTTGATACATTGCTTCCCCTCCTCTTTATAATGACTTTTTGGACTCTATGTTGACCTCTGATTGCTTCCCACCAATTTCCAGCCCTTGGATCTCTCTAAATCATCTTAACCATCCAAGTGGATTTTTGGCGCCAATTTCTTCATGAGCAGGTTTTGATATTAATGGGGTTGGTTTGAGTCAATTAAAGATTTTTGGTGTTAGTGGAGGTGGAGGGGACAAGGTAAGGTGAATGAGTGTTGAAAAAGTTGGAAAACCACCTCTGGTTTTTGGATTCAGAGGTTGAAGAGGAGAGTGAACAGTAGGGCGGTATTTTGCCCGTTTGACTTTATTTGACCGAGTGGTTAATATAATGGGGGGGTTCACAATTGGTCTTGGCAGGGGCAAAATGGATTTGACCTAGCTCGAGGGTCAAGGTCATGTGGGATTGGGCTTGGATAATGCATTTGGGCCACCGGTTGTGGATTGGTTGGACTTTGATATTGGATCCATTTGGTTTGTTAACTACACAAGGACTAGGTTTGCAAATTCTCCAAACTTGAGGGACCGATCATGACACTTTTCCAAACTTATCACAAGGACCAAACTTGACAAACTTTGATAGTACAAGGACCTTTTTGCATAAAATTCCATTTTATAAGTCCAAGGACTAATTTTGACATTTTCAAAGCTTAGGGACCTTTTCGCCATTTGACCAAAGAATCATTCAAGGACCATTTTAACAACTTAGAATATTTCGGGACCTTGAATGACAAAACTTCACATTTTAGAATTCCGTGGACTAGATTTGACAACTTTTAAAACTTGAGGACTAAAGCGCCAATTTTGCAAACTTGATACATTTTCATCCGATTTTGATCTTTTGCATTTAAAACCCATAAAACACCGATTTGTGATATTTTCATCATTTTGATACATTTTGAGTGTTTTCGGATGATTTTGCAGTTTAGATTGTACAAAAATGATGAGTATTTAGACACTCATCAATGGACCTCCCTTTTGTAAGCACACACAACACAACACACCTTACCTCTGCGCCCTAGGGACTTACATGTTCCTAGGTGCAACATTTATTATATAAGGGTGTTTTCTCTTTTTAACCTACATCTTTTAAATTGCTTATCCTAGCTTATTAGGATAAGCTGGAAACTCATTCTTATTTTTCTCATATTCAGCATAGAAAAATGTACTTTTCATAAATTTTTGGTAAGTTTTCATAAAAGTTTAGTATTTTTAATAATTAGTTTTCATTATTTTAGTTTTTAATTCATAATAATTAAAAGAAAATTCGAAAAAATTCCCGGCTTTTTTTCTAAAATATTCTTTTGTCATTTAGGACGTAGGAAAAATAGTTTTGCATTTGTAGGGTTTGTATTTCTTAATTTCACTTTTTAAGCTCGGGATTAACCCGAGATTTGCTCATTTTAGGTTTTTCTTTGTGTTTTAGCTAATAATTGATTCGTATTATTGTTTTAGTTGCTTATTAAGTTGTTTTTAGTTTATGTTCATCGATTTTAGTGTAAAAATCCAAAAATCTCTTATTTTCACTATTCAAGTTCCCTTGTATTCCTTTGGAAAACAAATAGACTATTGATTTCAACAAATCAAATGTCAACATGACATGTGCTAGAACAATTTGACTGTCCAACATATTTTCCACTTTATAATAACCTTACACAACTTACACTACTTCTCTTACATAACTGGAACATGAGACACACTCACATAACTAATCAAGCTGGAACTCTCCCCTAAAGGAATGCAGTAATCATCATCATGGCTCTTTCGGACTGGTTACTTGGGACTTCTTGTCTTGCTCCTCTATCTGTAACTGTAGGACGGAAAAAATTGATATATGTGGTTCGGGAGGTCGAGGTTGATAAAAAAAAATGAAAGAATACATCTTTCTAGTGAGAGAAAGTAGAGAGAGGGTGGACAAGAAAAGGATGACTTTTTTGATAAGTGAAACAATACAATAACCTAATGCTTAACCACACCCCTCATGGAGAGTCATGAGGGGTATATATAGGCTCAACACACTATTACTTTGCCCCGTTTACATAAGTAGTCCCTACGGGTGCAACTTACTACGAATCTAGTCCAATTCACGTATGTGACGTTATCTTTATAAAAAAGTGAGGCTAACAATCTCCCTCCAAAATATCGTCACACGTGAATGGTTACAATGAGACCTATAAATACATAAACAAAGTAAATTACAATAATAATAAACTATGTTGACGTTGTTGAAGCGCAGAGTCTCTATAGTCTAGATACTGAGGTAGACTTGAAGTTCTCTCTTCCGACGATCTCGACACTTGATCTTTGGCTCTGACGGCACTAATCCTTGTAGCTCTGAACTTCAATTGTAATGATCTAGTTAGGTTATTACTCCCTACTAACTAGTGAGACTTTTTTTCTTTTATCTGCTCCTTCCTAAATTGACAACTCTCTTTCATAAAAACTCTTTAGTCTTCAAACACCCAACAGAGAAGGTAGACTCTTGATTGTAGCACAATGGTTGTCGTTCGGGGAACATCATAACAACATAACTCACTTAGTATTGCATCCAAGTTGGTAAAAATCCCCAATGTACACACACTACTTCTCCTTCTTTGGTATTAAGCACAATTCCCTCATTCAATCCAATCACGGAAGATGAAACACTAATTTCTCCCTCCTGATGGTTGCGAGCTATCAGAATCATCATAATATTGCGTACATGCCATATAATTAACTTTTTCTTGATGCAATATTAAAGCCATTGTTTGTTTACACATAATTCCGTAAGAATATTTGGCAAAAATATACTCTCAATACTTCTCTTAAACCAAACTGTAATCGAACCTCCTTTGAATTCACCGGCTAATAGTAATGACCACTTATGGAGACAACCCGATACGACCAACTTGGAAAGGAAGTAAAAATCCCAACTTTGTGACTTAATGCTTGTACTATCTTCTTGAACAATCCACAACTCCTTGTGACACTAAGTACTACAACTTCCTTAAAGTGATAGTTATACACTGTGAGCACTTACGTAACTCCTTACATCAGTTATAACTAGATTTTCAATTCATAATCACTTATAAAAAATGCCCATACAAGTTATCTTGAGACATGCAACCAACCAACCAACGTCTCAAATATAAATAAGTACACCCGTGAAACGTTACTTCAATTCCGAATAAGTAATACCGTACAAAAACCCCGTAGTCATCATTTTTTTGATCAAGTGAGAATTCTAGCCATGAAATAGTATCCCCCGTGAAAATTATAAATCCAAAATACCACTCTTAACCAAATACAATCAATAATTTGTATCCAATATTTTTTATATATATATAAATACTCGGATAACAATTTTTTTTGTTTACATTATTCGACCCATCAAACTGTCCAAAAGTTTTAGTCTACAAATGAGATACACGATCCAATATTTGATCCCAAATTATAGATAACATCCAATCCATATCCACACAATTAGTAACCGGTTATAAACACTTAACCCTAAGTACACTCATATGTTAACATAAACCCTATACACACATAATACCCTCCCTCTTCTTCATTTCTCTCCTCCACCACATCAAATCCATATCAAAATCTGCTCATCATCTCCAAAACACATATGCTATCATCTCAACTCCATCATCCATCTTTCTTATCACAATTGAACCACAAGCAAGTCTCGCCTATGGTTTTGTCTGCTAATAGCCGATGCCGCAAGCAGTAACAAAGATTATTTTTAACGTAGGTGGTTTGACTAAGCTTTTTGATAGTGGCTTCAAGATCTTGATTAACCAAGGTCTCCGGTAGGTGTATCTTTTACTTGTTATCATTTTTGTTTTGTCTTTCAACCGAATGAAAAAATGGATTGTAACAGTTTTGTTATGATCTTTTCTTTAATAAATTCGAATATTAATCAAGGAGTCTATCTTCAAAATGATTTGTGGTGGTTGCATGTTCAAACAAAAAAATCTTTAAAATATTATAAACCAATTTAAACAAAATGAGATCTTATGTTGTTTGAGTCTTGATAGTTTAATGAGTGTTGAAGAGTGATTGTGAGGGTCCATGGGTTGAGTCTAGATGTAGGATTTGTTTTGGTGAAGGTTCGGCTATTGTTGCTTCTTCTTTCCTTTCTTTTTGGTTTAGTGCATATGGACTAATAATGGTTATGGATCTGAAGTCTTGATGTTGTTCTTCTTTTGTTCGTTCTTTTTTATTTTGTAATTATTCTTGGACCGATGACGGTATCAAACTGAGGTTCAAAGAGTATGTGGTAGTTTTGGTTTGTGATCTAAGGTTTTGGGCAGTCTTCATGTTTAGTCTTTAATCTTTTCGTTGTGTATTATGAGTATGGACTGATGATGCTTAACACTGAAGTCAACATGAGTTGGTATAAACGTTTGTTTCTTGGTCAAACTTCTTTGTAATTTTACGAATAAAAATTTCTTATTCGTAAACCTTGCTCGTAAAACTTTCTTGTTCGTAAACATGCTAATTCGTAAGCCTCCTTAGTCATAAACATAGGGTCTTACTCGTAAGATCTTAGTCGTAATTTCTTACTTGTAAAAACTTAGTATTAAAGACTGTTTCTTATTCGTAAAATAAGGGTTTTACGAATTTCTTTCCAGGAAATTCATAAGAAAGACCCTTATTCTTAAGAAGAGGGTTTTGACCCTTTGACCTTTTTTCCGACGACTTTTTTCGACAAACTTTTCCGTTCAGCTTGTAAACCCAGAAAAACTGAATAGAAAGCTTTACTTTTTGCCCGTTTGACCACAAATACTTGACCAGATGACCACTAATACTTTCACAAGAATAGTACAAAATAATCACTCAAAGATGAGTTTACGTAAAAGTTGTATCTTGGACTAACAAAAGACTCAAGAAAGACAGCTTTATAAAACCTGATGAATGGACTGTGACTATTTTTTACCAAAAGAAGACACAAAAACATCGTATAAACTGTTAACACACAAGCAGGAAAAAAAAATTCCGAATAAGAAAAATGGTATAAAACAACAGCTTAAACAAATCATATGAAACCACACAAATCAACAAAGTAACACAACAAGGTTCTCATGCCAATTGTAGGACTGAAAGAATTGATATTTATGTGGTTCGGGAGGTCGAGGTTGAACAAAGAAGATGAAAGAATACATTTTTCTAGTGAGAGAAAGTAGCGAGAGTGTGGACAAGAAAAGGATGACTTTTTTATAAGTGAAATAATACAATAACTTAATGCTTAACCACACCCCTCATGGAGAGTCATGAGGGGTATTTATAGGCTCAACATACTATTATTTTGCCTCATTTACATAAGTATTCCCTACGGGTGCAACTTACTACGAATCTAGTTCAATTCACGTATGTGACATTATCTTTATAAAAGAGTGAGGCTAACAGTAACCATCACCACCTTTTTGTATACCACCACGTATCCTCCAACCTAATTAGATTCAAAATTAGTACATCTCATTGAGTTAGTAATTATATAAAACTTGGTTGCTACTCATATGTTTAGTAGTTATACCTCTTTACTGCAGTACCATGGTCTCCAAGAAATATCTAGTGGAAGATTCATTTTATTTACTAAGTCTATCGTAGATGTTACTGGGAAAACTCCGTCAACATCACCACTGCATGAAGATATTAAAAAAATGATTCTTCTTTAAGATAAAAGAAAAATATGAATATACGGATAAAATATATAGACATATGATCACCTGTACACCCACACTCTAATCCCAGCTTAACTTAGCTCCTTTACAATAGGCATAGCTGTTGTCGGGTTGTCTATCCATCTTCTAGGACCACTGTGCATAACATAAGAAATAGTCAGCATCTTAAAAAATATTTTTAAGTCTACTGTTTAAAGTGTCAATAGCTAGGTAAATACCCTCAAGGTTTCCATGATGTATTTCGAGCATGGAGTGCATGCTGAACTTGACCTACCATTCCAACAATTCATATGTTAAAGATTATAACTTAGGTAGCTAGAATGATTTTTTGGTATGAGAGAGACTTAGAGATCCCAATGATTCAATAGGTTTTCCAATATCTTAAGGATGACATAGTAGACTGTATATGTTTTATAAATCGAGACCATCACCTAGTTCATAGCCTGTTCTTCCTCGATATTCATTGCATTTTGATAAGGATTTAAAAGGTACACTTTTGAGGGGTCATTTAAGCCCTTAATTGATCACTTTTGTATCCGTTACTACTTAATTTCATTCTTTTTCACTTTTTAGGTCTCTTGAAGGCAAATTCTTGGAATGACACTTATTCGGACGAAAAGGCGCGAATACACGAAGAAAATGGCCAAGTCAAGAATCGAGACACTCAAGTCTTTGGAAAATGAAGGGACGGCGTCACGGCTTATTTGCGACACTGTCGCGACACACCTTGAGACGACTCGGAGAAAATTGCTAATTTACAAGTGACGGCATCGGGTTTAAAGAGTAGGCGTCACAACTCGACGGCCTAGATTTGATCCCGACGGCGAGAGGTTGAAGCCGACGGCGTCACAAGCATAAGGTGACGCCATCACGAGTTGACGTGGCCAAGACAAAACCCAATGGCGGCGACCGACGGCGTCACAATTAAAGAGTGACGCCATCGCATATTGTAACACTATATATAGAATCCGAATTTTTCAGTTTTTAGGGAGGTAGTTTTGTGGAGTAAAAACCTAAACCGAACCAAGGCTGTCTTGGGCAGTATCTTAGGGTTCCATACCCTATTTTACAACAAGATAAGTGTTTTACTTCATTAATTCAATCATGTCTTCAATTGTTTGTGTGTATGCTTGCATGTTTTCCATGTCCGGTTAATTTACTTGTGTGTTTGCTTAGATCTATGAAACCTATGTATTGAATATTGATTGGTTGTCTCTTATCTTAATTGTGATTGACCTAGTATTGCGATAGGTCATTCGTTGTGTTATTAATGCTTGATTAATCTTTGTTGAACCTTAGCTTATAGTTACTAGTGGAATTGTAGGCTAAATATTCAAAGATATCCTTAGTGTTAAGTGTATGAATCCTAGAGATTTCGTAATCATTAACCTTAGGTAGATTCAAAGAGTTAGGGATAAACGCATACCCTACGACCTTAGAAAATACAACGCGTTAAGAATAAGGACGTGACAATTCAACCATCAATAGGAGATAACTAGGGAGTAATAAAATCTAAGTAAACACATTTTTTAATCATCATAAGAGCACACAACAATAGACATAGACTACACTCACCATAGTTTAGATAATTAGATAAGTATAGTAATCGGTAGAAATACCAACCCCCCAAATCCAATACCCCGAGATTCGTACCTTTCAATTTCCTAATAAAATATAAAAAAGATAAAAATATAATCTTCCTCAACCCCAACCTTAGCGTAGTAACTTCTCACTAGCATTCCTATTCCCCTAGAGAACGATATCAATTCCCGAGGCTTACTCTAAAACTACACTACAACGATTAGGTTCACTGCCTAGGGTGTTGAAAAACTTGCTCGACGAAAACGAAGTTCCTTTGACCCCGAACGTGCGTTGTACGCGTATCACATTTTTTTGCTCGAGTAATTCGGAGACTCAAAGTCACAATATCTTTTGATCCCTGTATGCCTCTCATTTGAGATTAGCGAGTGTGTTCCGTAGAATTGAAAAAACCATTTTAACCATGTGGTTTCATCAATCAAAGCATTCCTAATCTGCATAAACGCATGTTTAGTAATTATGAATATATTATCTAGAGTAAATACAAAAAAAATAATAGTAAATGTACTTACTGCAATTCCTTTGAGATTGATGAGTGTTTGGTGTGGAAAACTAGAAGGGGGGTTGAATAGTTTTGCCGATTTTAAGTTAGTTTCAAAAACTTTAGGTTTGATATTATGTGAAATCGTATGAATTTAGAGAAAGTATAGATCTAATGATAAAGCAAGTAAATAAAGTAAAGCAAGGGATAGAAATGACACAACCGATTTATAGTGGTTCGGCTACAAGGACACCTTCCTTGCCCTACTCCACTCCCCGAGTCACCTACTCGAGAGTTCAAGCACTATGTCAACAAACTCCTTCAACTTGGCGGAGAAGCCTTCACAACGTTGCTTTCACCTTTTTCTGGTACAAAGCTAAATACCGAGTCCGTAATACGGTGGACCAAACCAACACGACTATTACACAACAACCAAGGTTGTAAAAATCGCTAGGCGCTAGTGAGGCGGTTGGGTAGGGCCTAGCGATTAATCGGTTAGGCGGGGATTAATCGGATTGGAATTTTTATGCACAAAAATGTAATTTTAGATATTATATTATTTTAGATGTATGGGATAAGCGTATTGCATTAAAGTTCAAATATTTCAAGTGTTCAAATATAGACATAATACATAATTCTTCAATGTTCAAAGTCAAACATAAATATTACTCGGTTTGTTGACCATTTTTAAGCGACCTTTGACCGATTTCATCCGATTAATTGGTTTGTTGACCGATTTTTAAGTGATTTTGTCCGATTTTTAAGCGATTTTGTTGACCAATTTTTAAGCGCTTTTGTTCGATTAATCCGATTGGACCGATTTTGCCGGATTAATCGGTTTGTTGACCGATTTGTAAGCGATCTTTGACCAAACCGATTAAATAGGCCGATTATGATAAATCAAGGCGCTTAGTGAGCGATCAGCGATTATAAAGGGATTAATCGTCCGCCTGGGCCGATTTTTACAACAGAGACAACAACTATGTGAAATATCAAATACAAGATCTGTGCTACAGAAATCTTGTGGAGGAACAAATCAATCAAGAACCCCTTGCTTGGATGACTTGTAGAATGCTCGTGATCTCGCCTTAGAGAAAGACCTATATGAGAATCACTAAAAAAAGAAAGAAGAACAACTCTCTAGATCAAGTGATCTTTTGTTAGAAGAGAATGAGAGAATTAGTAAGAAGAGGGGTGAGTTAGAATGAAGAAATGTCTCTCTATTTATAGGCAAAACTTGCCACTGTTCCACGGATCCCACGGATCCCTCCCTTAAGGGATCCGTCTAGTGTAAACCTAGGTATCCGTGGGATGCTCCTCTTTGCCCATGGGTTTTTTGGTTATGGGTCATGGGTCATGGGTTATGGGTTGGTCCATGGGTATTTCTTTAGATACAATGTATCTAATGAGTACAATGTATCTAGTCTTGTGGGTATGGGTCAATATCATGAGTTATGGGTAAGATCCATGGGTTGTGATTTTTACCCATCCTAATAAACTATTACAACACATGATTTATTACAACAATTTGTATTAAGTGACTATATGTAAATGATTTACAAAAATAACATGTATCCTTATAATTTTACTTATGATAACGTTATATTTGTTATCAACGAAACACAAAGAGATCGCCAAATATTAATAAACGTTTTTACGGTTTATTTGTATTAACAATCTCCCCCTTTTTGTTGATGACAAAGCATAATGTTAGGATGAGTAAAACTTAAGATTAGATGTATATTTTGAAAGCTTTAAGTTTTACTTCTTCTCCCCCTTTTTGTCGAAACAAAAATTTAACCCATCGAAGAAATAAAATGTGGTAAAAAATACTCCACGTATATCCTACTCCCCCTTGACGGTAGCTCCCCCTAGTTTGGGGCGTCAAGTGAGAAAAATAAAAAAAAAATCCTACAAAGAAAGAGGTTAGCAGTAACATGCATAAGTAATCTTGTGATTGACGAGAATCAAGATTGGGAGCCAAGGTATGTAAACAAGGCCTTGTAATAAAACAACCAAATGTAGTGGTATTTATGCCACATACAAGCATGTAAAACTAAGAACAAGACTTGTTCTTGAAAATGACTCAAAAGAAAATTACTAAAAATAAAAAATAGTAATAATGATTCCTTCCATGCTTGCATAAGGTTATGGATGGAGGTTTTGATGAGTAATGGTATTGATGCGATCAAGAATGAGGTTGAGTATGAATCGCATTTCTTCCCTAACTTCTATTGCAATATCCCTAGTGGATTGGCAATGTTCACAATGTAAGTGATGTGGGTAATGAGTGCGGAAGTTATCCGGGTTGTTTTGATTTGTGAGTTGCGGAAGATATGGTGGAAAAATAGGAAAATACGGATCAAAGTCCGGAATATTTGGAAGAGGTGGTGGAAAAGAACCTAGATGTTCTTGTAGCTCAATGGGAGCTAAGGGTGGTGAGGTTTCAAGGTCTTTTAAAATTGTGTTTGGAGAAGTGGGAGGGGTCGAAAAGGCTATTTCTTTTTGTTTTGATTGTTGAGATCTTGTTGAAGTCTTAAGGAGTTCCAAAAGAGTGACTTTAAGTGGTGGGTTGATGGGTGATGAAGTTGGTGTACTTGTTGGTGATGAAGGAGGTGCAATAATGGAAGCATCTTGTGGTGAGGTATTTGTTGGTGATGAGCCATTCGATGATGGTTTTGCTAAGTAACAAGGTCGGATGCTAATCCGTGCGGATATCCTAGATTTTGATTGTGTTATTTTGGAAGGTGGTAGGACAAAGGTTTGGATTTCTTGAGATGGATTGTTTGCATTAGGTGATTCATCTAAGTTGGAAGATCTTTTGGAAGACATGGTGGTGTTTGTTTGTGAGGATGAGATGAATAGCAAGCAATGTTGGGAATCCTACTTATAGAAAAGAAATTATGTATTGCAATGAATACTTGACCCAAAATATGGATTAAAATCTAATGATTAGATATAAATTTAAGGCATGTGATCATAAGATAACAAGCATTAAATCACATACTCCAAAGCAAAGTGAGAAAAATAGAAGTTAAAAATAGCTTCTATCTCACGGATCCCACGGATCCTTCCTCGAGGATCCGTCCAAAGATTAAGGTTGGGATCCGTGGGATCGGTGATTCAGCAAGACAAAATTTTCCTTTTGGAAACATTTTTGCCTAGTGTGTGCCTATATGCAAACTATTTGGAGTTGCGGTTATCTCAACTCCTAAAAGAAAAGAAAAATAAACTAGAAGTGAAAAAGCATACTATTATGTGAGATAACCCGACTGTTCCTAATTCATTGTTGCTTAAATGAATGTACCCGAAAACACATATTAGTTATGTGTCCTCTTTAGCACTCAAAAGACATGAGATGCAATGAAAACGGGTTTTTACTTTGTATTAATAATGAAAAAGCAATTTTTCCTAGACGTGAGAAATTTCTTTTGTGTAATTGATACAGGAAGAGGTATCATTTTTAGAAAACGTTTTGAAAACAGGTTTCTATGTGCGAAAAAACATTTTATCCTTTGAAAAAAAGATGTGTATGTAGTTATGTGTTTGCAACTTGTACTTATTTTGAAGGAAATAAGAAAGACTATGAGTTATAAGTGAAAAACTTATCTTAGGTTTTGAAAATTCCTGTATTGTTTGTGAGTTGTGCGTGAAATAGAGATCCTAGACTCCGAAAGAATAAGGCTAGTGTTTACATACCTTGTAGAGTTAAAAAGTAAATTACGACGATTGTTCCATGAGACCAAGACCAAGACGAAGTAGGTTGAATTGTTCCCGCTTCAACGGTTTGGTGAGGACGTCGGCTATGTTGTCTTTGGACGCTACCTTCTCAATAGAGATGTTCCCCTTTTGAACATTGTCTCTTAAGAAGTGATGACGAATATCTATATGCTTTGTGCGAGAATGTAATACCAGATTCTTGCTCAAATCGATGGCATCTTTGTTGTCACATAGAATGGCTATGTCACTTTGATGAATGTTGTAGTCAACTAACGCTTGTTTCATCCATAATGCTTGTTGGCATGCTTTTCTGGCGGAGACATATTTGGCTTCGGTTGTTGATATTGCTAATGCCGTTTGTTTCTTTGAAAACCAAGATGTTAAACAACATCCCATAAAAGTACATACCCCACTTGTACTTTTTTGGTCAACATAATCACCTGCATGGTCAGAATCTGCATATACAATTGTTTCTACTCCCGTGGCCTTAGGATACCATAATCCTAATTGTGTTGTACCCTTAATGTATCTAAATATACTTTTTACGGCTTCTAGGTGTGATGTTTTAGGGTCTTCTTGAAACCTAGCACATAGATAAACACTAAACATGATATCCGGCCTACTAGCCATGAGGTAGAGAAGACTACCAATCATGCCATGATATTTTGTATTATTAACGGATTCGCCGTCTTCATCTTTTGTGAGTTTGGTGTCGGATGACATTGGTGTCCTAATTGGTTTTGACTCTTCTAAACCGAATTTCTTTAACATCTCTTTTATGTATTTAGATTGATTAAAGAAGATACCATCTTCTACTTATTTGATTTGTGGACTAAGAAAGAAACTAAGTTATCCCATCATACTCATCTCGAACTCGTCATGCATGATTTTAGAGAAATCACACACATGTCTTGACAAGTAGATCCGAATATAATATCATCTACATATATTTGAACAATGATTATATGTGACTCTCTTTTCTTAGTAAAAAGTGTGTTGTCAACTAACCCCATGGTGTAGTTGTGTTTGATTAAGAATGACTTGAGTCTATCATACCAAGCTTTTGGAGCTTGTTTAAGACCGTAGAGGGCTTTCTTTAACTTATACACATGTTTAG
Organism: Chrysanthemum lavandulifolium; assembly: GCA_022545495.1. Classification (NCBI taxonomy): domain Eukaryota; kingdom Viridiplantae; phylum Streptophyta; class Magnoliopsida; order Asterales; family Asteraceae; genus Chrysanthemum; species Chrysanthemum lavandulifolium. Next base: position 208,852,090 of record CM040244.1, read on the forward strand.
GTTTTTCAAAATCGATGAAGCCCAAGGTTGAGCTACATATACTTCTTCATTAATAAAACCATTTAGAAAAGCACTTTTGACATCCATTTGATAAAGCTTAAGATCATTAGCACAAGCATAAGCAAGAAGTATTCTTATAGACTCTAATCTAGCCACGGGGGCATAGGTCTCATCAAAGTCTATTCCTTCTTGTTGGTTATACCCTTGGGCAACGAGTCTAGCCTTGTTTCTAAACACTACTCCGTTTGCATATAACTTGTTTTTATAAACCCATTTGGTTCCTATTATGGTTTGATTACTAGGTGGAGGGAAAAGTGTCCAAACAACATTAAAAACAAATTGATTTAACTCTTCTTGCATAGCCATTACCCAACTTTTATCTTTTATGGCTTCTTGCGTATTCTTAGGTTCTATGGTTGAAACAAAACAAAATAGGCTATTTTGGTTTTGAACTTGAGACCTTAAGGTTCTTTCGTTTAGCTTTCCTATGACCTTATCTACAGGGTGATCTTTGGACTCTTTAATATTTATGAGTTCATTATTTAAAGATTTTTCTTCTTCTTTATTTATCTTTTTCTTTATTACAATAGCTTCACTTTCTACAATCTCGTCATCGACAAGAGATGGAGAGGGTTTGGGTGGACTTTCATCAAATATTACATTTAATGACTCTTCTACCTTCATTGTTTCTTTATTTAATATGACGTAGGCTTTGCTATTAGGAGAGTAACCTAGAAAGATACCTTCGGTTGATTTAGGATCAAATTTTGTAAGGTAATCTTTAGTGTTAAGAAGAAAACATTTGCTACCAAAGACTCTAAAGTGATCTAACGTAGGCTTTTGCCTCAAGTAACTCGTATGGAGTTTTACCTAAAATTGGTCTAATTAAGACTCGACATATGTACGTTGAAGTATCAACGGCATTGCACCAAAACTTTTGAGGTATGGATTGCTCATTTAGCATGGTGCGACTCATTTCTTGTAGGGTTCTATTCTTTCTTTCAACTACCCTATTCGATTGTGGAGTGCGCGGAGCCGAGAAGTTGTGAGTAATACCATTAGCGTCACAAAAAGCTCCAAATTGCACTTCATTATCGAATTCCCTACCATGATCCGTTCTAATAGACACTATAGGACTTCCTAGTTGTCTTTGGATTTTCTTGCTTAATATTTCAAAATAATTAAACATTTCCATTTTGTTCTTTAAGAATTTTGTCCATGTGTACCTAGAGTAATCATCCACTATGACCAAATTGTAGTAGTTGCCTCCACAACTTTGGATAGCGGATGGACCAAATAAATCCATGTGTAGTAATTCTAGACACTTAGTTGTAGACACCATGTTTTTAGCTTTGTGACTAGAAATAACTAGTTTTCCTACATTACAAGTATCACAAAAGTGATGTTCATATTTTAACTTAGGTAGATCTCTTACTAGATCTTTGGATGATAGCGATTGAAGAAGTCGCATATTGGCATGACCCAATATTCGATGCCATAAGGTTGAAGTATCATCCATATAGGTAAGACAAAGTTTGTCTTTAGGTTCATTATCGATTTTAATGACATAGACTCCATGTTTCCTAATTCCTCTTCCTATGGTTATGCCATTTTTTATCACATATTTGTCCTATACTTAAGAGGTTAAAGTTTAGGTTTTCTACGTGACACACATCGTTAATGGTTAGAAATTTGTTAGAAATCGTACCTTTACCGATGATTTTACTTTTGCTATTTCCAAACACCACATTTCCTCCATTGAAGGATTCATATGTGGAGAATAGATCTTTATTGCCGGTCATGTGCCTCGTGCACCCGCTATCCTTGACCCATTCATCCGGATCTAGGTCGACCTTTAAGCACACCTAAGAAAACAATTAACTCAAAAGTTTGGTCCCTATTTGTTCATGGGTCCATTAGTGTTAAACATTCCATTCATGTTAGACATGTATGGGTAAGGTGAATATGCATTGCATGGTGCAAAGTTTTGAAAAGGAAAACCATTTTGCATATTTGGGTTTCATCCCATTTGATGGTTACTTCTCGGGTAAACATTATTAGGTCTCCTAGATGGTGTAGGTTTCGAAAAAGATGGAGCTTTGTTTCTTGCAAAAATAGGATTATATTTAGGAGGTGGTTGTCTAGTGGTAAAATGATTTGGTTTCTTCTTATTAACAATAACAAAATCAGTTCGAGATGAAGAAGCTATGTTATTACCACTGTTTTCTTCAGCAGACCCACGAATCCCTGGCTGTACACTAGCCGGTTCCCATTTTGTGTGATCCGTGGGATCCGCCACAACAGTGGCTTGTTTTTCTAGTGCCTTAACAAATTGTGTTTCTTTGTTTTCACTAGTTGACGCATCAAGTTGCTGAATACCTAAACCTTTTTGGTTGTTTCCGGTTTTAACACTATCTAATATCATATCTAAAGTATTCGTACTCATTCTAGCAATTTTAGAGTCTAGTTGATCAACTAGTGTTTGAAGTTGAACGCAAAGTTCACATTCACCACTTGCTATTTTACCCTTTTCTAGACGATTCAATTTTGATTTTAATTCTATGACTTCCTAGTCTAAACGTTGGTTTTGATTTTTCAAAAACTTGTTTTTGTTAATTAATTTTAAGCTAATATTGCAAAGTTTGTCATATTCATTATGCAATGAATCATCATCTAGTGATGAGCTACTATAGTATTCGTGACATACCTCGTCATTTTCCATGAGATAAATTTCTTCTTCCTCCTCGTCCGTCCTCCTCGTCGCTCATTCCCCGCGTGCCGCTCACGAATGCCTTTTGATCATCCCATTTGGGACACTTACTAATAAAGTGGTTTGGGTCCCCACATTTAAAGCAAGCACGATCATCCCTTGGCTTCTCGTCCTCTTTGCTTTTCTGGAATCCTTTCTTGTCATCATAAGGTTTTTTGACGTATCTTCCCTTCCTTCTAAAGAACTTTTTAAAGTCCCTTACCGCCATAGAATACTCCTCGTCGTCACTATCCAAAGAGGAATTCTCTTCATCGCTTGAGGCCTTTTTGGCTTTAAGGGCAAGATATTTGTGTTTCTCTTTCACCTTTGAGGCTTCGGAATCTTTAGCAAGGACAAGCTCGTAGACTTTTAAGTTGCCTATGAGTTCATCAAGGGTGAGGATTGTCAAATCTTTTGACTCTTGGATTGCCGTCACCTTGGATCTCCACTTGGATGGAAGTGCCCTTAGATATCTCCTAACATGGTTACAGCTAGAAAAATATTCATCAAGTGCTTGTAAAGATGTAATAATAGTATTAAAATTAGCAAATGAATGATCTATAGTTTCCTCATCCGATATTAAAAATTGTTCATATTGTTGAACAAATAAATCAATTTTATTATTTTTAACTTGTTGATTACCTTGATGAGTTACAACTAAAGAATTCCAAATTTCTTTAGAGGTTTTAAGCATAGAAATTCTTTTGAATTCCTTTTTGGGTAAAGCATTATATAAAACCATTTTAGCTTCACTATTTTTAGAAAGCTTTTTCTTCATTTCATCGTTTAGTTTATCATGAGGTATGTTAACTAAATTTCCTTTATCATCTTTTGAGGTAGCCTCAAAGTCGCCTTCAACAATAATGTACCAAAGATCAATATCTTTAGACTTCACATACGTTTCAAATCTATTTTCCAATATATAAAACCATTAGTTTCAAGTAGTGGTGGTCGTTGCATAGATTGCCCTTCCTTGTAATTTTCGAACGATAGTGATCGAAAAGTTTTAAAATACGGTTTACTTTAAAACTTTTATAAACTTAGCTCTTGATGCCAATTGTGGAAAACTAGAAGGGGTTGAATAGTTTTGCCGATTTTAAGTTAGTTTCAAAAACTTTAGATTCGATATTATGTGAAATCGTATGGATGTAGAGAAAGTATAGATCTAATGATAAAGCAAGTAAATAAAGTAAAGCAAGGGATAGAAATAACACAACCGATTTATAGTGGTTCGGCTACAAGGACACGTTCCTTGCCCTACTCCACTCCCCGAGTCACCTACTCGAGAGTTCAAGCACTATGTCAACAAACTCCTTCAACTTGGCGGAGAAGCCTTCACAACATTGCTTACACCTTTTTCCGGTACAAAGCTAAGTACCGAGTCCACAACACGGTGGACCAAACTAACACGACTATTACACAACAACTATGTGAAATATCAAATACAAGATCTTTGCTAAAGAAATCTTGTGGAGGAACAAATCAATCAATGACCCCTTGCTTGGATGACTTGTAGAATGCTCGTGATCTCGCCTTAGAGAAGGACCTATATGAGAATCACTAAAGAAAGAAAGAAGAACAACTCTCTAGATCAAGTGATCTTTTGTTAGAAGAGAATGAGAGTATATGAGAGAATTAGTAAGAAGAGGGGTGAGTTATAATGAAGAAATGGCTCTCTATTTATAGGCATAACTTGCCACTGTTCCCCGGATCCCACGGATCCCTCCCTTAAGGGATCCGTCTAGTGTAAACCTAGGGATCCATGGGACGCTCCTCTTTGCCCATGGGTTTTTTTGTTATGGGTCATGGTTCATGGGTTGGTCCATGGGTATTTCTTTAGATACAATGTATCTAATTAGTACAATGTATCTAGTATTGTGGGTATGGGTCAATATCATGGGTTATGGGTAAGATCCATGGGTTGTGATTTTTACCCACCCTAATAAACTATTACAACACATGATTTATTACAACAATTTGTATTAAGTGACTATATGTAAATCCTTTACAAAAATAACATGTATCCTTATAATTTTACTTATGATAATGTTATATTTGTTATCAACAAAACACAAAGAGATCGCAAAATATTAATAAACGTTTTTACGGTTTATTTGTATTAACATTTGGTTTTACTTTTTGTCTTGAGAGAGAATGAGGGAAGCAAGTCGAGGCACATAGTGACCAACATAGCTTTCGTTGATGATGAAAAAGTCTTAGCTTTTGTATTGAGGGTATCTTTCAAGCCAGTTGATTATGAAAGTGTATGAGTCTTTAGCCGTTTGCTTATCTCTTGATGTGATGTGATTAGATGATGTGTTTGAGTATGAAAATCCTACTCCATCAGGTGACTCCAGAAATATTACATTTGCCCCTTTCAAAATATAAAAATTTAATGAGCCTGTTTCCATAGCTTTTTATAATCAAAACAAGTAATATGTGTCATCTCAATCAGTTATTACCATTATTCCATGCATAGGGATTTCAGTAGAGTGTTTTTCTATCACTGTTCACCCGAAAGGGTCCAATTTCTACCATGGCTCCAAATCCGAATGAAGAGCATCCTGGACTTGAATTATTGTTTACATAAACATATGGTTAGCTATCTGAAATCGTGTGTATTTATGTTTATCGCAATTATAGCTAGCTAGATGTGTTGATCATTTATTAGCTCCATTCAGCCACAAGATGAGAGGTTTGGTTGAAGAGTTTCGAGGTTATTCAGCCAAGTAATAGAACAATGCTCTTCCGGCCTCTGAGTTGACGGTGACATATCCAGAATAATGATCAAACTCAACTTTCGGTTGTCCTGGAAGCTTTTTGATCTTATCTGCTTTGCTAGAGCCTTTCTATGGTACGACATGAATCAGAGACAAGTCTGAGAGATGATGTTTTGACCATGTTTCTAAGTTTGGTGGATAAATGATCTCCTCGAATCCAGAATGTTTTTAAGGTTGGTGATTTGGCTGTTTTGGCTAGTGACTGAAAGAAAGTAACGTGTAAAGGAAAGTAGGAGCAGTGACATTTGTGCCATTTTCTTTGTTGGTTATTGAATTGCTTGTATGGTATGATTCTCTGCATATATGTGCTTGTGGGCATGTATATTTATATTGTCACACTTGGACAACATATCTGTTGAGTGATGCTTGCACACTTTGCTTTCCTTGATGGGTGTTGATAACATTTCTCCATTTTAAAGATACTAATTCATAATTTGGTTGTTGTGGTTTCCAGAATTCATGCTACAATTTGTTTGTTGGTTTAACTATGTCAATTTTTAAATTTGATATTGCAAGTCATCCTCACTTGAAATATGAAGTTGAAATCCAAGCCAGCCTTGCCAACAAAGAGAAGCAAAGGTGACTCATATATGTAACAAATTTTTGTTTTACACATTGGTTCTGATATTTATGCCATGTGGTTATTTAATTTGATCAGAGTTATAATGATGTTTGTTAAGTAAAACTAATGGCAATGTTTGCTGATCAAAGGAGTCAAATCTGCAATCTGTTGATACTTTAATTTTATTTGATCTGTTTTAGATTGTTACTTTGTTGTGATGTATGATAACTGATAACATCAAATTATCCTGAATATTAAGTGTCAATTTCCCCCGATAATGCTTGTAATTTATATCATTTTATGGATTTACGCTCGTTTTCCATTATATTTCACTTTCAGGTAAATTACGAGCATTGGAGCTAAAGAGACGCGGATTTAGAGAGTTTATTGAAGATTTATCATAGTATGCTCACTTTGAAGAAGTTACGGCGTAACTCCTCTCTCACATTACGCCGTAACTAAAGCGTGGCTCAGAAAACCAACTTAACAAAAGATTACGGCGTAACTCTATCCAAGATTACGACGTAAACATATTAGGTCAAATGAGGTTCCGCGCCGCTACTAATTACGCCGTAACTCATGCAACAACTATGGCGTAAACAAGATTTATTGAAGATACGGCGTAACCCCTTCCAGAGGTTACGCCGTAACCAGCATTATTAGTGCAAAATACCAAGAATTGTATGTTACGGCGTAACTCTTTTAATAGTTACGCCGTAACCAGATCTGGCCTATAAATACCCCATGATTTCCAGCATTTCAAGGCATCCCATTTCACACACAACAATCAGTGAACGTGAGAAGAAGTCGAAGGAAGATCTAGAGGAGCATACGAAGCTATCTCCAAGGGAGAAATCACTCCCCTACGATAAGCATTAGCTTTTTATCTTTTCTTTACTTTCAATTCATGTATTTCATAACATTAAACATTGAATTGATTGTTATAGTTAATATGAGCGGCTAAGCACCTCTTGGTGCTGGCCTAGTTATGATTCCTTAATTGTTTTATTTGTGTTTACATTGCTTCCGTATAATTATTTCTAAGTGTATGCATGCATAGTTTGTTGGTAGCTACCCTTGTTTCGGTAGTTTTGAATGGCGGTAGAGGCTAGTTGCTTAGGAGATATGACCAACTGACCCTAAGTGAGTAGACTAAGACGGAAAGGGTAAGATATGACCAACTGATGACCCTTTCACCTACCGTTTGGATGAACTTAAGAAGTAAGGGGTGAGTGTTTAAGATTCTAGCGCCCGGGCACTCACTATTATAAATCTAGCATGTAGCGGTACTTAATGACTTGGCTTAGGGGACCAGGAACAACTGGACTTATGAGAGGAAACCTGACTTCTCCAGTGGTACCCTTTGCAGATAGGTTAGGACGAACTGACCAAATGCTGTCCTAGCGACTTTGACCCCACCTGAAGTAATTGGAAGTAATTAGACGTAAACACTACTAATTAGGATGAGTAACTAGGTTAGCACCTCTCTCCTCTATTGATCACATCTTTCGCCTTTATTTAGTTTAGTAGTTAATTATTTAATTCCATATCGAAATCATATTAAAATTTATGACACCTAGACTTAGTATAAATCCACACACATAGCTCTTGGGACGACCTCGGTTTTACCGACACTACACTTCACACGACCGGTACACCGCCTGTTAGTGCATTAGGGTGACCATAGGTATAACGAGTAATTATAAATATTAAAACACGTCAAGAAACTTGCATCAAGTTTTTGGCACCGCTGCCGGGGAGCTATATTAGGATTTCTATTAAGTCTTTTATTTTTGTTAAAGTTTTCTCAAATTCTCACGATCTCTTTTCAAGTTTCATGTACCATTGAAGTTGTTAACATTGATGACCTCACTCTTAAGGAATAGTTGGCGTTGACAAGAGAAGAACAAGGGTCGGGGCTCGTAAGACCGGCAATTGGAGCTGATGTCCGTTTCGAGATTAAAGACCAATTTATGAGGGAGCTTCGTGCTAACCCTTTTTCAGGAAACAGAGACGAAGATGCGTATGAGCACGTTGAAAATGTCTTGTACATCGAAAGCCTTTTCAACATTCCGGGTGTGTCTCATGACGCTGTTATGCTAAGGGTGTTCCCCATGACTCTTACTGGGGCTGCAAGCAGATGGATCGAAAGAATGCCCGCCGGGGCATTTGATACTTAGGCTCTACTAAAAAAGCACTTCATCTAGAGGTATTGTCCTCCGTCGAAGATATCTAACCAGCTCTTGGAGATCCATAATTTCAAGCAAGAAGACGATGAAACATTGTATCAAGCATGGGATAGATACAACGATCTCCTCTACAAGTGTCCTACACATGATCTAAACAACCAGCAAAAGGTCAACATCTTCTACAAAGGAATCAACGTAACTACAAGGCAGATGTTGGACTATCAAGGACCAACTCCGAGCATGACTCCTGCTCTAGCAATTGAAGCCATCCAAAAAATGGCTGGCCATTCCCAAAAATGGCACGATGGAGGAAGCAAAAGGAACCAAGGCGGAAGTTTTGATGGATTTGAAGCCATCACTAACAAGCTAGAGAATCTGGGTCGGGATATGCTAAAAATAAGGGAAACTGTTCATGCCATCCAAGTAGGTTGCGAAAGCTGCAGGAGAGGACATCTCACCAACAATTGTCCTCACATTATCGAAGAAAACATAATCGAAGAAGCTAAATATGGAGAAAATCGACCGTTTTACGGAGATAATCGAAAATAGTAATGGGTATCGTGGAAATTACAACCGCGGGCCTTATGGAGAAAAAAAGGCCAACCTTGAAGAGACCATAAACAAATTCCTGGAAAGTTCAGCCCAGAAGCAAAAAGAACAAGATAAATGGCTCAAGGATTTCCAGGAAAACACAAATAAAAATCTTTCCAGGCACGACATAACCCTAAAAAACCTTGAAGCCATGGTAGAAAAGCTCAGTGTAGAGATAGAGATGAGTAACATTGAACCTGAGGGGACCAAACCTATGGTAGCATGCAATGCCGTTTTTGCTGATAATAATTCGCAGGAAGTGATTAAGGAGTGCAAATCTACAACCGAAAATTTAGAGAAGAAATTTTCTACACTTAGGTGCAGTTACGCCGTAACTATTTTCCCGAGTTACGGCGTAACCATGATTCAGAAGGCGTAACCAGGTCAGAAATCGGTTTATTTTCAATTAAGGATATTAGCGCAGACGGGTTAGTCATTCCATGTTCAGTTGGGAGTTATGATATCTTGCGGGTAGTAGATTTTGGGTCTAGTATAAACCTCATGCCACTTTCCATATTCTTAAAACTCAAATTAATCCATCTTTGGAAAATGGATATCGTGATTGAGATGACGAATAAGACCAAGGCTACTCCGTTAGGAATTACAGGTGGTACTTGTGTTAAGGTCGATAGATTTGTTTCTGCCCCCGAATTTGTGGTTATTGACATGGAGAAAAATTCGAATGAGCGTTTGATTCTTGGAAAACCGTTCCTTGACTCATTGGGATACTATAGTGATAGAGTAGAATTTAAATTGGACAAAACCTTATACCATGAGCTGGATTAAATTGTATTAACTGAGGATTCACCGGAGGTTAAAGTGTATTATTCTGATAGGTCTCCTCCTTCATATTTTGGCCATTTGCAGGGGAACGAATCAAGTGATGATGACAACAGCGATGAAGAAGATAATGAGGTCCGACCTTCTGTGCCTAGTTATGTTGTTACAGGAAAACTTCACTGTTGTGCTCCTGAAATTATCCTGAATATTAAGTGTCAATTTCCCCCGATAATGCTTGTATATTATATCATTTATATAGATTTACGCTTGTTTTTCATTATATTTCACTTTCAGGTAAATTACGAGCATTGGAGCTAAAGAGACGCGGATTTGGAGAGTTTATTGAAGATTTATCATAGTATGCTCACTTTGAAGAAGTTACGGCGTAACTCCTCTCTCACATTACGCCGTAACTAAAGCGTGGCTCGTAAAACCAACTTAATGTAAGATTACGCGTAACTCTATCCAAGATTATGACGTAACCATATTAGGTCAAATGAGGTTCCGCGCCGCTACTAATTACGCCGTAACTCATGCAACAACTACGGCGTAACCAAGATTTATTGAAGGTACGGCGTAACTCCTTCCAGAGGTTACGCCGTAACCAGCATTATTAGTGCAAAATATGTAGAATTGTATGTTACGGTGTAACTTTTTTAATAGTTACGCCGTAACCAGATTTGGCCTATAAATACCCCATGATTTCCAGCATTTCAAGGCATCCCGTTTCACACACAACAATCAGTGAACGTGAGAAGAATTCGAAGGTAGATCTAGAGGAGCATACGGAGCTATCTCCAAGGGAGAAATCACTCCCCTAAGATAAGCATTAGCATTTTATCTTTTCTTTACTTTCAATTCATGTATTTCGTAACATTAAACATTGAATTGATTGTTATAGTTAATATGAGCGGCTAAGCACCTCTTGGTGTTGGCCTAGTTATGATTCCTTAATTGTTTTGTTTGCGTTTATATTGCTTCCGTATAATTATCTCTAAGTGTATGCATCCATAGTTTGTTGGTAGCTACCCTTGTTTTGGTAGTTTTGAATGGCGGTAGAGGCTAGTTGCTTAGGACATATGACCAACTGACCCTAAGTGAGTAGACCGAGACGAGAAGGGTAAGATATGACCAACTGACGACCCTTTCTACTTGTGCAATTTGACCAACTGATCACCTACCGTTTGGATGAACTTAAGAAGTAAGGGATGAGTGTTTTAGATGCTAGCTCCCGGGCACTCACTATTATAAATCTAGCATGTAGCGGTACATAATGACTTGGATTAGGGGACTAAGAACAACTGGACTTATGAGGGGATACCTGACTTCTCCAGTGGTACCCTTTGCTGATAGGTTATGACGAACTGACCAAATGTTGTCCTAGCGACTTTGACCCCACCTGAAGTAATTGGAAGTAATTAGACGTAAACACTACTAATTAGGATGAGTAACTAGGTTAGCACCTCTCTCCTTTATTGATCACATCTTTCGCCTTTATTTGCTTTAGTAGTTGAGTAGTTAATTCCATATCGAAATCATATTAAAATCTGTGACACCTAGACTTAGTATAAATCCACACACATAGCTCTTGGGACGACCTTGGTTTTACCGATTACTACACTACACACGACCGGGTACACTGCCCGTTAGTGCATAGGTATAACGAGTAATTATATATATTAAAACCTGGTCAGTAAAACCTGCATCAATAACTCATAAACTTTTTTAACTCGCACCTCCATATTAGAGTTGGTCAATGTTAATTTTGATCCATTTTAGCTTGTTACTTTGTTTGTTATACATAATGCGAGTAAACTGTTTTGTTTCTCAATATAAAAATATGTTTATTACAGAGTAACCTTTAACCTTACTTTACAGCACTACTATAATCCAATTTATCTACCTTTTTCATCTCCATTTTATAGTAGTGTTAAATACCAATTGGGAACAACACTGTTTCAATCCCCAGAATTACCAATTGGGACCATCAGTAGTCTCGGAAATCAACCAGAAAAACATCATAAGGCAAAATGTAGTGAAATGAGCTAAAACGGGTCTAACAAGAAAAAAATCAACTAATCAAGATTACAAGAAACTTAAAGAACCATACTAAGTTACACAAGAGCATAGGTATAGCCTCAAAAAAATTAACCAATTGAGATTACATTAAACCTTATTTTCAAACATAGTGGTAGTCAACCCATTATCGATCTATATATTAGACTCGTTTGTGCTTTTAGCTTGTCTGATTCCCATAACGACAAGTGAGAAAGGTCAAAATATTTCATTTTGGCTAAGAGCTCGTGATCTTCATCTAGTACAAAACATGCTTCGAGTAATTAAAACAAGTTGTGATATCACCATGTCTAAATTCACTCTCATTTTGTCTTCGTGGTTTAACGTCATTAATAATAAAGTGCTCTTTTGAATTGATTTCGACAATGAGGCCAAGTCATAGCAACAAAACCATAGGAAAAAAACCTGCATATTAGCACCTTTGACCAAGCCAACAGAAACATTTTGTCCTATTAGCCCCAATGCATAATCTGCCACACATCAATTTAGACCTTATATGCTAAAAGTTGCTTCTAACTATTCATTTCATGATGACATGAAAGTTGTACTACATGTATAAATTCGCGCATTTGGGACAATTTTATTCGCTAAAGCTGAAAAGTTGCTTAAATGGTCAATAGGACCTTAAATTGGGTTGCTTATATATGTTTATTATTGTATGTAAATGGTTAGAACTTGCATAATTATGGCTAAGCATTGTGAAGTCTGGACAGTTTGGTTAAGATGGGATTGTTTGACTCGAGAATAGTGGTCTTAATGGTTTCAATGGTACTAAACCACCAAGTTATGCATTGTTCTAGTGGTACATTATTATAAGTTTGGGTGTGACTAGAATTATATTGCTAGTGTATTTTTTATGCAATATAAATCTCAACTGTTTTTATTAATATACGAATTCAACGTTCCGAATTGTAACATCAGAAGTACAAAATTATAAAAGTGGTTAATTACAACCTATTGTGGTTAAGCATTCCATAATTAACAAATTAGTATTAAATGAACTAATGTATTCCATAATTATACACATTTATTCGTTTTAAACATGGAATATGATGTTAAACATGGTATGTTTGGTGTTCATTAATTATTGATTTTTTAATTATGAAATGCTTAACCACAACCCATAGAGTTGTTGTTAGAAAAACCCTTATCACTACTACTTATAATGCACAAACGACTTTCTCTCCTATTTATTTTTCAGACTTTCAGACTTGCAAGTAATAAAGCATGATGTACAACACATTTAAGCACAAAATTTTAGACTTACAACCACATATGCATTATCTACAACACATTAATACAAGCTTCTTGACCAAACAATTAATACACCCCATCACCAATTAATACAAAATATAAAGCATAATGTACAAATCTATACTCCATTATTTCCGACAATAAATATGATTCAACTCTTGTTCCGCTACTTGTCCGCGAGAGTGGCGGCAAAAAAAAATTAAAAATGTTAGATCTACAAATATAAAATCATTAGATTTACAAAAAAATCGATCTATAAAATTAAAACTTATGGTTTGACAAGTTGAAATATTAAAAATTTACGTAACTATTTTTTATCACCAAAAACGATATTTATGAAAAAAATTTACGTAACTATTTTTTATCACCAAAAACGCGTATTTATGAAAAAAAATTACGAATCTATTATTTTAAGACTAAAAACGAATATTTATGAAAAAAAATACGGATCTATTTTTTAAGACAAAAACACGTATTTATCAAAAAATTACGGGTCTACTTTTTAAGACCAAAACGATATTTATCAAAAAAAATTACGGATCTATTTTTTAAGACCAAAAACGATATTTATCAAAAAATTACGGATCTATTTTTTAAGACCAAAAACGATATTTATTAAAAAAAATACGGTTCTATTTTTTAAGACAAAAACGATATTTATCAAAAACATTACGGTTCTATTTTAGTTTAAGACCAACAACGATATTTATTAAAAAATTACGGATCTATTTTTTAAGACCAAAACGATATTTATCAAAAAAAAAAAATACGGTTCTATTTTTTTAAGACAAAAACGATATTTATCAAAACATTACGGTTCTATTTTATTTTAAGACCAACAACGCATATTTATTAAAAAAATTATGGATCTATTTTATTTTAAGACCAAAACGATATTTGTGAAAAAAATTGATGTATAAAAACGCACTAAAAACGTGGTAGGGTGGGCGTCTTTGATTCTTCTTTGTAGGAGGGTGGTGGCGGCGGTAGTGTCTTGCGGTGAGAGTAGGGTTTGGTTGGGTGTGTGTGTATTTTATTTAGAATGAGAGTGTTTTGTTTGTGTGTTTGTGTGTATATTGTGGAGAGTGTTTTTTTTTTTTAGAATGAGAGGGTTTGGTTGGGATTAGGGTTTGATTGGGATATAAGAGTGGTGTAAGTGTGTGTTTTTTTAAATAAAAAATATAAAGAGGAAGTAAATAGAAATGGATGATGGTGTTTGTTGGTATTGGTTTGTAAGGATTGGATGATGGTTGGATTTCTAATTTTTAGGATTGTATGTTGGTTTGGTGTGTGTAACACTTTTTGGGCTTCGATTGTTTGATACGGTAACATCGACTATAACAATAAGAACGAACTTTCAAAAAGAAGAAGGAAAAAAAACACTAAAACGATACAACTTTTAGCAATAAAAATTTATAACAATAACAATCGTCTAATAATTTTAATAAAAAAATGCATAATAAAATATAACAAAAATTACAAAACAAAAAAGCTACAATAAAAAAAGAACATAAAACATACATGAATCGGCTACAAATCAGCCGTGTTGCAACGTGCGGTATTTTTGAAAATATTTGCTCACAACAAAATTAGTCACCGGGTACCCGCCGCCGCATTGCGCGGGTACCCTGCTAGTTTTATTAAAGAGAGTAAAGTACCCTTATACTTGACAAACATTTAACGATTGTTAGGTTTGGACCACATACTCACACAAACATACGCTCGGATTTAAGCCATATTAAAGTCCAGAACTGAAATCGTTTGGAAGTTTGACAGCGGCGGTCGTGATGGTGTGATTTAACCGGAGATGTTAATGGGTTCGTGGTGGTTGTTCATGATTTAGTTAGGGCTTTTGTTAATTGGGTGTTGAAGGATTGACATCTTAATTGAATTTGATTATGGTTGCAAGTTGGTTGGTTACTTAGTGATTTTGACTTTTTAGGGTTAGAGTTTGAACTTTTAGGTGAAATTTTTTTAAATTGATGAACTATTTTATATGTTAAAATCTATGTATGTGTTGTATGTGTGGTTTAGATGGTTGGTGCTTTTTGTTTATTGATGGTTATTTTATTTTTTTAAAGTTTGATTCGGGTTTATGAAATGTAAAGGTTTTTATTATGGTTTTGATAATGTTGAAAATTGCTTTTGAGGTGGCCAGAAAAAATGGTGCTGGTGGTTACTAGCAGTTCGAGGGTGGCAATGGTGTATATGAACAAAGAAGAAATGATGAAGATGAGGGAATTTTTGCCATTTTTGTCTTCAACCATGCATTTAACGGTCAAATTAACAGAATAAGTGGTCAAATGATCGAACCAGTGTTACGGGTCAAAACCATAAAAGTTTATAAACTAAATCCGTTATATCCGAAAAACCACAAAGAACATTTAAATAATTAACTCTATATATAAGCATAATATGATTACTTTGATAAATCAAGATTCATATATATTATCAGAATATGACTGTGTAGTTTCTTTGACTAAAGTAAGTTATATGTATTATTATAACTATCACTACACTAATTACTATCAGATTTATGTTTATATAATAAAGTCTATATTTTCAGAATCTTAAAAAACAAGATTCATATGTATTACTAAATTTATGAAATAAGATTCATATATTATTATTAGAAATTTAGAATGTACTACTAAAGCATATATAAAATATCATGTTATGAATATATAAGCAGAATGTTGTGTTAGATATTCATAAGTGTAAAGGGTTGTGTTTAGTGAACAAACACATGAAAAAGTTATTACATACAAGCCTCTTATTTTCGCTATATTACTAATCGTTTCAAGTGAGTCATTTCTATCGACTTCTCTCTTTTTATCGATCGTTCATGTCTTTAAACCACTATTATTAATATCAAAGAAAACGCGTAATTTCAACAGATTAACAATTGCATTGTTTATAGCTAATTCCTCTACAACTATATATGATGATACATTTCGTGTTGAGTTTTCTTTCTTTTTACTGATCTTATTAAAATGCATAAATACTTTTTTCGCTAAACATTTAACTAATATATATTTTGTTTCCAGTGACAGTGGAAGGAGGAAGTGATATGATTCCTTCTATCAGCACTCACTCTAATGTACATGGGCACGATTGTTCGTTGAAATTTTGCAATATAGGTGATACCTGCCCTTCCCCATCTGGTAAAAGTGTTGTAGATTGTTAAGAATATTGTGGTCTACCGATACTTTGAATGTATCTGGATGGAAAATGTTGTTACCTTTTGTTTAAAATTAGATAAACTGGATTTGTCTACCCGTATTTTTATATGTAAGTTCTGTTATAAGCAGTAATCAGATCAATCAGAGAACACTTAGTACCCGAAAATTTACCAGCCAAATGACAATGTTCTAAGCTTTCACATGCAAAAGTCTTACCTCATGTTGGTACTTATATTCCTATACCTGTGATATTACTATCTCGAATTGAGGACAAATAACCTTTGCACCATAATGAAATTAGAACTAATCGTTGTTGTACAAAATCCACGTAACTGAACAAAAAAGGTTTACTTTACGGACACTAAAGAGCGATTCCACAAGAGAATGCAATAAGGATCCTGGTTTAGATAGTATCACAGCAGGCATTATTCTCAACTTTAAAGCAGATACATTGGCAGGTGGCAACATAAACACCACGCATTTATCATTGCAGGTCAAAATGGGTCGTCTTGATCCATGTACACTTTTTTTTGTCTTGAATAAGTATACATACACTTAGGGCTTGTTTGTCAAATTTTTTAATTAAGTCATTTCTAATTAAGAGATGACTTTGTTGGGTTTTACTAATCATAACAGTTACATAAATAAGTAAACATCATCAAAGCATGCAGCGGAAGTAATAAGAATAATATATGTAAATTAATTAACCGAATAAGAATGTGCGTACCTTTTAGCAATTCAAGAAACACACGTTAACAAGAACAAGTAACCAAACCCTAACCCTAACTTAGGGTTTCAAAACCTTCGACCCTCTTAAAAGTCGACAACCAAAATCCCACAAACACAATTGTATTTGTTCTTCGTTCTTGTACACACGTACTAATATCGAATTAAAGTGAAAAGCTAGGTTCTTGATCACAAACAAACCAAACACTTATTCTTGTGATTGGAAAATTCGAAACCCCTTCGATCGGCCAAACACAAGGGGAGGGAAAGAGGAAGAGAAATTAGGTTTGCAAGTCACCTAGATTCAGTTTGAATGAATACAAGGGGTTTGTATTTATAGGTAACCAATCTTGGAGAACAAGTTTAGCCTCCCTTGTGCTTTTCCATACCCACGACCGGCCATAAGGATCCAAGAGGGATTCTAGATCCTTCTTGTCCACTAATTTCATCTCTAGTCCATTTAGTTTACATTTAACGACCGTTAGTCTAAACTTGTTAAATATTCAATATAGTAATGACATTGGTTTAGTCTAGCCTAACACGCCAATGCCCCCAGATCGAATCGAGTATGGTATCCTGGAAAACCATTTAATGATTCATCGTTTTTACTTATCCTTTTGCTACTAATACTACATTAACTATGAATATGGATCAAGTCATTTCATAAGTTAATATTCATTTCTCGTTATATCCGATTGAACAAGATTACCAAATCATCTGAACGTATTCCGGATTGATCTTGGGTATGGCCATACAAACATCTTGTCAACCCTACGAGGGGCCCGAAATAGTATTATGCTTTGAAACAAATTCAAAGGAACAAATTCTCTTGACTACAAACATAACTCATGAACTATGTAACACTTCTGAAAATAGCCCTTATAACTACCAGTTACGGATAGCGTTAAACTATTTTACACAAATGCACTACATTCATAACAGTTATTTGGTATCTCAAGTCTGAGGATAAACATTTCATGATATACTTAATGACAAAGATCCATAAGTATAATCATGTAAAGTTGGGATCTGTCCTATATTCAATTCATTGAATATCATGTGAATTTGGTATGTCCCACGCATCAATATACTTTAAGTATATTCTACCAAAACTCATATTTGTCTTAATTCAGACATTCCCACATCATTGATCGACAACGGACTATTTAGAATAACATAAGTCATTCACGGATTAAACATGCAAATATAGGATATAATATTAAGAAAATGAAAAATAAACATAAACAACTATTTTATTTTATTAAAATAATATTTGTTCATAATATCCTTTATCCAAATACTAATCACATGTCTGCATGAAACTACTAGCTAAACGAAGTCCTATCCCATCAGCATGGTCGAGAAGTTTTCTTTTGGCAAAGGCTTCGTAAAGGGATCGGCTAGATTATCATCTGTATGAACTTTGAGTAGATTGATTTCACCTATTTCGACTTGTTCTCGAACATAGTGATATCGTCGAGGAAATGGTCCGCGCCTTCATGACTCCGGGCTCATTGGCAAATGTTATTGCAGCGAGTTGTCACAATACACATTTAAAGGTAATTCGATTGAGGCATTACTCGAGTCCCAAATGAATTTCCTAATCCAAACGACTTCAAGTAGCTATGTACTCGCCTTTTGTAATAGACATCGTGTCGTTGTGCGCTTCTTGCTCTTCCAACAATGCTCCTCCATTAATGACAAAGACATATCCGTTTGAGACTTCTTATCATCTTTATCGGTTTGGAAAGACGATCGCAAAACCCAGTAACATCAAGTTCTCGATCCGATTCCCACCATACACTAGAAACATTTCTTTAGTAGCCCTTAGATACTTAAGAATGTTCTTAAAACATGCAAGTGTTTCACACCGGATTCTCGTTGATATCGACCGGTGATATTTTGTGCAAACGCCACATCAGGCCTTGTACATCTCACAGCATACATGATAGATCCTACAGCCGAAGCATAAGGAACTTTTCTCATGTGTGCCACCTCTTCAGGTGTTGACGCGCATAGTTCACTACTTTAGTCATGTTCAGCTTGCATCGGCAAATATCCCTTCTTGGTATTATGCATATTGAATCTCTTCAATATTTTATCGATGTAAGTACATTGGCTTAGTCCAATCAACCGCCTTGATCTATCTCGGTAGATTTTGATTCCCAGAATAAATGTTGTTTCCCCTAAATCCTTCATAGAAAAGCACTTTTCAAGATAAGACTTTACATCTTGCAAACTTGGAATGTCTTTTCCCATGATCAATATGTCATCGACATATAAGATAAGGAAAATGACATTACTCCCACTAGCTTTGTGATATACACATGGCTCATCAAGATTTTGAGTGAAACCAAATTTCTTGATTTCTTCATCAAACTTCTTGTTCCATTGCCTTGATGCTTGTTTCAACCCATAAATGGATCTTTGAAGTTTGCATACACGCTTTGGAAATTTTGGATTCACAAACCCTTCAGGCTACGCCATATAGATATCCTCATCTAGGCGACCGTTTAAGAAGGCAGTTTTGATATCCATTTGTCATATCTCATAGTCATAGTACGCAGCTATGGCTATAAGAATCCTAATAGCTCTAATGTCTGCTACAGGAGAAAATGTCTCCTCGTAGTCTATCCCAAAAGTTTGAGTAAACCCTTGAGCTAAAAGACGAGCTTTATAGGTGTGTACATTGCCATCCATGCCAGTCTTTATCATATAGAGCCACTTACTTCCAACTACCTTAGCATTTGGAGGTAAGTCAACCTCTATCCAGACTTTGTTATCTCTCATGGATTGCATTTCCCCATTCATTGCGACTTGCCATTTATCCTTTTTAGGACTCATCATAGTAGCCTTATAGTTAGCAGGTTCACCAAGATCCCCTAACATATTTTCCTTAGCTTCTACGTTAAGACATAGACGCTCAGGTGCACGCATAGCCCTTGCGGATCTACGAATGGGAACCACTTCAACTTCAGGTGGAACACTCGGACTTTCAGGTTCTACTTGAGGTTGGCTAGTGTTTTCAGAATGTGATGTATCTTCTTGATCATCTTCCAGATCATAAACTCTCCCACTGAATTCATGAGATATGAGATCCCTTTCAAGGAAGTCTCCATACCTAGCAACAATTACTTTGTTTTCGGTGGAAAGTAAAAGTAGTACCCATAGTTTCCTTTGGGTATCCTACGAAGATACACTTAACGGATCTTTGTTGTAGCTTATCGGCCGAGTCACGCTTAACAAACGCCTCACAACCCTGCACCTTTAAGTAAGACAAGTTGGGAGCTTTCCCATACCACACTTCATAAGGAGTCTTATCAACCTTCTTAGTTGGAACCATATTCAAAATGCGAACAACAGTTTCTAAAGCATAATCCCAAAAGGATAAGGGAAGAGTTTTAAGATTAAACATTGATCGCACCATGTCTAACAACGTACGATTTCTTCTCTCAGATACACCATTTTGTTGTGGAGTATATGGAGAAGTGAGTTGTTGGACAATCCCACACTCAGCAAGATAATCTTTAAACTCTTGGATTAAATATTCACCACCTCTATCGGATCGAAGAGCTTTAATCTTCTTTCCTAGTTGCAGTTCTACTTCACTCTTGAAAACCTTAAATGTTTCAAAGACTTCATGTTTATGTTTAAGTAAATAAACATAACAATAACGACTGAAATCATTAGTAAAGGTTAAGAAGTAGCTAGCACCCTTCCTTGACACATGTCTTAGTGGTCCACATACGTCAGTATGTATCACACCAAGAAGATCAGAAGCCCTTTCTAAACTATTTGTAAAGGTTTCTTGGTCATCTTCCCGATATGCAAGATTCGCATTTATCAAATGATTCATCATTGATGTCTTGCAAAAGCCCATCGTGTTGCGACTTTTGCATACGTTTCTTGCCTATGTGAGCAAGTCTACAATGCCAAAGATATGAAGAATACAAATCACTTTTGATTCTTTTATTATTGATGCTAAAAATGTAATTATTTTTATCAATCACATTATCATGCAAATCAATTTCAAACACACCATTTCTTTGGAATAACATTAAAGTAAAAACATCATTTAAAGAAATCGAAATTCCATAATCGAGAATTTATGAATAAAACCAATATCTTTCAACAAGGAAATGCGAAACCACACCTCTAATTATAGAAGGCGTAGAATGACAATCGCTCAAAGACAAGACTAAACCCGAAGGTAAAACTAAATCAAACGTGCATATAGCTTCAACGATTGCATGTGCTCCATTACCCACGTCAGGTATTGTTGTCCATAGGAGAGCTTCCTTGCACCTCTAAGTCCCTGCGATGTATTACAAATGTGAATACCACATCCAAGATCATATACCCAAAATTTATTTTATAAGGAAAAGAAAATAATCCTATCATCAAAAGAGTACACAAGTACTAGCAACAAAGGCAGATTTTTATACCTCTTAGTACGCAACTCATCAAGGTAGAGCGGACAGTTCCTCTTCCAGTGTCCTACCTCAGTGCAGTGATGACAAGCCTGATCCTTTTTAGGATTCTCACGCTTTTTGGGATGGTACTTCTTGGGTTCTTGTTGATAAGCCATAACTTGTTTTCCCTTATAACCTTTACCCTTACCTTTCCCTTTCTTGTTCGCTAGCGCCTTATTAGGCTTAGAAATCCTACCCTTTTGAATAGCAAGTACCGTAGGTGTAGGAGCCTTCTTGGGCAAACCTTTCTCGTAGTCAATGAGCATTGCATGTACCTCACTAATTGTCTTCCCCGTGCAATGCATATTGTAATTGCGCACGAAACCATCAAACTCCTTGTTAAGGGATTTGTTGATAAGGCCAATTTGTATGTCATTAGGGTAGACGTAATTGAGTCTCCCGAGCCGGTCCATGTAACTCATCATTTCCAAATAGTGGGCGCTCACAGGTTTCCCGTCCCCTTGCTTGCAAATATGTAGAGCATCTATCAAATCATACAGCTCTACAGTCACAGGCTTCTCAAACAACCGAATAAGTTCGGCGAGCATATTGTGAGGGAAGTAATTTTCAAACTGTTTTTGCAAGTTTGGAGCCATACTCCCAAGCATAATGCAAGCGACCTCATTATGTCTATCATACTTTGTTTGCCAGCACTCGTGCTTGATGAGTAGTATCGATTCTTGTGTTCGGAGAGGACAAGGCATGTTCAAATAATCTAGTCTTTTGGCAACCCTCAAGAAAATTCTGAGTTGCCGATACCAATCATTGAAATTTGCGCTGCCAGTCAATTTCTCTCGATCAAACATAGATTTGAACGACGAGACTAGTGCAGTAGTTTCAGCTTGAGCCATTTCTATAGAAAATAAAAGTTCAAAAGTTAGTACTTTCGATAAATAAACATTCAAGAAAATAAAATACACTTTGGTCAATATTCATATTAACCATAGAATTTTCCTTGAATTTAGGACCCTCATTATCATAGTTTCACCACATCAGTTAATCTTCTAGTGGTGAAAGTATAGAATAGGTAATTGTTGAAAAACAATAATTGACAAACAAGTTTTCAATTCCTAGAAAATATGGAATTTATAATTTTGCGAAACAATTATGCAAAACGTAAGCATGTTTTATCCCATCTTATGCCTTAAGTTATAGGTCTCACTAACTAACTTAATTAAGTTGTCTAATTTAGAAACTGCAAATTATTTAAGCTGGGGTCTCACACAACATAAAGATTCACCTAGTTATCGTAATCTAGCTCAAGGTCTCACATAACTAAATTACAACTTCAAGTGTTTCATATCATTAGATGGCATAAACTTAAATTTAAAGGGTACAATTTTTGACGTGTAATCAAAACTTATGTATAAAGAAGCATGCATCCATCTCTATAACATAAAATTTTCGAAAAAAACTTACTTGTATTTTAATTGCTAAGATTAAATTCTACAAAGTTTGAATCGATGCGTTGAGAAACTTACAACTTTGCACTAAGATGCTTCGTACATAGAATGGTTATACTAGGTAGCTCCAATCGAACGCATTGTAAGGCGTGGACCAAGTAAGCTGAAGCATAACCTTAGACATCCTTTCGGTGTATTTGTGTGCACTTCTTTGAACCCCATTTTGAGTTTGTTCTAGTGGGTGAGCCGTTCTAACCATTTAGTACAGTCGCATCAATCGATTAAAAGTTCAAGATTTAATACTTAGAAAAATAAATCAATTTCGCCATTATTTAGTCCATTTGATTTTCTATTCATAAAAAACCCTTTTTGCTTACTAACATGTCATACAATATATAAACAAAAAAGCACTTTAATAAAAATTAAACTAACTCAAATAATATAAACATATAACTAAACAATTTAACATATGTAAAACAATTAGCCACATTCATAATTATTCGATAAAACCTTAATAAACAATTCTAGGCGTAATATAATGCATACATCAACTAGGCTTTCAACTACAAGGTAGATGAGCCACATGCATCGATAAGTCAATTGCGTAAGCCAAAGTCAATAATATACCAATTAGCACATAACGAATTTTTATTAGATATATTGAGGTCTTCCCAAATTCAATAATTATCAAACTAATAAACATGTGTATATCACTTAACAATTAATAAACAACAATCCATAGCAAAACATGCATGTTCCACCATGGATTTCTCATAACACTTATAATCCCAAGATACACATAATACATGGCACATAACAATTATTCATTAAAACCACATAAAATATACATGCAATCCTAGGGTTTCTACAAGTTTTACAAAATTAAAACCTAATTAATAAAATTAAGGGTATTCGACCCAAAATAAAAAAAATTAGGGTTTCAAATTTAAAACTAGAAACCAATAATTACATGTAATAATCACAAAGATTCAATTTTTATGTGTTTCGGTAATTAATTACAACATATTAACAGCTCGTGATGCCACTGTTGGGTTTTACTAATTATAACAATTACATAAACAAGTAAACATCATCAAAGCATGCAGCGAAAGTAATATGAATAATATATATAAATTAATTAACCGAATAAGAATATGCATACCTTTTAGCAATTCAAGAAACACACGTTAACAAGAACAAGTAACCAAACCCTAACCCTAACTTAGGGTTTCAAAACCTTCGACCCTCTTAAAAGTCGACAACCAAAATCCCACAAACACAATTGTATTTGTTCTTCGTTCTTGTACACACGTACTAATATCGAATTGAAGTGAAAAGCTAGGTTCTTGATCACAAACAAACCAAACACTTATTCTTGTGATTGGAAAATTCGAAACCCTTGGGGAAGGGGTTTATATGATCGGCCAAATACAAGGGGATGGAAAGAGGAAGAGAAATTAGGTTTGCAAGTCACCAAGATTCAGTTTGAATGAATACAAGGGGTTTGTATTTATAGGTAACCAATCTTGGAGAACAAGTTTAGCCTCCCTTGGGCTTTTCCATACCCACGACTGGCCATAAGGATCCAAGAGGGATTCTAGATCCTTCTTGTCCACTAATTTCATCTCTAGTCCTTTTAGTTTACATTTAACGACCGTTAGTCTAAACTCGTTAAATATTAACTATCGTTAAGTATTTATTTCGTGACAAATAATTAATAATAATAACATTTATATATATTAATTATTTAACATCAACTCTCATACGTAATGTGTGCAATCTCGAAGTATCGAGTTCGAATCCGGTCATACACATATTAAATTATATCTATAAACCTTTCAGACTTAATGCAGACACCCTCAGTTTTATTGCTTAATATTTTCAGTCATCTTTCTTTATTAAGTCATAAACAAACAGTTTTAATATGACTTAATGAATTCAGTTTTTTTCATATTAAGTCAATTAAGTCACAAACAAACACCACCTTAGTGTATTAAATGTATTCATAAATTATACTTTTACATTTATAATCTAAATTTTTAAACAAATCAAATTAGGAGGTTGTGTGCATAAAAAAGTTATACTATTTTGTGTATGATGGAGGGATAACATTTTCCTGGTCTGTATATACACGCGACGAAAATTGTACCTCATATTATAACGTGTGTTGTATGACGTGGCTGTAAATTTTTTTAACCCTCCATATTAAAATTGGACAAGGTTCTGTCTAATCCATATAATGGATTTAACTAGGGATGAACACGGTACCGGTCGCGTACCGATCCCGTATCGAATTAGTGGTACTGATTTTTTTCCGAGCATAAATTAGTGGTACCGGTACCGTACCGAACGAGATTCGGATACCGGTACCATTATCGGTACCGGTACCGGGAAATCAGGTTTTCCCCGCTTTTTTTTGGGAATTTCCCGATTTGGTAACGGTCCCGTATCGAACTAGTGGTCCCGATTTTTTTTTCACCTTATTTCGTAGTCCCTGCACTGCATCAGATTTCAAGAATCGGTACCGTTTTGGTCTGCATGCCGATGCAGTTCCAGTTCGGTTCCGAGATTCGATTCAAAATGCTCATCCCTAGATTTAACTCATTACTTTGTTGGTTTTACTTTATGTTGCATCATTTAACTCGTTTTGGCAACTATCACCGAAACAGCTAGTAGTAAGGCACTTAATATCCTCACAAGAGGTCAAGTGTTCAAATCTAATTTGGTACACATTTAGGTGTGGTCATGGAAGGGTCAAAAATGCTTAACACTTTTAAATACCAACCTCATCAATACAACACTATTTTAACAATAGGAAATCACCATCCACGGAAGTCACCAAGAAAGAGATAATGAATTAAAAGAAATATCTCAAACATATAGTGTGGAATTCAGAGGCGGAGCCATGCCCACAGTAGTGGGGGGACATGCCCCGAACAAATCTCGTGATGACACGCTAAATATGTAGAAAAGAAAACAATTTTTGTGGAAAAAAGTGAAGTGCCCTCGGCATAATACTCAAAGTGCCTCTTCAAAATTTGATTACAACGAATTAGAGAGTCATTGTTCGCTGGAAACATTCTCCAAAGGTTTTTGATCGGGAAAAATGGAGAACGGAGCTTTTGTTGACTAAAAGCGTGGGTACTGGGTAGGGAGTAGTGGGGCATGGGGAAGTGGGCACTAAAAGTATTACTCCCTCCGTCTCATAATAATAGTCCATATTTCCTTTTTGAGATGTCTCTTTTTAATTGTCCACTTTTCATATTAAGTAAAAACAAGAGAATTTAGAGGGGGAATATTCTATTTGATTGGTTGAAAATGAAAGTGGTCCCACTTTTATTAAACTATGTGTTTTTTGTCCCCTGACAATAATTTTGAGACGGAGGAAGTATAATTTATTACTGTAATTACTTTTAGTGTACGTATATAATACTAGTAATAACTAGTCTCTTGTTTCAATATTGGATAAAATGCAGCACAATATTTGTATCATTTGTTAATTTTTAAGGCACAATGTAGTGTACCATATATAATTAGATATGTTTAATCTGTCAACACATGATGAATACATGATTTGAAGAATAAGAAATATACAGTTATTACTGATATTCATATTGATTTAAAAATTTTAAATCTTGATATATTTGTGATTGCAATTTGTTTATTTAAATGTTTATCGAGAAAGCTAGCGTTTTCGTATAACGATTACACTGCTTTTAATAATTTTTTGCAAATATGCGAATGTGTCTTATACAATTGAATTGCCTCATGCTTGATTTTTTTTTCCTTTCCATCAAAGCACATGTATTTGAGTATTTGACCTATGTATATAACGAGTATTGCGACCATCCGCCGCGTTGCGGCGGAGCTTTTTTTTGACATTTTTATCTGGTAATTTATGTAACCAAAAAAAATGTTAAAAGTATGCAAACTTCAACTTAGATGTCATGCACAACAATTTAGATAAAAACAGACCTGGGAAAAATTAAAATTCCAATGATAGATAACCACATAAAACCCAAATTAAAGAGCTTAAACTTGATAAATTTCAAATGTATGAGCAGAACCATATTTCCCTTATCTTTCCTTGAGTGTTTATTCGTAACAGTCCACTTGTGGTAAACCTTCACATGTATAGCTTTGTTTGTATCAGTCGGTTCTAATGTTGTCAAATCAACCGTCTCTTGTCGCACCATCAGCTGGTTCCGTTTGGTTTTTGGCGTTGTGACAACTTGAGTAATATCAGGCATGATGTTGTTAAGGTAGATAGCATCTACGTCAAATAACATTAAAGGGAAAACAATAATCTTTTCAGCTAGTCGGTCATAATTTAGGAAACATCTGTGAGTTTATGCTTTGACAATAGAGTCTGCATTTGGTCGGCATTCTAAGATGGGTGTTGTAGGTGTGGGTAAGAAAGTAAATGGCATATGTGCAGAGTGAATGAAGCATATAATATTAGTAAAAGATGCACCAAATAATTAAGCATAAAGTGGCAAGGAAACAACTATCGTCAAGTCGAACAGAAATCATGCAAACATTTTAATGGAAGGCATGTGCATAAAAATAAAAAAAGCGTATGCATATATTCAATAAGATATCTAATAATTGTTATGTCAGTTTATAAGCTACCTAGTTTCTAGCAATCAAATGCTCACAAAAACATGCAGAAAGTTCCTTAAAACTTTTGATCAACATATCTATATCCCACGATATTGAATTTTGTAATATCGACAAAAACAATACAAGATATACGAATTGTGTATTGAGTAAATATGATCTCAAAGTCTCAGTTCATACCAATGGCAATTTCTTAGAGTCAAGTGAAGATCAGTTTAGTACAGATGTCTACAATATAGTGACTGACTAACGATGCCTGGGAAGACAAAAACAAAGCTTTAGAGGGTCATATTTACCTTCTCAAAAACTTCATTGCTGCTACCCGTGCAGCAGCACCCGAGACATCCGTGGTGGGATTCGTACGGTTGTTCCTTGTAACTTCTTAACCTGCATATATTGAAAGTGATGCAAGTTTTTCAGTGCTCCCGTCACCCGAAACATAGAATTCACGTCTACACTGAAGGAAAAAAAATATATCAATACAAAATCAGGAAAGGAAAACCACCTAAGGGAGCGTTTGAGATAGCTTATTAAGAGTAGGTATCTGCTTAACATCAGCTTGTAAGTGCCTGCAATTCGTAAGGTAAAAAAATTTGCACTTCTTTAGTTTTCAGAATAAAGCCGATAGCCTCATAATAAAGCTTATCCAGAGACCCAAAACATGTTTGTCAGTGTGTTACCGTGACATTTTGCCAAGAATTATCTACAATTATTTAAGAAAAATAATAAAAAAATAAAGAAACAAACAAACAAACCTAAAAATCCTTTACCGACAATCTTCCACGCTCCACACCACGAAGATCAGTTTTTTTTTAATCATATCTAGCAGTGGCTGTATATAGTTAACCGAAAATTCAAGATAAATAGGTAGAAAAAACAGGGAAGACTCAACGACAGTTAATAAATGCAGTCGTAACACCATTATGTGAATCAGCTAATAAGCATTGTCAACTCACTGTACCCACTTACTGAACGAATTAACTGAACCAACGCACTTTACCAACCAACTGAACCAAGCATCCTGAACACGCTCCCGGACCACACCCCAAAAAACTAACCACTGAAGCAACGCACTCAACAACCATTAAAGGAACACCCTCAAATGATTTCACTTTCTTCGAAGTATATGTATGTTCATAAAAATAAGTTTAATAGTTTTATGACTCATTGTATGCATATCAGATTAATGTAGCCACAATCTTTAGTGGTTTTTATTTAGCAATCCATACAAAGTATTCGAACATAATTCATACACCTTAAATTTCCATTAAGGGTTGTTTGGCTAAGCCTATTGCCAAACAACCTTCAATTCTTCTAATCATGCTGAAGTGTTAACTTAGCAATACCAAACACCTTTCATCTCATAACCAACAATCTGTCATCATATATTTATCTACAATAAATGTGTTTAGTAATTAGTTTATCGTCTCCCAGAGTTTGTACCAACACGTAAATTTAGAAACAAAATAAAGGTGCGTATGCATGCTACAAATGGTTATAAAAACCACATTTGATGACCAACGTTCAAACTCTATATACTCCATGGAACATAGATAAACACTTATTTACTAACCTTGTGACATCAAGATTCTCATCAGATTCCACAGTATTAGCTTCAAAACCTTGAATACCGCCTTTATAACTTATCAACTACTAATCACTATACTAATTAACCTTAAAACCTTTGCAAATCGATTTAACCTCAATGTTAGTTATATATTTTGATGTGATAAGATCAAAGAAGACTTACCACAAACAGTAGTCTATCAAGTCTTTCATCGAACACTTGGCGGGTAACATCTATAACATGAAGAAACCACTTGCCAATTCACTTTCAAGTTAAAATACTTAACCAAGTCTTCAAAGCAAAGCAAGAACTCCGTTGTCGTAATTTCCACCAGTAATCGGTTCACACTCGGGAAAAGCTCTAATTCCAAAAACCCACATAATTAAACACAAACCGGTTAGATCCTCCTGTAATTGGTTCTGTAAATAACTTATCAAATACTCTAATTCCAAAAACCCACATAGAAAACAAATAACATATACATCTAAACTTTGCAAAACCTAAGATGCCAACAAATAGTTAACACCAATAATCGAAAAAAACCCTACCCGTTCGATCAGCCGATATCTTTGTATCTCACGTCATCTTTTGCAGCTCAGTCCGTTATCTTTTGTAATCCCGTTGTAATTTTTTGTACCTGCTGCTTCGTCTCCGGTTGAAGTTGGGTTACAAAAAAACCTACGCAAACACATACCACAAAAAAGCCAACAACAAAAGCCAATAATTGAACCATTGATTACCTACGCCGGATAAAAGGTGAGGCTGAAAAAGATAGAACGGAGATGAAGCCAATAATTGAACCATTGATTAATAACGTATCAAAGGTCAATGTCGATAGCAGGCCAGGAGAAGGAAAATGGGTCTAGCAGGTGGGCTAAAGAAAAAAACATAGCATGTGAAATGACGTCGTTTAGGTGGGATATGTGGCACCTGAAATGACGTCGTTTCAAATTCCTTTTACTATATATATTAATTGTAGTATACAATGTAAGTGAATGTTATTTTAGATAAACTTGTTTGAAATTACCTATTTCATAGATATGAACGCCTTTAATACGTGTTTATAGCATCAAAGAAGGTGTTTATACTTTATAGCATCAAAGTAAAGCAAAAAATGCAAGTGTTTTTTTTTTAATAAACTCCGACCGACTCATTCCAAAATACTAAAAATGACATTTATCAACACCTTATTTCAGAAGGAAAAAAAATCGCGATGCCCCCGATTACTACTTTTCCTGGCTCCGCCACTAGTGTGGATTAAACGGAGCAAAACTGTAGTGAAATGCAACGGTTCAAACAAGTAAACATTATTAGGCTAGACGGAATAAGGAGGAAATCACCCGTGAGTGAGCCCCGTGAGCCACTCACCCTTACCCCCATGCCATCACTCGCGCGTGAGTGGTTGGCAAAATCGTGAGTGAGCCACGGGCGTGAGTTGCTCTATCTCCATGAAGCTTGGAGACTTTGGATTAGCTCGGAAAGGGAGAACTGCTTTCGGGTGTGGATCAAATGCTTGGCCGTGAGTGATAAAACAACGAGCCCCAAAAAAAAACGTCAACCATTTCATCTTCATTTTATCTTATAAATACCACTATTTTATCTTCATTTTTATACAAAAATTTGGACTACTATGGTGCTTGAAGGCTATTTTGGTCGTTGGAATGGTCAGCCTTGCTGAAGACTCTGGATCTTTTGCCAATGTGCATGTTGGTAGGGCAGATTCTTCGTGTTGATGAGTGGTATTTTCCAAAATTTCGGCCCCCTGGATAAATCTCTAGGGGTGTCGGTTGATGGAGATACAAAAAAAAAAAAAAAAAAAAAGTTACGTTTTAATATTTTTTTTCGTTCTAATTATTTTTACGTTCTAATTATTTTTTACGTTTACGTTATAATTATTTTTTTACGTTTACATTTACATTTTTATTTAATATGAATGAATTAAATAAAAAAGATGATGTGGAGTGAGTGGGTTTGGTGTGGTGAGTGAGTGTTAAAACGGGTGGTGAGTGAGTGGTAAAGTAGGAGAGAGAAAGCTGAGGTGGCGCTGACGTGGAGTGAGTGACTCTCCCCCTTATTCCTTTTAGCCTTACAAGAAAATTGCAGATTCATATTGAGTTACACAAGATTCCTTTTCCAAAAACACGTTACACGAAAGTATATTCGTAGTTTCGGAAAATTAACCACTTGAGTTTATGTTATACCATAATCTCAAACATAATGCTAGCCAAACCATTTTCGATCTGAGTATTAGAACCTTGTGCTTTTAGCTCATCCCTAACATCCCATAAAGCCAAATCACAAAGATCAAAAGCTTCCAATTTGGCTAATAGCTTATTTTATCGCTAGTGCATAGCATGCTTCGAGTGAAAAATAAGTTGGGATATCGCCATAGCAAACAAGGCTGCATGGCTGCATAATCTTTCAACTGGTTACCAGCTAGCAAGCCAACGAAAACCTACAGAACATAGATCATTCAGATTTATATGTTCAAAGTTGCTTCTTACTATTCATTTCATGATTACATGCAACTTGTACTATACTACTGTACATGTTTAAATCCGTTCCTTTGGAACACAACCATTTACCATGGTTAAAAGGTTGCTTGTCTTGACTAAATGGTTGATAGGACATTAAATTTGGTTCTCCTCGTGACTTTATACAACCTAACAGAAGATCTATATGTTCAAAAAGTAGTGAACAAAAAACGTTTTAAAAATAACATAATTTTATAGTGGGACACACACATACGAGATACGACTAAGTGAGCCTTTAAATCTTTTCGCAAATTAGTTTTTCAACTTATTTCTTCTAATTTATTTTGTTGAAAGGAACTTCTAGTCGGACTTTTAGCACCTACCTAACCCAATTAATTAAATTATTTTATGAAAAATATTACTCCCTCCGTCCCATATTGACTGTCCACTTTGAATTTTTTAGGTATTTCATTTCTAACTTTGACCTTAAATATTTTTAATTGTGTTATATAATACTTGATGCAAAATATGTGAATACATTGAGTTTTAAATGTATTTTTTTATTGGTATAATTTTTATTAAATATTATATAACACAA
The DNA here is from genome assembly GCA_022545495.1 of Chrysanthemum lavandulifolium. Classification (NCBI taxonomy): domain Eukaryota; kingdom Viridiplantae; phylum Streptophyta; class Magnoliopsida; order Asterales; family Asteraceae; genus Chrysanthemum; species Chrysanthemum lavandulifolium. The sequence goes on from CM040244.1 coordinate 208,884,113, forward strand.
ATAAAAATATTTAAGGTCAAAGTTAAGAAAGAAAGATTTAAAAAGTCAAAACAAGACAATTAATATGGGACGGAGGTAGTAGTATAATACATAAAACCATTTTCTCTAATGGGTAGCGAACAAATTTTTTTGTTTTTGTGGGTACTATACTTTCAAATTCATCCTCTTTAGGGTATTATTTGACATTTTTGCCCTTCGGAAAAAAAAATTCTATTAGCTAAGAGGGGCAAAAATGTCCAAAATTTTTGCAAAATATCCTAAAGAGGATAAATTTGAAAGTATAGTACCCACAAAAGCAAATTATTTTGTTTGCTACCTACAAAAGAAAGTTGTGGCAAATATGATATTTTTTTTTTATCATTTGCATTTTTTTCAATCAAAATATTTACTCCTTTCATATCAAAATTATTAACCCTAACAAAAAAATACAGAGTTTTAAAAAAAGATAATTGTTATTGCTTTCTTTCTTTTAAGTTTTGCAGAATGACATCGTTATTTTTAAAATAATTAATTAGAATATATTTTTTTTAATTTGTAATATTAAATTCAATATGGTAAATCCAATCAAACTTTTTTATCTATTTTTAATTGTAGACAATAATCTAAAAAAGAAACGTTAACTATTAATTTAAGACGGAGGGAGTATTAAATATTTTTTTTTCGTGAAAAGTTTTCAAATCTTACTTTTTGTGTTTTTGTTAATCATAATATTAGTCTATTAGCAACAATGTTTTGAAACCAGGGTCGATCTGGCCGGGTTAACCGGTTCGACCGGTTTCGGGAAAAAAACGGGTCAAAATAATCCGGATTTCTAAAACCGGGTTAACCGGTTTGACACACCGGGTTTTGAGTGACCCGGGTCAACCCGATTCTCTAAACCCGTTCGGGTTTGGTGTTTTTCAAATCTTTTTTTATGAAAACCGGGTTTACCCGGATTGACCCGCCGGTTGAACCGGTTGACCCGATTATTATTTTTTATATTTTTTAATAGAAAATCGGGTTTGACCCGGCGGTCGAACCGGTCGAATCGGTGACCGGTAACTTGACCGGGTCGATTATAAACCCGGTTTTCAAAACATTGATTAACAAAAACGTGGCATACGGACTTTAGGTATATTTATTCTTTAACATTTTTGCAGTGATGGTCTATTCTAAGATTATATAGTTAGCACTATTTGTCTATTTACTTTAACGACCGAGTTAACTTCCATTGTAGACCAATGATTTACAATTTTCAAATACAATATTGCTGTAAAAATCAACTTTTTTTTATCGGGTAGGACATATCATGTCTTTCGTTTTAACACGCTAAGCATATGGAGTGTTCGGATTATTGTTTCATTCAATTGAATTGTTTTTTTTTTTTTTTTCATTTTTTTTTTTTTTGGTAAAAGGTCAAAATACCCGTAAATATTATATTACTTTAAAAAACATTTAGGTACAAAGGATATGGGTGAATCCCATATATCAGCCCGTTACATAGGCGAAAAGCTTACATGACAAGATACTTCCTATTCTCTATATAATAAAATAAACCACTACTCAAAATATAACATTAGACTCCTATGTAGCTAACATTACTTTCTACCAAGGCCTTGGAACTTGATAGCATACGTGTCATAATAGGCATCCAAATTTTCTTGAAGATCGTAAACCTGATCCGCATCGTTGTCATAATCATAGTCATCTTCGCGATCATGACCACCACAAAATAGGTTACTCGACTCATCAAAGGTATTCACAACCTCCTCATCATCACTATCAGAATCCACAATCTCTCCCACCTTAGTGAACGGGTTAACCCTCTTAGTAAAAGAAGTAGCCGGTAAATCCTTATTATAACTCTTATAATCAACCTTTTTAATAGGATTACCATTATCATCAACAATAGTAGCTTTCCCATCGATAAGAAGCCTTTCAAACTCCCCAATTTTCTCAACAATAGGGGTAGGACCAACCGCGTTAGCTTCCATTGAATCACTCACAAGCGGATCTTGTGATACATTACCTGTCTCGGGAGATCCAACCTCCTTTGCATCCATTGTATTACCAGAAACCTCTACATCAATAGAATTGCTACAATCATCAGAATCGATCGTATTTAGTGCAGCAAAAGGATTAGATGTAGCAATCTTTGTCCCACTCGTATTAGCCACACCAGTGGTTTTCTTCTTCGCACTATCCACCTTGTTGGGATCAGTTTAGTAAAACGTCCTTTACCTTGAACACTTGGACCACCATTCCTACCCTTATTCTTGTTAGTGACAGTTTGATAACCATCATTAACAGTCTGTTTAAGCTGAGTAGGAAGTGGAACAGATTTAGTACAATCAATCAGCGTATAACCAAACAATTTACACGTATCACACCAAGACGGTTTCCATTCATATTCCACCCGAATAGTAGATCATGTCCCATCAAGTAATAGTATCTCGACAGTGTTTCATTCACTTGTTAGGTAATTAATTACAAGGCTAAATAAATACTCGCATATTGGTATATATGTGCTTAGTTTAAGATATTTGTAAACCAAAAGCTTAGTCTAAGATATTTGTAAACCCAAAGCGGTTATCGTGTTGAAAAATGTTAAACTTATAGATTAGTTATAATCGTGTATTAACCTTCTAGACCAAAACCAATATGTTATATATATCACAATCAACTTGTGATCAACGTAGGTGACTCGTACAAACTACAAAATTGCATAATGCAACACATATGTGACAACCGTATATATTTTATTATTTTAATATAGTAATATTTTATTGTCAACCACCGTCACTCGTCACTTTGATTATCATGTGAACTTTGTAATCTTCTTCTCTATCTTCTCTTTGTAATTCAATTGTTTTGCGAATCAAACTTATTTTCTTAAATGATTTCTAGTTTTTTTTGGTAAAAAGTTTTTACACCGGTAAATTTTATTACTTCCAAATATATTTAAGTACATAGGATATGTGAGTGAATCTCACATTTCAGCCCGTTACATAGGCGGGAAAAGAAATGCACCATTCGTGCTTTAAATTGAACATTTTATAAGAATAACAAACCATACTTATGAAAAACTACTAATGTCTATGACCACGAAGCCTTATATCATGAGCGTCACAAAAAGCTAATTGCTTTTCAATCAAATCTTCACACTCATCATCATCGTATGAGTTATCATCATAATCATCATTCCAATGCTCGTATAGCATCTTCATCCCAATTCCACATCCGCTTTTGGATGCCATGAAACCTGATGTTTCGTCAAAAACCTACTCCACTTCAGTATCGCTATCCACCTCAACCACATCACTAACCTTGTTCTTTCCTATATTTTCGAACCAACCACATTAGACATGGTAGGAGTTGATTGTTCATTTGCCAGTTGTACCTCATTCAAAAGTGTAACATCATTAGGCGTGCCTGTCAAGATCTAAATAGGCTCCGGATCAGCCTTATGCCCCTCGTCCACAACAGTTTTGCCCCCCCCCCCCTCCAATGAAATTACCCCCATATGCACCTAACACATCATCTTTTTCAACCAGTATAATGCATCAAAGGGGTTCGAATCATTTTCCTCTTGTCTAGGATTTTTAGGATTCTTCTTCGTACCGCTTGTAATAGCACCATTCTTCTTTGGAAACAGGTTTATCTACCTGTTTACTTGGCTTAAATTGAAATTTAGAACCCATATTAAAGCCAGCAGGCGATTTCTTTCCACCAATTCCAGTATTACTTTGATTCATCTTCTTACTACCATGTTGCACCTCCCCACGATTCATGGGCTTAGTACGAACCATTTTAGGGCAATGTTCAGAGTTATGTCCAAAAATACTGTAATTGGCACATCATGGAGGAGCCTATTCATATTTAATAGTAATTGTTTCGTACATGTATCCCTTATCATCCAAAAGCAGGATAGCAATAACCACTAGGTCCTTCAAAGTGTTTTCAGCACTTATTATAGTCAGTACTTTCGTAGCTATTCCGTCCCATGATTCATTGCACATCTTACAAGTAAATGAATCAAGCATTAACAGTTTACCATTATTAGTTGCTATAGCACTAATTCCATCAGTAGTGAATGTCGTCATTAGAACATTATGATGTTTAACCCAAACCGAAACACGAGTTAACTCCTCTTGTTTCAAACTAGTAGAATTAGTCCATTTTTTAAGAATTATGGTATGGTTCGGATCATCCAAGGACCATTATCAAGTACATCATCAACCCCTTTTTTGAAGCAAATTAGAAAAAGAAAAATCCATTAGCGTTCATCATAATATTTTGTATGCTACATTTTACCCAGGCGTTAAAAACATAATTTTGCACAACAGGAAAAGCCATGTGTTTACTGATGAAATAACCGTATAATGAATTAGCCAATCTGCCATTTACATCCTCCACAGATGATCTAGGTATCACTATCTCACATTCACTAGAAGCAGGCGTAGTAAGAACACGAAAGTTAACTTAAATTTTGTTTTTATCCACATCAAGCAAATCAACAAATGAACTCAAGGTATTACCATTAACTTTTTCCCAGAATCATCCATTTATGTTCCTTGGTTAGCAACATGCGAAGTACCACCAACATCATCAACCATGATACTTTCTGTTAACATCAAGATCTAACTTTGGGAGGTCGAGGAGACTCGAAATACATGAAATACATGTTAAGAGTTAGAGAGAGAAAGTAGTAAGAGAAAGGAAAGAGTGTGTGTTTTATAGAGAGAAAAGAATCAAAACACACACATACAAATGAGTCTCACCCTCCTAGTGAAGTCTAGGAGGGTATATATAACCATTACACACCATATCTATAAATAATTGTCTATTCTAGTCCTTGCGTGTTGGTTTTAAGTAAACTAATGTAAATCCCTTAAATGTCGTCACATTTAAGGCTAACAATCTACCCATGATGTGATGAAGTACAAAAATTACTTACAATGAATCCTACAACTAAAATAAACATTAAATACAACAGTTTCAAAGATGACAAGACAAATCTTGATTTTCTGGAATCCTGAGCTTGCTTATTCTTCTTCAATACTTGCAGACGAAACGCCGTAAAAATATGAATTAGATTAACTTCCCCAAATTCATACACCATGTCTTTAGAATCTTCTTCACACTTTTCTTTTTGGCGAAGTTTCTGAATCAGCTTCCCCCCAAACTGACAACGGAACTTGTTGTGTACATATCATCTATCTTGACTTTGAATGCACAACTGAATTGTAGAAGATACCGTATCTTTAACTTTAATGTAGCAGCGGAAACTGTTCCGGATACTATAATACACTTAGCAAGCTTCTCTATCTCCTTCATTGAGATAAACTTTCACGTAGATAAATGAAGTCAAACAATAATACCAGGCACGAATCTATCCAACCAAAGTTCGTTGACCCAATAAATCTCTCAAGAAGTACCCTACATACTTGGCACAAATCCATACGACCAGTGTCCGAAATACTAGATAAATCCTTCTAAGAGTACGCTTTTTCTTGAATATAACTAAGTTCTCAATGAAATGCAGAATGTTCATTTGGGGTGACATGCAAGAAATCAACAAGAACTTTTCACGTATGCAAGTACTTCACACTAACGAAATCACGAAGCCGAAATAATGATACCCGACACGAATCTACCAGAAAAATAAATTGTATATATGTCTATAGGCATTCTTCATTGACCTGATAAACTCAACACACGTATACTACGTCACCACCTACACTTCTTCTTCCCCCTGATGGTTGCGATCTAGCCCAAATATTCAATCTTGTCTTAAGCATAATTTAAAACGTTTTCAACTTTGCTGAAAAACTTTAAACAGTTGTGCTAAAGACTATAAACGATCATAAGTAGACAAAAACGATCACTTGTGAAGCACCATAAACTTCAATGCTTAAAAATATCCCGTGAGAATCAACTGCTGATTAGAATTGCATGACCTCTTTTCTAACCTCTACACATTATATAAAGCTTGGATGGTACAAGAGAGTAGCGGTGTGATGATTGTTGGATCGATATACTTTAATCAAACTAACTTAACTAGCTTGTTAAGGTTTAATAACCTCGGATAAATCCTAAGTTATTAACAAAGAAACACCGAGCAATCTTTATCAAGTGCGCGAATTTACTTAACAAAGCTAAGAAGAATAACTTTTATTATAAACTCTAAATCGCTTATTATGCGATACTCTAATACAACTCTAAGATAATCGAACTTTTCTCTAAACACTAATTCGTAAACTCTAAAACTCTTTTGGAATCGTACCTCTAATGCCAATCTAGAAGTCCTTTTATAGGCTCAAGGATATCCTAGTCGGTTTACAATTTGTAACCTTGTACGACAAGTAATCTAAACATAGAATACAATTCTTTCCTTAAACGAATATAACAGTTCTTTTGTTCTTGCAGACTTTGACTTCATAGTGCAAGCTTTGACTTTGTCTTTAGCGATGCTTTGACTCTTTGACTTCTTCCAAGATGCTGCCTTCTTGATGCTTTCATGTCTTGACACTTTCATATCCCAACAATCCTCCCTAACTTGAATTCTACTTGCTTGACTTCAAGTTCCTTTATGAATATGTCTTTAATATTTTCATCTTTAAAAAGCGGATTGTTTCAATCTTTAGATTTTATCTCGTAATCATCTGTCCTTGTCAAAGTATCTCTTAGAATTGTTCTTTTCACAAAGACATCCAAAGAATCTCCATCTTTTCAAAGAACACAAAGAACATATGACAAATTGTACATTAATTCGGTTTAATTTGCATACTATTCTCATCACTTCCAAGTGAATCATTGAAAATTTAATGGATTTAGATCTCTTTACCAAAGTCATTATCTCGGAGTAGCCAAATGTTTTGGTGTGTAAGACCATGGTACATTGATAACCATATGATTTTTAGCAAACCACCGACTATCAACAGATTTGTTTTGTCTTTACCAAAAGTTGTACCCTTCGGACTAGTTAGTTCTTCTATTGAATGGTGAACTAATTACCAATAATGGTTTTTCCACGCCTTTACCACAAGCCATTTTCTTGTGGGCTAGCCAACTCTTCACATTATCGATATGGTGAGTTGATTACCATCCAACTTATTAGCAAGTTGTCAACTAAAAGCGGATTTGATATATCTTTACCGAGCCGTTTGCTCATGGATTAGTCAATCCTTTTGTAACCATGGTGGATTGATAACCTATTGATGTTATCATCACAAAACCATTTATTCAACCTTTAGTTCAAAGTATTTATTATTTAGCAAAAGGTTTCTTCTAAAATTCATTTAACTGGTTTATTTACGCAAGCGGTACTTTGATGAAAGTCTTGTTCGATCAGCGATACTTTGAATAAAAGTACTGATATATCAAAAAGTATTTACTCAAATAAAATTCATACCAGTTATTGATCATCTTCAGCAATGGTAGTCCAGTTTATAAACAAGTTGATAACCATGCAGGCAGTTTCATTATCCTCTTCTACTTCCAATCCATGCTCTAACATTCTTCTCATGAGATCAACTGTGAGAGGGTATCTTCTTTCTGCAAACATGTGTATCATTGTTCCATTTTCTAGCTCTAAAACATAAACTCCAGACTCTTCAAAGAATCTCCAGCAAACATGATAACGCTACACGCGTCGTTCGGGGTCAAAGGAACTTCCTTTTCTTCGAGCAAGTTTTATAACACCCTAGGCAGTGAACCTAATCGTTGTAGTGTAGTAATTAGGGTAAGCCACGGGTATTGATATCGTTCTCTGGGGAATAGGAATGCTAGTAGGGAGTTACTACGCTAAGGTTAAGGTTGAGGAAGATTATTTTTATCTTTTATATTTTATGAAAATGGAAAGGTACGAATCTCGGGTATTGGATTTGGGGGTTGGTATTTCTACCGATTACTCTACTATTATCTAATTATCTAAACTAAGGTTGTGGAGTCTATGTCTAATTAATGTGTGCTCGTATGATAGTTTAAAGATGTGTTTACTTAGTTTGTATTACTCCTTAATTATCTCCTATTGATGGTTGAGTGTCACGTCTTATTCCTAGTTGCGTTGTGTTTCTAAAGTTGTAGGGTATCGTTTCTCCCTAACTCTTTGAACTTACCAAAGGGTCTTGTCTACAAACCCACTAGAGATTATAGACTCCTACTCTAAGGCGCTCTTCGGATGGTTTAGACTACAATCACTCAGGTAATTATACTCTACGGTTCACAAAGATGAATCAAGCATTAAGTGCACAACGGGTGACCTATCGCATTACTAGATCATAAATCAACTAAGATAAGAAACAACCAATCAATATTCAATAATTAAATTTCATACTTCCTAAGCAAACACACAAATAAATTAGCCGGACATGGAGAACATGCAAGCATACACACAAATAATCAAAGACATAATTGAATTAATGAAGCAAAGACTTATCTTGGTGTAAGATAGGGTTAAAACCCTAAAATCTTGTACAAGACACCTTAGATTCGGTTTTAGGTTTTTACTCCAAAGACTCTCCACACAAAGACCGAAAAATTCGGATTCTATATATAAGATTACAATTGCGACGGCGCCACCTTATGTTTAGTGACGCCGTCGTGTCGCCGCCATTAGGGTTTCGTCTTGGCCACGTTAACCTTGCGACGGCGTCACCTTATGTCCGTGACGCCGTCCTCTTCAACTTCGGCGCCGTCGGATTGCATCTATGCCGTCCGAGTAGCGACGGCCTACTCTTTCACCACTAGACGCCGTCTCTTGAAAATACGAGTTTTGGGTTCCGTCCGTCACAATAGTGCAGGACGGCGTGAAATAGCACTTTTGACGCCGTCGCCTTCTACATTCAACAATCTGTGAGTGCCTTGATTTCGACTTTGGCCATTTTCTTCATATATTCGCGCTTTCCGTCAAATAAGTGCCATTCCAAAGATTTTGCCTTCACGAGACCTAAAAGTCAAAAGGAACGATATTAAGCAATAACGGATACAAAGTGATCAAATAAGGACTTAAACGACCCTCAAAATGGTACCTTTTAAAACCTTATCAAATATCCCTACACTTGTTATTTGCTTGTCCTCAAGCAAATGTGCTTTTAGCCAATTAATTTATAAGTTAGGGGTCATTCAAAGATTAATTCAAAGCGGTCCACAACACATATAAGCCCATAAAAGTCATAACAAGCACGGAATTACATACTAGCACCTCACATGGGGTGTTTGGATACTCACATCTCTCTCGGTGTATAAATGAAATATAACAATATAGGAAATGGAAGATAAACACTCATTAACCGGTCCTAGTACATAGATTACCATAGGCTTGAGAATAGATCAAACCTCCATCGCTTTGGCGTAAGCACCTAGGAAAGACTATCAAAGAGGTCTTTAAAGGGTTGTAACGTTAGGCTTACGGTAGGAAATAAGGGTTTGGTGGGATAGGCTATTTAGTGGTGGCAAGTCAAAATCTCGTGTTAAATGCATATGAAGAATGGCGTTGCTAAGCCAAGACTCGACACTTCTAAACTCTAGATAACCGAAATAAACAAACATAAAATTAAAGGATAGATGTAGGATGGTAGCCGTATGTTTTTGTTTTGTTTTGTTTTTTTTTTTTTTTGCACTCTATTTTTTTCTTTTCTCTTTTCTATTTTTTTTTCTATTTTTTTTTTTTTTTTTTTTTTTTATTCATACACTTTTACTCTACCATCCTCTAAGATAACATCAAAATACTAGGGATTTATATGCATATCCCTACACTTGAGTTTTATTACTCTAACACTAATTTGACCCGATTTGAAAAGATTAAAACACTTGGGGTACATTATTACGCAAACAAAGGGAATTTGAATTTAACGTTCCTTCCGTCATTTCATAAACTTTAACTTTTCCCATGAATCCCAATCATCCCAAAACAGATACAAAGGATATGACTCGACTTAGCAACTTATGCAAGCAACTAGATAATTGAACTAAGGGTTTGGGGTGATAACAAACATTTGCACTAAAGTGAGTGCATAAGGGGTAGGCTAAGGCGATTTGGGTGTATATTTGGGGTGGGGTGTAAACAATGCTTTCATTGATATTCGGAAAACCGAAATATCACGAGAACCGCGAAAAGGATAGGCTCGAGGGTTAACTAGGGTATCGTGTACTAAAATGAGTACAACGCAAAGGGTGTGGGGAATTACTCAACCGATGTGGAAGAAGTAATTATATTACGGGTATTAAACAAGGGTTATCCTAATGCCTCTTATCATTTAGTTATTCCTAACTACACAAGTGTAGCCTCACTTGCGATCTCGGAATGCATCACAAAACAAGTTCTAGAATCTATTATACTACCGGTTCACACTCTAAGCATTAAAGATGAATGCTTTTATTCCTACTAATCTAAGGCGATCCTCACATTTTGGGTGGAATTTGGGTGGTAAGGGTTTTGTGCTAGTCATGCAACTTCCTATCCGTGAGACGCTTTTGTTAAGACTAATGGCCCACTCCTATATATTATGAAAAATTTTAAATTTGGTGCCAAAATTACCCTAACCGACATTTCCTCATGGTTTATTACACAAATACAATTGATCGAAGCAAATAGTCAAGGATAAGCATAGTTTCAAAGTTCCGTTTTATTTTCCTCCCTACACTTAAACCGAACATTGTCCCCAATGTTCCCGAAAGTATCAAAGATATGATAAAGAAGGTAATTAAAAGCGAAGAAACTAATACTCCCTGATTAGCTCGGTAGGATCCGTGTAAAGTGGTGGTTAAATTCTTTTCAAGAAGAATTATTGCGTGAAAAGCTCCTTCCAATCTTATGTAACTTCTTCTTGACAAACTAAACCTCGCACACTTGAAGAAAACAAACGAAACCTTCGCGTAAAATCGGCGGTAATAATATATATAAGACTCGATTTAAACTAGGATATAATGCTTGTGGAATGGATGTTTACGAATTTCTAAGAAAATTAAGACACGGAAAATTCCAAAATTTATAAGTAGCTCGAAAACGAGAAAAAGTAATCGATGTTTTACTCCTTCGGACGCCGTCAGTTGCAATCTGACGCCGTCGTTATCCCGACAAAAAGCGGTGCGATTTTACGGAAAAATTCGGAAAATTTACATCTTTAGAATCGGAAAATTTCGCAAAACATCCATTATGACTCGATACAAGCATTTGACTCGAACAAACAAACATATATATCTTTTAGTTAATTGTTATTCTCATGTTTACGTTTCTTTTGAAAACGTGTGTAATCCTCCTACACTTATCCCTTATGTAAAATACCTTTATATGCAATTAAGGCGAGGTTAAAAACAAAATAAAGCATTTTTACAAATTTAAACATGAGGATAAACAATTAATAAAAGATATATGACACTAAAAAGCAAACAATTAAGCATGGGTTGCCTCCCAAGCGCTTTTCTTTATTTAAGAGTCTTGTAGCTAGACTCATAGTCGTGCTCCTCGTTTCCTCACCACCGTCCTCTTGACTCTTTGTTTTCCCTTCATCGAAAGGGTGTAGACGCTTTATGCTCACCGTGGATTCCTTGCCAACGCTGTCAATTATGGCGACGGTTTTATCTTTTAAATTGGTCTCCTTAACTGTGAAAGGCCCAAACCATCTTGGTTTGCTTCTTCCTCGTAACGCCCTTATCCGAGACCTATACAAGAGCACTTTTTCTCCCTTTATAAATTCCTTAGGGTCCTTTTGTACCTTAGGTAATGAGGTAGGATTGCTTCTTAACTTTTTATCGGGTTTCCACAATGTCGCATACAATCCTTGAACCATAAAGTCTCTAAGCCCTTTTTCCAAGTCATTCTTCTTCTTCTTAACATTGTTATCCGGGCTTTTCGATTTCCACCGTAATCATTTCCATGATCTTAAGAGGATATCGTGGGACGATGGGTATTCTAGCGTACCCTTCCCGCTTTTGAGTATCATGATGCCTTCTCCGCATTTAATGGTTGCCTTGGCGGTGGCGAGTGAATGGTGTCCCAAGAATGAGAGGTAATTTTATCTTCCTCAACATCAATGATCACGAAATCCATGGATAAACGATGTTAGCCACCTCAATTAGAACATCAACAACGATTCCTACGGGATGGACATAAGTATGATTAGCTAGGGAAAGTCTAAGGTCGGTTTTTGCTGGTTTCTCATTAGTTAGCTTATTATAGATTGACAATGGCATTATGTTCACATCGGTCCCTTGATCGGCCAAAGCATTTATATTGTCCATGTCACCGATGCTAACCGGTATCACGAAATTCCACAGGTGTTTCGTTTTCTTGTTAACGGTTTTTATGACCAACTCATACAGAGGTTCCATAGGTAAAGCATCGTATTCTTCTTCCGTCATCTTTCCTTCAAGAGCATCCCTAAGAACTTCATTGTACCTAAAGTTGTTTACTTGGTTTGCAATGGTTTTCTTGTTAATTTCATGCTTAAGGTAGTACTCAATGGTCTCGGGTTCATCATTAGGCATGGACTCATCCTTCGTGCTTTCCTCAAGATTCCACATCTCAACCCTTGCATTCTCGGGCATGATGGAAGCGGCGTTTACAAATGAAGTGGGAGGGCAATCATTGCTTCTTCTGAGCACTTTTTCGGGAGCCTTTGTTTTGGTAAATTCAATTACCAAATCCATCATTTCTTTCATTTTTGCTTGCATTTCCTCTCTCGCCTATAAACCTCCTCTTCAAATTTGGCTAATCTCTCAGATGAGTGCCATATACTCCTCATTTGATCTTTGAAGCTTGGTGAAAGTGGTATTGGGAAGTAGAGCAGGCGCCTTGCGAACTTGGGTTTTGCTCGCGACTTGGAAATTCGAAAGAGGTGTAGGCGGTTGGTGGAGTGGGCGGATTTGACTATCTCTTGAGGAATTTGTACAGGTACTCTTTTCTGCCTTTCCATCAGATAATCAATTCCTCTCTCGATGGCACTCAATTGCTCTTCGAGTGTATCGGAGGATTCAAGAGGAGTGGATATGGCATTAACCACGTTAATCGGAGTTTCGGGAAATTCACTCCAATCTTCGTAGCTTTGATCGGCGAGCTCCTCTATGATATCCCACGATTGCTCTCCATTAAAGTCGCTAAGTCTTCCACCGGCAGCTCGATCAATGGATCGTCGAGTAATGAAATCGGTATGATCATAGAAGATTTGGATTTGAAGCCAAAGATCAATGCCATGGTGTGGAAGTTTACGGAGTAATTCCTTAAATCGAGTCCATGCTTTGTAAAGAGACTCACCTTGAGTCTTTGGAATGTCAAGATGTCTCGCCTAAGCTTAGTAGTTCTCCCGGTGGGAAAAATTGAGCAAGGAAGCGAGAAGTAAGATCATCCCAACTTGAGATGGAGCCGGCGGAAGTCGCTCAAGCCAATTACTAGCTTGGTCCCGTAGAGAATTGGAAGAGACGCAGCGCGTGGTCTCCCGAGTAGTAGCATCAAGGTCGATGGAATCGACGATTTTGAGGAAATCCTCGGATGTCGATTTGGATCTTGAACGAAGTCCATGGAATGCACATCCGTTTTGCACCAACCGGATGGTGTCGGATCGCAGGGCCGTAGTTTGGGCTTGGTCGGGAAGCTCAATGGTGCTCCTATAGCCTAGGTGGCTTGGTCTCGAGTATTCACCAAGAGTACGGGCTCTTGGCGGGTCATTTGGTGGTGGGTTGATGAAGGGTAGTGGGTTATCACCTTCCATGATGAAAAGTGATGGAATTACTAACAAAGGTTACGAAGAAGGGGGATAGACTAAGAGAAATCTAAAAAATAAGAAAAATTTACTTGATAGGAATCAAGCAAAGAAACCTAAACGAGGTGGACTACTAACTAGCTATTCTATTCCCGGCGTGCGCCTAAAACTTGATAACGCTACACGCGTCGTTCGGGGTCAAAGGAACTTCCTTTTCTTGAGCAAGTTTTATAACACCCTAGGCGATGAACCTAATCGTTGTAGTGTAGTAATTAGGGTAAGCCACGGGTATTGATATCGTTCTCTGGGGAATAGGAATGCTAGTAGGGAGTTACTACGCTAAGGTTAAGGTTGAGGAAGATTATTTTTATCTTTTTATATTTTATGAAAATGGAAAGGTACGAATCTCGGGTATTGGATTTGGGGTTGGTATTTCTACCGATTACTCTACTATTATCTAATTATCTAAACTAAGGTTGTGGGAGTCTATGTCTAATTAATGTGTGCTCGTATGATAGTTTAAAGATGTGTTTACTTAGTTTGTATTACTCCTTAATTATCTCCTATTGATGGTTGAGTGTCACGTCTTATTCCTAGTTGCGTTGTGTTTCTAAAGTTGTAGGGTATCGTTTCTCCCAACTCTTTGAACTTACCAAAGGGTCTTGTCTACAAACCCACTAGAGATTATAGACTCCTACTCTAAGGCGCTCTTGGATGGTTTAGACTACAATCACTCGGTAATTATACTCTACGGTTCACAAAGATGAATCAAGCATTAAGTGCACAACGGATGACCTATCGCATTACTAGATCATAAATCAACTAAGATAAGAAACAACCAATCAATATTCAATAATTAAATTTCATACTTCCTAAGCAAACACACAAATAAATTAGCCGGACATGGAGAACATGCAAGCATACACACAAATAATCAAAGACATAATTGAATTAATGAAGCAAAGACTTATCTTGGTGTAAGATAGGGTTAAAAACCCTAAAATACTATACAAGACACCTTAGATTCGGTTTTAGGTTTTTTACTCCAAAGACTCTCCACACAAAGACTGAAAAATTCGGATTCTATATATAAGATTACAATTGCGGCGTCACCTTATGTTTAGTGGCGCCGTGTGTCGCCGCCATTAGGTTTTCGTCTTGGCCACGTTAACCTTGCGACGGCGTCACCTTATGTCCGTGACGCCGTCCTCTTCAACTTCGCGCCGTCTGGATTGCATCTAGGCCGTGCGAGTAGCGACGGCCTACTCTTTCACCACTAGACGCCGTCTCTTGAAAATCTGAGTTTTGGGTTCGTCCGTCACAATACCTGGACGGCGTCGCAAATAGCACCGACGCCGTCGCTTTCTACATTCGACAATCGTGAGTGCCTTGATTTCGACTTTGGCCATTTTCTTCATATATTCGCGCCTTTCCGTCCAAATAAGTGCCATTCCAACATTTTGCCTTCACGAGACCTAAAAAGTGAAAAGGAACGATATTAAGCAATAACGGATACAAAAGTGATCAAATAAGGACTTAAACGACCCCTCAAAATGGTACCTTTTAAAACCTTATCAAAACAATTTCCCAGCTTTCTTGATTCTTCCAAATATCATCAGTGTTGTCTTCTTCAGTTTCCCATATAGTTATGAGATCACCATTTAAAACTAAACCAATCCCTTCTAATGGATTATTTTCAAAGTAAGCCTTCACCACATGATATAAGTAGAATAGATCTACTCTATCTATAATGTGCAGTAAATCCCATAGCCTTTTGAAAACTTTGAAGCTTTCATCTTCTTTATGAAAAATCATGTAATCTCCATCCTTGGATTTCACAACTTCAAAACACTAATCTTTGATCCGCTCATCTTCATGTCATCATCTTCCTTTGTATAATCAAAATCTACCACTCGAGATAATTCTTCAATTCATCACTAGTCTCGGATCTTAATTCAACTTTTTCTTTCTTCGAGAACCGAACATCCAGAACCCGCTTTTCCTTTTCTTTTCAAACTCTTCTTTCTTTCGGCTTCATCCGGTAGCTTCTTCTCTAAAATCTTTAATGCCCGCAACATCTTTCTTATAAGCTTCTCTCTCAAGATCATATAATCTTTTCATATCAACATAATTTAGCTTCGCAATCATTTATATCCTCTGCTTTTTAAATATGCCATCATTGCATTCCTTTCTTTAGCTAAATTAGGTCTTCTTGACATATATCTAACGAGGTAGGTGTTGTAATGGTTCGTGACTTGACATCTAATTCATCTTGTACCTTTTGAGCTGCTTCTCTATTCTGAGCTTCCTGATCTTTTCTATCTTTAGCATCTAACTCTTCTTGAACTTTTCTAGCAACAACTTCATTCCTAGCAACTTCAATTGCTCTAAGTTCTGCTAAAGTAAGCTTTTTCTTCTTAGTTTCAATCAGAACACCCTTTCCTTTATCTTTAGGATCAATTGCAGGTTGAGAAGTTCTTTGTTGTTCTTCTTCTTGTACATCTCTAATAGTAACACCACCTCTAGGTTGTGACAAATCTCCTAAAATTGTAGCAATGAACTCATCATCACTTGCAGAATGAATAGGTTTGAATGTAGCTTCCTCCTCTTCTTGTATAACAGTTGTAGAAGGACCAACTTCTTCTTCAAAATTCAATACTCTTGGTGTTATTACTTCTTTCCTAGAAGTATCTTGAAAATCAACACTTTGATGTTCAGTACTTTGAGCATCAGTACCTTGAACTTGAACTTGTTCTTCTTGTTCCTCAGTATCTGAAATAATCTTTTCTTCAGTACTTCATAACATCTTCTTTCAAATTTTATTTTTCTAAATTCCTCCCCAAGTTGACAGAAGATGGTTTAGGAACCTTATGGCTTTTGTGTTTCTTAGACAGCTTTTGCGCCTTCTTTTTGTTTTTGACCCAGACACGAAATTCTTGAACTAATGGCCACACAAAAGTCTTTAACCTTCTAAACTTCAGTTTTAATTTCTTTATCTGCTTAGCTTGAACCTTAGTAGTCTTTTGCAACTTAACTATCTCCCTTGTCAAAGCATAATTATCTAAAGATAAACCTTCACGAGGTATAGTATATGGATCTTCACTTTGAATATGTGAATGTTCCTCTGATGAAACAGGAACAGAACGTTGTGGAGATGGAGTAGGTGATCTTACAATTTCTTCTTGAACATCAGGGCTTGACAAAACAGTACCCTGTAAAGATGCAGTACCTTCATGTGAAGCAGTACTTGCAGATGCAGTTTACGCTTATGAAAGATGCAGTGTCTGAATCGGTACCTTCACTTTCCTCATCCTCTCCGGCTTCATCACGTCTGACTTGAACAACTTCCAAGATTGTAGGAGTCAATGGAGTATCTCCACCTCTGAACAAATCACTTCGCCTAGCCATAAATGTAAATATTTTGGCTTGTTGCACAATGACAAGTAACAAATCAGCAGGTTTTGGAACATCAGCCAACAAATCAGCAGGTTTTGGAACATCAGCCAATTGCTTGTTTAAGAAAACCTGTACAAACCTTGGGTACATCAACCAGTTTGACCCAGATGATATGTGTGAAAGCATCCCATCCAAAATAAGCCTTGAAAAATTAAACACTCTGTTGGTAGCTAAACCAACCACTGCAGATGCTATATTTGACCCAAACTGCTCCCAAGAAGTACCTTTAGAACTTATGCAATGGAGCAGTACATGAATCAAGAACTTCCATTGAGGACAAAATAATGCTTTCTTGAATGTTTGTTACATCAAAGATCCTTCATAACCAAGATCCCTAAAGTATCCCAAATCGGTTGCTTGTCAAATCGAATAGCCCCATCTTCATCACCAAATAATAAATCATCTCGAATAGAGGCCTCTGTAATCTTGATAGTCCGTCCGAGAATCGTTGATCTAATATAATATTCATTCTCCTCCATATTATCTCTAGCATTAGCCCAAAATTCTTGAATCCAAGGTTCAATAATATCCGCTCAACTAAAGAGCATAACTAATGGGCGACCAGTAAGATAATCAATGATATCATAAAAGCCACATTCGCCTCAGTCTTGTCCAAATTAGCCACCATATTGTGCTTTGAAACAGGTAATCGATTCGCCATTGATGAATAAGTGAGCACAATGAAAAGATATTATCGAATAAAGAAATGGTATTGTGAGATAAGTATGAAAAAGATGCTAAGTAATAATATGAGAGGGAAAATCGGGAAGTAGTTATTTATAGGAGAGATTTGAAAAAATCACTGCCCCAAAAAAAATAACCGTTAGCATTAATTACCCCTCAATATAACCGTTGGAACAATACTTTAAAACGACAAACATTATTTTCCACGTGTGCGAGACTTTCCCAAAGCAAGACTTTCCAAGCAAGACTTTTCGGGAAAAACAAGACTTTGCCAACTTCCTCCATAGAAACTAAGTATATACAAGTATCCTCCCTCAGCAATACACGGGACTATAGTAACACCTTATAGTCCTCCCTTAAATGTAGCTCAAGAGTTAATCATGCCAATACTCACCACCAAGTGATTGAATCTTGAAACATCAAAGCCTTTGGTGAGTAAATCACCACATTATCATCTGTGAACTTTAACCACATTAATGAGCCTATGCTCATAGCAATCTTTGATAAAGTGATGCCTAATCGAATATGCTTGGTGCGGGAATGATAAACCTGGATTCTTCACAATCTGAGATAGTACTCTCATTATCAATATTGATAGGAGTATTTTGAAATTGAACCCATAGTACAAGAGTTGATTACGCATCCACAAAACTTGTCCACAACAGACTTGCGGACCACATATTCGACTTGATAGATGATGTTGCTTTGCAATTGTCTGCTTCTTGCATTGCCGGAGACTAACCTTCTTCCAAGATATTGGCATCCACCGGTTGTTGATCTTCTATCATAATTATCACCGCATAATCACTATCGAAAAAGCTTCTAAGTGAAAAGGTGACTCTTTTGGATACCACAACCCCAACTTAGGTTGTTGCTTCAAATAACGAAGATCCTCTTTCCGCATTCATGTGAGAGATCTTTGGTGAGACTTGATATCTTGCACATAGACAAACTGCAAACATGATATCGTGCCTTGATGCGATAAGATACATAAGAGAGCCAATCATTGATCGTAAAGCTTGACTTCAACCGGTTGTCCATCTTCATCTTTGCCCAATGAATTGATAGATTTAATAGGTGTAGTAATGACTTTCATATCATCAAAGTTAAACTTCTTAAGTATGTCTCGTAACATACTTGTCTTGACCGATAAAATCCCTTCCTTTGACCGCTTAACACAAGTCCCAAAAGAAAATTAACTCTCCCATTGAACTCATTTGAAATTCATACGCATCACCGCTCAAACTCCTTAACCATGGACTGTTTGGTAGCTCCAAAGATGATATCATCAACATTGACTTGAACTAACATGATATCCTTCTTGTCTCTCTTGATAAACAAAGTCTTGTCTATAGCTCCCTCCCGTATCCATGTTGCAATAGGAATGTGAGAGCCTCTCATACCAAGCTCTAGGTGCCTGATGAAGGCCATAAAGAGCCTTAACCACCTTATAGACTTTGTTTGGGTGTTTAGGATCTTCAAAACCTGGAGGTTGTTTCACATACACCTCTTCAGTAATAGTGCCATATAAAAAGGCACTCTTGACATCCATTTGGTAAACCTGAAAACCCATATAGGAAGCAAAGGCAAGAAATATTCGAATAGCCTCAATCCTTGCTACAGGAGCAAATACTTCATCATAATCTACTCCTTCTTCTTGTCTGTAGCCTTGTGCTACTAACCTTGCCTTGTTTTTGATAACATTGCCTCTTTCATCTCGTTTCGCTCTGATACCACTTGTTGGATCGATATACTTTAATCAAACTAACTTAACTAGCTTGTTAAGGTTTAATAACCTCGGATAAATCCTAAGTTATTAACAAAGAAACACCGAGCAATCTTTATCAAGTCGCGAATTTACTTAACAAAGCTAAGAAGAATAACTTTTATTATAAACTCTAAATCGCTTATTATGCGGATACTCTAATACAACTCTAAGATAATCGAACTTTTCTAAAACACTAATTCGTAAACTCTAAAACTCTTTTGGAATCGTACCTCTAATGCCAATCTAGAAGTCCTTTTATAGGCTCGAGGATATCCTAGTCGGTTTACAATTTGTAACCTTGTACGACAAGTAATCTAAACATAGAATACAATTCTTTCCTTAAACGAATATAACAGTTCTTTTGTTCTTGCAAGATTTGACTTCATAGTGCGAGATTTGACTTTGTCTTTAGCGATGCTGACTCTTTGACTTCTTCCAGTACTTTGCAGTCTTCAGTACTTTCATGTCTTCAGCACTTTCATATCCCAACAATGATGTTAAGAGGAGAGAAAAAGAGAAAATAAACTAAAACTTTATTATCCAAACACACACAATACACTCTCAAGCACCACCCTCAAATGATACTATTTGAGAGTATTTATATTCTAAACCTAGATGCCACTTATGGGCCTTATCTTAGACTTTGGGCTTTTGTTTATGGATTTGGATATTACATAAGGCTTCTAATATAAAAGTGAATAGAAATTAGGGGTGAAAACGAGCCGAGCCGAGCTCGAGCTCGCTCGAGCTCGGCTCGTTTATATATAAAAAGCTCGAGCTCGAGCCTCACATTTGAGCTCGAGCTCGGCTCGTGAAATTTTCACAAGCTCGAGCTCGGCTCGTTAACACAAAGCTCGACTCGTTAACACAAGGCTCGAGCTCGTTAACACGGTTATCGTATAGAAAATATATATACGATATTTCTAGGGCTCGTTTGGCTCATGAGCCTAAACGAGCCTTTATATAGAGCTCGGGCTCGAGCTCGATTATTAAATGAGCCCAAACTTAGGCTCGAGCTCGGGCTCGAGCTCGTTTAGAGTCGGCTCGTTCGAGCTTTTTACCGATCCGATCCCGAACTTTTTACGAACGGCTCGGTTCGTTTCCACCCCTAATAGAAATATAAAGAGACCACCATATAATAGTCAATATTTTTCAACAAGCTGGTAAATAACGTTTTTTTAAAACAATCAATTGGTAAAAAAAAAATCGCATTTTTTTTGTAACCATCGATTTCAGCGATTGTGATTCACAATACATTATCCAATTCTATTGAAAGCTATTATCAGGAATCATCTGGAAGGGCAGGGAGAGATCGATAGTGTTCCTTTGAAATGCCTTGCTTTATAACAGAAAAAGGATTTTAGCTGTATTGTCTGCATGTTACGAAGTGGATGCGGTCAAAAAGAAAGTTTTAAGCTAGCAATAGATCAAGCTCGCAAGATGAAAGAGTGTTGTGAAAAGAAAGAAAACATGTTATCTAATCCTTTTATCATCCGTAAACCGTGATTCCTTTTGGATGCTCATCTAAAATCTGCTTATAAACACACACCTATACTGTAGTATAAGTTCTATTTTATGTAACCATCTTTATTTTGCCGAGAAAAAAAATTTAAACTTGTTTGTGCAGATTACTTCAAATCCAAGTCCAGTAGTATATGATCTATGTTGTGGACTTCTTGTTACGTACGCTCTTGTACTTTAATAATTGATAAGTCACACTAATGAATGTGGTTATGTTCTTTTTTTCTAATCTGCAGGAAAAATGTCGTAGACAGATGCTACTTGAGGACTTTGGAGAATCTTTCAACCAAAGAGTGTGCAAAAATGGATCTAATCCTTGTGATAACTGTCACAAGTAATCTTCATGATCAATCCTTACAGATTACTGGAAACGGGAATGAATTGTTTCCATTTTGTTTACTCAGCCTCGGTATATCCTCTCTTACTATTAACTTTCTTTTTATTCCAAAAGTTTGGCTCACTAGTTTTGATTGATGTAGTAACATATATGACATGTTTTTTACATTCTAACCTGAGAGTAATCCTTGATTAAGCAAAAGCATGAACTTCTGATCTTTAGGAGGTTGTGTACTATGACTTTCAATTTGGCTATTGTCATGTTGAGTTTCAAATAATGACTTTTAAAACGACATCTTAACATTTCAATATTTCCTTTTATTTTACCATAACAAAAAGCTTAAAAAATGAAAGTGGGGCATACATATATATAAAGATTATTAATCTCAACCTTTATGATCTTGTATAAATTTCTAAGAGAACTTTTTTATATTAATAGATAGAGTATCCATAAGATCTCCTAAAAGCTGAGAATAATAAAAAATCGAATCAAAATCTTGTCTCGAGATTTAACAGTAAAAAAAGTATTGACATCCAATCTTCACTGAAGTAAACTGCTTAGCCAGTCTTATTCATCATAAAAATTATATTTTACACAATTACACTACAAAAGATACAAAATATGAGCAATGACTAGAAATGAGGAGTTGTCATAACAAGTAAAGGGGACTCCTTATGAACAGTTAGTCCGAAAACCTCACGCATGTTCAGTTCTTCAGGTTTTCCTTCATTTGGCAATGCCAAATCATATTTATACACTATATTTGCTAAAGCAAGTTCGCTAATAGCTGCTGCAAACTGAATACCTGGACACCCTCTTCGACCGGCACCAAATGGCAATAATTCAAAGTCAAACCCTTTATAGTCGATAGAACTGTTGAGAAACCTTTCTGGCTTAAACTTGTCTGGTTCTTCCCATAGCAAAGGATCTCTTGCTATAGCCCAAACATTGACCATCACTTGGGTACCTTGTGTGATATCATATCCCATTAATTTGACATCTTGCCTTGACTCTCGAGGAACAAGTAGTGGGACTGGAGGATGTAATCGCAACGTCTCTTTGAGTACAGCTTTCAAGTAATGCATATTTTGTGTATCATCTTCTGTAATCATGGATCTTCCTTCGGCAATTTTTCTTACCTCAGTTTGCAACTCTATCATTATATGCGGGTGTCTTACTAGCTCGCTAAATGCCCATTCTAGAACTGTGGACGTTGTATCAGTTCCAGCAGAAAACACATCCTGCAAGAAATAGAAATACTTGAAAATGCACGTTGTATATGGTTGTTGCCTATCCTTTTTAGTTTTTTTTAATACTAATTGCAATATATGCATGCCTACAACGTAACAAGCTAGTAATTATTAATACTGAGATGATTTTTTTTTTACCAAGATGACAGCTTTAATTGTGTCTCTATCAAATTTAAAGTTGGCTGTATCTTCTCTTTGAACATCTAGTAAGATATCAACTAAATCTTGGTTTTGATCATCTCCGCCATCAACGGTACCATCCATCATTTTGTTCTTATTCACATGATCTTCAATAACACCATCAAGAAACTCGTCAATTTCTTTAGCAACTTTATTTGTTCTTTCCTCTAGGCCACGTAACCAATCCACCCACGATAGCCATGGAATAAAAGTGCCAACACTCACAACACCAAGTAGGATCTGAAATCTTCCCAGCAAGTCCTTAAAGTTTAAGCTACTAAATGTCCTTCCTAGAGCAACCTGACAAATTATGTTGTTAGTAAGCAAGATAAGCATGTCACTCAAATCAATCACGGAACCACAACTTTTGTCGATCATGTCAATCATACGAGTCATTTCTCTTTCTCGAATATGTCGAAATGATTGAACTCGTTTATGACTTAGAAGGTGGAGCACCGTAATGCTTTTGACTTGCCTCCAGTACTCTCCATATGGAGCAAATCCAACGTCCTTAGACCCATAAGTAAGTTTATCGGGAATACTTAATTTAGGTCTACTCGCGAATATTAAATCATGGGTTTTCATGATTTCTTGAGCTCCTTCAGCGGAGGAGACTACAAGCAAAGGTGCACTACCTAGGTGAAGCAAAATTATTGGTCCATGCTTCTGGCTTATGGCTTGGAAAGAGTGATGGAGGCTCGAGCCTAGTTGGTGGAGGTTTCCAATAATCGGAAGCTTTCTTGGGGATGGTGGTAGGTTTTTTCGTGTTTGAGAAATAGATGAAAGCCATTTAAGTGGAATCAAGAGCAATAATAAAATGAAGAATGCTGTAATAGGAAAAAGTAGCAATTGAAATGAGAGAAACATAGTTATCTGTGATGGTTTTCTCTATTACGTGCGTGTGTATATATGCATGCGGGTGGACACAAAAGAGGACGTAACCTCATATACCATATCATTCGTAGTATACGTATAATATTGTAAGTCTGCAAACTTGGTCAAAAATCAATATTTTTCTAGCAAGAATGAATAACCAAATTACCAAAATTTAACAAGCTACTAAAATTAGTACTTATCAGAACTCTTCACGTTATAAACGTACACCGAAGATAGCATTTCATTAAAATCATATTGTGACAATATACGTAATTAGATTTCAAAGACATGCCTCATAGGCATACTAGCTGCATGTTATTGTTTAAAAAGAATAAGGGTTTAAGCTATTAAATAGCCACGTATTTTCTCAAATGTTTTGATATAGTGCATATTTTTTTTCAATCCTACAGGTAGTGTATTTTTTTTCTCGTGTCGATATGGTCACAAGCGTCATACGTGGCAAGCCAAGTAAATAGATCGAAACTTACGTGGAATTTTGTTGTTTTCTTATTTTAAACCCTTTACACATGGTTGCCAAGTCACTGAGTTTGTGTGGCGTGGGCTTGCAAATCGATTGGCTTGCCTACGTGGAAAAAAAAAAAAAAAAAAATTAATTTCGAAAAAAAAATTAATTTTTTTCAAAAATTTACATTTGAAATAATAGTTTCGTGGGTTAGTCCTCCGTTAATAATAGTTTTCACCTTGTCTGCTTTTATCCGTTTTCGTTCGTTTTTATCCGTTTCCGTTTTTTACTTTTTCGTTCGTTTCATTCGTTTTTAAAGTTTTTGTCCATTTTTCTACGTTTTATCCGTTTTCTTATGTTTTGTCTGTTTTCTTACGCTTTTATCGGTTTCATCCGTTTTGTCATTTTCTTACATTTTTCTTAGATTTTGTCCGTTTTCTTAAGTTTTGCTGCTTTTTCGTACATTTTATCGGTTTTCATCTGTTTTTTTTTTTTTTTTAGATTTTCTTACATTTTTCTTAGATTTTTGTCCGTTATTCTTACGTTTTGTCCGTTTTTCGTACGATTTTATCGGTTTTCATCTGTTTTTTTCTTTTTTTATATTTTCTTACATTTTTCTTAGATTTTTGTCCGTTATTCTTACGTTTTGTCCGTTTTCCGTACGATTTTATCGGTTTTCATATGTTTTTTTTCTTTTTTTAGATTTTCTTACATTTTGTCCGTTTTTCTTTCATTTTTTGCACTATTTCAACATATTGAAATTTTTTTCCAAAAAGAAAAAAAAATAAGAAATTTTTTTTTTCATTTTCAAAAATAGTATTTCCAAAAACGTGTAATTTTTTATTTTTATAAAAAAACGTAAAAAATCTTCTTACTTTAGTTTTTCATCTTACGGATCACTTATATATATATATATATATATATATATATATATATATATATAGGGTGAGTTAGGATCAAATAAGAAAAAAATTAAAATGAGAATGATAAGAAAAGTTAAACCACATTTCGGATCTTGCCTATTAAAATATATGCATCTCTCATTGAAAATCTCTCCCTTATTTGAAATATGTGGCTAAAAATTCTTCTTATTCTTCTCGTTTTAGTTTTTCTTCTTACCGGATCTCTTCCCTATATAGGATAAAGTTAAAATAAAAAGATTTTTATTTTTTTTAAAATTCTTCAAAAATTTCAAAAAAATTCCACAAGATCTGGTATGTTGGTGCATAAAACTTTTGTGAAAACATTTTTATAATTTTGAGTTTGATGCACGTTCTTTTAATGTTAAAACAATTTTGATGCAAAAATTTTGATCAAAAATTTTCAACTTGTTTTAGTTAGATCTGTGATGTTATTTTAATGAAAAAGTCCAAAGAAATTAGGTCAAAACCAATTTTGATCTTGCAAAAAAAATGATTTAATCTTGTAAACGTATTTTTCATAATTTTTTTTGGAAATATATCAACTTTTAGAAAAAAAGTTTTTCATAACTTTTTCATCCACCATTATACACAATCTTGTGAATTTTTTTTGGAATTTTTCGAGAACTTTTTTTGAAAAAAAAATCTTTTTATCTTTTTACGGATATTTGTCTTTTTATTTGATCTTTATCCATATATAAATATGCTTATATCACTAACACATAACCGTAACCACTTTTAACACTTTGCAGCCTCTACACATTATTCTCCACGCAATAAATCAAACCAAACACAGCCACAATAAACAATCATATCTCTCTTTTCTTTCTTTGTTTAAACGAATGACACAAATGACAAAGGGTCCAAGATCTTGTCATGGTAGGCCTTTTAATTTACTTTTAACATTTGCAATAATCGAATGAAGGGCAAATGAAGACTGTAGTCTTTGTTTGACCCTTTTTGTTGTTCGAATATTTAAAAAACAAAGAAGATCAGTCATGATAACGATCGATGATGAATTTATCTCTTTTGGTTTTTGTCTTTGGATGAAACTTTGAGTACCAAGAGAAGATAAAAAACTGAGATTTAATAGTTATTGTGTTTTATTTGGTCTTTAGATTGATTGAGAGATGATGGAGTGATGTGAGGGTTATGGGTTGAGTCTAGATGTTCTTGATCTGTGAAGTAAATGGTTTAAACTCATTTGGTAATTGATAAAGGTTGATTGAATGAGTAAAAGAAAAAACCAAGCTGAGATCATAGGTTGTTTGTTGGATGTGAGTCGTAATAGTTACAATTTATATTCACTTTGATTTCATTTAGTATTATGGACTGATGAGGATGGTATATATCTGAGGTCGTGAGAGTTGTTTGGTATTTGGTATGAGTTTAGTTCAAGGTCTAACTTATTTCTTCTTCATATCCATTTATGTTCATACGCGTAGAAAAAAAAACCTTATGCCTAAGAAATCTTACGCGTAAGACTTTAACGTTATGCTTAAACATGAAGGTTTAGGCGTAAGACCTTACGCGTAGGATTCATAGGCGTCAACTAAGAAAAGTTATGCATAAATGTCTTAGCCGTAAGACCTTACGCATAATACCTTACGAGTAGCTTTCCAAGCTACTCGTAAACAATATGAAGATTCTTAGGCGTAGAACTAGGGTTTTGACCCGTGTTGACTTTTTTCGGCGATGTATTCCGACCAAAAATCTGTTCATTCATGATATAACCCAGATAACTGACTGCATAATATCATCTTTTTAACCAGTTTGACCAAGAACCTGACCAGTTGCCCATATGACCACATATTTACGAGCAGGTTTAGAGTCATAAAAAATACATAACTTTGAAAAGTTAAGACTTTTAGACCAAAAATAAAACTGATACAATAAAACTTGTTAAAAAATCTGTTAACCAACAAAATATGTGAAAAGTTAAGATTAAAACAGACCTTTTTTTTTTTAAAAACAAGATTTTTGACAAGAAAATATCACAAAATCAACCATAACTGAAACCGACCGGGCTCTTGATACCAATGTTAGGATCGTATTTATGGATGATTTGGTGATTTGGGAGGTCTTGGAAGATGAAAGATTATCATCTTCATGTTAGTGAGAGAAAGTATATAGAGAAGGGAGAGAACTATGTGTTTTATTATTATGAAAGGTGAAGCTTACACTAAGAATCTCACCCCCCCCCCCCTAGGAAAGTCTAGGAGGGTATTTATACCTAAACACATACAACTATGAATAAATGACATAACAAGCCCTTGTGTTTAAGGTAACAAAGATAGAAAATGTAATCCCGTCAATGTCGTTCCATTTACGATTTAGGAGCGATTCCAACATAACCATAACCCATAGAGTTGTTGTTAGCAAAACCCTTATTTTATTAAAGAGACTAAAGTACCCTTATACTTGACAAACATTTAACGATTGTTAGGTTTGGACCACATACTCACACAAACATACGCCCGGATTTAAGCCATATTAAAGTCCAGAAGTGAAATCGTTTGGAAGTTTGACAGCGCCGGTCGTGATGGTGTTATATAACCGGAGATGTTGATGGGTTCGTGGCGGATGTTCATGATTTAGTTAGGGCTTTTGTTAATTGGGTGTTGAAGGATTGACATCTCAATTTAATTTGATCATTGTTGCAAGTTGGTTGGTTACTTAGTGATTTTGACTTTATAGAGTTAGAGTTTGAATTTTTAGGTGAATTTTTTTTAAATTGATGAACTACTTTATATGTTAAAATCTCTGTATGCGTTTGTATGTGTGATTTAGATGGTTGGTGCTTTTTTTTTATTGATGGTTATTTTATTTTTTTAAGTTTGATTTGGGTTGATGAAACGTAAAGGTTTTTATTATGGTTTTGATAATGTTGAAAATTGCTTTTGAGGTGGCCAGAAAAAATGGTGCAGGTGGTTACTAGTAGTTGCAGGGTGGCGGTGGTGTATATGTATGTAGAAGAAAGGATGAAAATAAGGGCATTTTTTTGTCTTTTTTGTCTTCAACCATGCATTTAACGGTCAAATTAACTGAATAAGTGGTCAAATGACCGAACCATTGTTACGGGTCAAAACCATAAAAGTTTATAAACTAAATCTGTTATACCCGAAAAACCACAAAGAACATTAAATAATTAACTCTATATATAAGCATAATATGATTACTCTGATAAATCAAGATTCATATATATTATCATAATATGGCTCTGTAGTTTCTTTTTAGGTGAAATTTTGTTACATTTAACTAATATATATTTTGTTTCTAGTGACAGTGGAAGGAGGAAGTGATATGGTTCCTTTTATCAGCACTTACTCTAATGTACATGGGCACGATTGTTCGTTGAAATTCTGCCATATAGGTGATACCTGCCCTTCCCCATCTTGTAACAGTGTTGTAGATTGTTAAGAATATTGTGGTCTACCGATACTTTGTATGTGTCTGGATGGAAAATGTTGTTGCCTTTTGTTTAAAAATAGATAAACTGGATTTGTCTACCCGTATTTTTATTTGTAAGTTATGTTATAAGAAGTAATCAGATCAATTAGAGAACACCTAGTACCCGATAATTTACCAGGCAAATGACAATGTTATAAGCTTTTACATGCAAAAGTCTTACCTCATGCTGGTACTTATATTCCTATACTTGCTATATTACAGTCTTGAATTGAGGACAAATAACCTTTGCACCATAATGAAATTAGAACTAAGCTTGTACAAAATCCATGTAACTGAACAAAGGTTTACTTTACGGACACTAAAGAGCGATTCCACAAGGGAATGCAATAAGGATCCTGGTTTAGATAGTATCACAGTAGGCATTATTCTCAACTTTAAAGCAGATTCCTTGGCAAGTGGCAACATAAACACCACACATTTTTCATTGCGGGTCAAAATGGGTCGTCTTGACCCATATACACTTTTTTTGTCCTGAATAAGTATTCATTCACTTGGATTGGGTGGGTTTTGGATTTGAAAGGACAAATCAAGTGTTTGGTTGAACTTTTAACTTTAGCTTTGAAATATTTTATTAATAAAACTAAGGTTTTGAAAAAGATAGGGTAGTAGCCGGGTTTTTTGAAAAGTGTGGGGTCATCCTTTATGTTCTCTCTTTCTCTTTTTGTTTTAATATTATAAAATAATAGTTTTTATTTTTAATAATAGGGTTTGTCTAACATACGCCCAAAGCGCGTATTAAGCTAAAAGAGATCGGGTCCTGCAAAAGGACATATGGATCTACAAAATTGTCTTTCTGTGGATCCCGTGTCGCTTTCTCTGTAGGACCGATGTCTTTTTATGTTGTATCACGTCTCAGGGTATGTTAGAAAAATCCTTCACAAAAGTATACTTTTACATTTATAATCTAAAGTTTAAAACAAATCAAATTAGGAGGTTGTGTGCATATTAAATAAAGTTACTATTTGTGCAGTGCATGATGGTTTTGAAAATGCTATAAGAGCAGTCCCAACACCAACGCCATAACGGCGTTTTTACGCAAAATAACGGCGTTATGCCGTTATCACCCTTGGACCTCCGGCGTTATTTCAGCGTTAGTTCTTCCCCGTTAACTTTTTAACGCCCGTTATTTGGGTTTTTTTTTTTTTTTTTTTTTTTTTTTTTTTTTTCTTTTATGCCCCTAAATGAGGGGTTGTTTTTGTAAATTGTTGGGAATGTTATTGGTGTTATTGGGATGTTATTGTTGTGGGTGTTTTTTGGGGATGTTAATGTTAAATGTTAAAGCTGATGTGGCGCTGACGTGGACGGTGTTATTGGTGTTATGGTGTTATTGTTGGGAGTGCTCTAATACTCTTAGGGATAACATTTTCCTGGTCTGTATATACACGCGACGAAAATTGTATCTCATATTATAACGTGTGTTGTATGACGTGGCTGTAAATTTTTTTTAACCCACATCTCCATATTATAATTGGACAAGGTTTACATTTCCGAGGGAAACCCTTTACTCAAAAAGAAAAAAATTGGACAAGGTTTTGTCTGATCCATATAATGGATTTAACTCATTACTTTGTTGGTTATACTTTATGTTGCATCATTTAACTCGTTTTGGCAACTATCACCAAAACAGCTAGTGGTAAGGCACTTGATATCCTCACAAGAGGTCACGTGTTCAAACTTGACTACATACACATTTGAGTGTGGTCATGGAAGGGTCAAAAACGCTTGACATTGTTAAATACCAATTAGGAATACAACACTGTTGTAACAATAGGAAATCACCATCCACGGAATTCACCAAGAAAGAGATAATGAAATAAAAGTAATATCTCAAACATATAGTGTGAATTATAATGTAATGGAGCAAAAATGTAGTGACATGCAACGGGTCAAACAAGTAAAAATTATTACAAGAAAATTGCAGATTCATATTAAGTTACACAAGAGTCCTTTTCCAAAAAAACGTTACATGAGTAGTTTCGGAAAATTAACCACTTAAGTTTATGATATAGCTGTAAGTGGTCTTCCAAGTTAATAATAACATAATCTCAAAGATAATGCTAGCCAAACCGTTTTCGACCTGGGTATTAATTAGACCCTTGTGCTTTTAGCTCATCCCTAACATCTCATAACGCCAAATCACAAAGATCAAAAGCTTCCAATTTGGCTAATAGCTTATTTTATCGCTAGTGCATAGCATGCTTCGCGTGAAAAATAAGTTGTGATATCGCCATAGCAAACAAGGCTGCATGGCTGCATAATCTTTCA
The DNA here is from genome assembly GCA_022545495.1 of Chrysanthemum lavandulifolium. Lineage (NCBI taxonomy): Eukaryota > Viridiplantae > Streptophyta > Magnoliopsida > Asterales > Asteraceae > Chrysanthemum > Chrysanthemum lavandulifolium. Next base: position 208,914,983 of record CM040244.1, read on the forward strand.
ACTGGTTACCAGCTAGCAAGCCAACGAAAGCCTACAGAACATAGATCATTCAGATTTATATGTTCAAAGTTGCTTTTTACTATTCATTTCATGATTACATGCAACTTGTACTACACTACTACATGTTTAAATTCGTTCATTTGGAACACAGCCATTTACCATGGTTAAAAGGTTGCTTGTCTTGACTAAATGGTTGATAGGACACTAAATTTGGTTCTCCTCATGACTTTATACAACCTAACAGAAGATCTATATATATGTTCAAAAAGTAGTGAACAAAAAACGTTTTAAAAATACTAGTAACATAATTTTAATATTTTATAGTGGGACACACACATAGGAGATACGACTAAGTGAGCCTTTAAATCTTTTCGCAAATTAGTTTTTCAACTTATTTATTCTAATTTATTTTGCTGAAAGGAACTTCTAGTTGTGACTTTTAGCACCTAACCCCAATTAATCAAATTATTTTATGAAAAATATTAGTATAATACATAAAAGCACGTTGTTAGTCTTTTTTTCAATCAAAATATTTACTTCTTTCATCTCAAAATTATTGACTCCTAACAAAAAAACACATAGTTTAAAAAAAAGATAATTGTTATTGCTTTCTTTTTTTTAAGTTTTGCAGAATGACATCGTTATTTTTAAAATAATTAATTAGAATATATTCTTTAAAATTTGTTATATTAAATTCAATATGATAAATCCAATCAAACTTCTCTATCTATTTTTAATAGTAGTCAATAATCTTAAAAAAGAAACGTTAACTATTAATTTAAGACGGATGGAGTATTAAATATTTTGTTTTCGTGAAAAGTTTTCAACTCTTACTTTTTGTTTTGCTAATCATAATATTAGTGTATTAGCAAAAACGTGGCATACGGACTTTAGGCATATTTATTCTTTTACATTTTCGCAGTGATGGTCTATTCTAAGATTATATAGTTAGCACTTTTTGCCTATTTACTTCAAGGGCAAATGACAAAAAAATGTATCGAACTTGACACTTTTTATAATTGTGTGTAGTCAGCTATTTTTTTTCTTATTATGTGTACTGAATTTTTAAAATTCGATTATTGTGTGTATTTTGTGACCATTTTACCCTTAATTTTTTAAAATTTCGAAGGGTAAAATGATCATTTTACATGGCAGAATAGTCACAAAATACACATAATGATCAAAATTTGAAAGTTCAGTACATACAATAAGAAAAAAATTAGTTAGCTACATACAATCACATAAAATATCAAATTTGATACATTTTTTTGTCATTTACCCTTACTTTAAAGACCGAGTTAACTTCCATTGTAGACCAATGATTTACAATTTTCAAATACAATATTTCTGTAAAAAATCAACTCTTTTTAATCGGGTAGGACATATCATGATGTTTTTGGTTTTAACACGCTAAGCATATGGAGTGTTCGGAATATTGTTTTCATTCACCTGTTAGCTAATTAATTACAAGGCTAAATAAATACTCGCATATTGGTATGTGCTTAGTTTAAGATATTTGTAAACCAAAAGCTTAGTCTAAGATATTTGTAAACCCAAAGCGGTTATCGTGTTGAAAAATATTAAACTTATAGATTAGTTATAATCGTGTATTAACCTTCTAGACCAAAACCAATATGTTAGGCTAGCCCCAGTAAGGAACCCCAATCCCTTTCATTTTCCCTGTCACGTCAGTTTTCTTTCTCCAGCGACCTTCAGGCGATTAGGTGCCCCAGACCAAGTTCATATTTTTCTTTTTTCTTTTTTTTAAAAAAAAAAAACAAAAAAAAAAAAACATTTTTAACACAAAATAAAATTTCATTAATCATATTAAAACGTTACATAAATAAAAGCGATACGAAATACATAAATCATAAATCTAATCGAATGCTCCCGCATGCGAGTCATACGAGGAGTACGAGAACGAAGAAATCTCTCGAGCGAGCCAAATCTTCGTCGTCTACACCATCGTCTTTGTTCTCCGATAGCTCCAATTGATTTTGGTGCCGATGTTGTTCGTTATCATCAAAACACACCGCAACAACTTGTCAAGAACCTCGCGATCTTTGCGGGCGATCTTTCAAAATTTGTCGATCACGAACTTTTCTTTCGGGAGTAATGTCGTTGCAACTCGGTAGTTTTGTCTCATTGGTTCCTTCTTCGCCGCCGCCGGTCAAACAATTCGATGGCGCTTATAATAGCGTTTTTCGAGCCTCTTCGTCGATATCGCATTGATTTTGAACGACACTTGCATATCTTCAACGGAATGGGGAGGCAATGTTCATATTAAATTTTGTGTTGAGAAGTATTTTGAGTTTGAATTGTGTGAAATAGATTTGTGGATTGAAGTGTGTTTGTATTGTGTATTTATAGGGTAGGATTTTTTTTTTTTTTTTTAACCGTTGCAAACCAAACGGTTTAATTTGAAATAAGCTTTGAATTTGATCGTATACACGATCTATTTGCCCCTCGATCGATTTGTCCATAGCAAGAAAGATCGAAACAAATCGATCGAAATACACACAATCGACTAGTCGATTTCAATCAACTTGTGATCAACGTAGGTGACTCGTACAAACTACAAAATTGCATAATGTAACACATATGTGACAACCGTATATATTTTATTAATATTTTAATATAATAATATTTTATTGTCAACCACCGTCACTCATCACTTTGATTATCATGTGAACTTTGTAATCTTCTTCTCTATCTTCTCTTTGTAATTCAACAATCATTCAACTATCAACAAACGTGCCATTTGATTCAATTTTGAGCTCAGTTCTTATCTTTTTGAATTCCGAATTGTTTTGCGAATCAAACTTATTTTCTTAAATGATTTCTAGATTTTTTTGATAAAAAGTTTTTACACCAGTAAATTTTATTACTTCAAAAAATATTTAAGTATATACGATATGTGAATGAATCTCACATTTCAGTCTGTTACATAGACGGGAAAACAAATGCATCATTTGTGCTTTAAATTGAACCTATTATAAGAATGACAAACCATACTTATGAAAAACTACTAATGTCTATGACCACAAAGCATTATATCATGAGCGTCACAAAAAGCTAATTGCTCTTCAATCAAATCTTCACACTCATCATCATCGTACGAGTTATCATCATAATCATCATTCCAATGCTCGTATAGCATCTTCATCCCAATTCCACATCCGCTTTTGGATGCCATGAAACATGATGTTTCGTCAAAAACCTACTCCACTTCAGTATCACTATCCACCTCAACCACATCACTAACCTTGTTCTTTCCTATATTTTCGAACCAACCACATTAGACATGGTAGGAGTTGGTTGTTCATTTGCCAGTTGTACCTCATTCAAAAGTGTAACATCATTACGCGTGCCCGTCAAGATCTAAATAGGCTCCGGATCAGCCTTATGCCCCTCATCCACTACAGTTTTGCCCCCCCCAATGAAATTACCCCCATTTGCACCTAACACATCATCTTTTTCAACCAATCTAATGCATCAAAGGGGTTCGAATCATTTTCCTCTTGTCTAGGCTTTTTAGGATTCTTCTTCGTACTGTTTGTAATAGCACCATTCTTCTTTGGAAATAGGTTTATCTACCTGTTTACTTGGCTTAACTTGAAATTTAGAACCCATATTAAAGCCAACAGCCGATTTCTTTCCACCAATTCCAGTATTACTTCGATTCATCTTCTTACTACCATGTTGCACCTCCCCACGATTCATGGGCTTAGTACGAACCATTTTAGGGCAATGTTCAGAGTTATGTCCAAAAATATTGTAATTAGCACATCATGGAGGAGCCTATTCATATTTGATAGTAATTGTTTCGTACATGTATCCTTTATCATCCAAAAGCAGGATAGCAATAACCACTGAGTCCTTCAAAGTGTTTTCAGCACTTATTATAGTTAGTACTTTCGTAGCTATTCCGTCCAATGATTCATTGCACATCTTACAAGTAAATAAATCGAGCATTAACAGTTTACCATTATTAGTTGCTATAGCACTAATTCCATCAGTAGTGAATGCCGTCATTAGAACATCATGATGTTTAACCCAAACCGAAACACGAGTTAACTCCTCTTGTTTCAAACTATAAGAATTAGTCCATTTTTTAAGAATTATCGGTATGGTTCGGATCATCCAAGGACCATTATCAAGTACATCATCAACCCCTTTTTGGAAGCAAATTTGAAAAAGAAAAATCCATTAGCGTTCATCATAATATTTGTATGCCATATTTTACCCAGGCGTTAAAAACATAATTTTGCACAACAGGAAACACCATGCGTTTACTGATGAAATAACCGTATAATGAATTAGCCAATCTTCCATGTACATCCTCCACAGATAATCTAGGTATCACTATCTCACATTTACTAGAAGCAGGCCTAGTAAGAACACGAAAGTTAACTTAAGTTTTGTTTCTATCCACATCAAGCAAATCAACAAATGAACTCAAGGTATTACCATTAACTTTTTCCCAGAATCATCCACTTATGTTCCTTGGTTAGCAGCCTGCGAAGTACCACCAACATCATCAGCCATGATACTTTCTGTTAACATCAAGATCTAACTTCGGGAGGTCGAGGAGACTCAAAATACATGAAATACATGTTAAGAGTTAGAAAGAGAAAGTAGTGAGAGAAATGAAAGAGTGTGTGTTTTATAGAGAGAAAAGAAGCAAAACACACACATACAAATGAGTCTCACCCTCCTAGTGAAGTCTAGGAGGGTATATATAACCATTACACGCCATATCTATAAATAATTGTCTATTCTAGTCCTTGCGTGTTAGTTTTAAGTAAACTAGTGTAAATCCATTAAATGTCGTCACATTTAAGGCTAACAATCTACCCATAATGTGATGAAGTACAAAAATTACTTACAACGAATCCTACAACTAAAATAAACATTAAATACAACAGTTTCAAAGATGACAAGACAAATCTTGATTTTCTGGAATCTTGAGCTTGCTTATTCTTCTTCATTACTTGCAGACGAAACGCCGTAAAAATATGAATTATATTAACTTCTCCAAATTCATACACCATGTCTTTAGGATCTTCTTCGTACTCTTCTTTTTGGCGAAGTTTCTGAATCAGCTTCCCTCCAAACTTACAACAGAACTTGTTGTGTACATATCATCTATCTTGACTTTGAATGCACAGCTGAATTGTAGAAGATACCGTATCTTTAACTTTAATGTAGCAGCGGAAACTGTTGGAGATATTATAATACACTTAGCAAGCTTCGCTATCTCCTTCATTGAGATAAACTTTCACGTAGATAAATGAAGTCAAACAATAATACCAGGCACGAATCTATCCAATCAAAGTTCGTTGACCCAATAAATCCCTCAAGAAATACCCTACATACTTGGCACGAATCCATACGACCAGTGTCCGAAATACTAGATAAATCCTTTTAAGAGTACACTTTTTCTTGAATATAACTAAGTTCTCAATGAAATGCAGAATGTTCATTTGGGGTGACATGCAAGAAATCAACAAAATCTTTTCACGTATGCAAGTACTTCACAGTAACCAAATCACGAAGCCGAAATAATGTTACCCGACACGAATCTACCAGAAAAATAAATCGTATATATGTCTATAGGCATTCTTCATTGACCTGATAAACTCAACACACGTATACTACGTCACTACCTACACTTCTTCTTCCCCCTGATGGTTGTGATCTATCGTAATCATCATGAAAACGTGTACGCCCAAATATTCAATCTTGTCTTAAGCATAATTTAAAACGTTTTGAACTTTGCTGAAAAACTTTAAACAGTTGTGCTAAAGACTATAAACAATCATAAGTAGACAAAAACGATCACGTGTGAAGCACCATAAACTTCAATGCTTAAAAATATCTCGTGAGAATCAACTGCTGATTAGAATTGCATAACCTCTTTTCTAACCTCTACAAATTATATAAAGCTTAGATGGTACAAGAGAGTGGCGGCGTGATGATGTTAAGAGAAGAGAAAAAGAGAAAATAAACTAAAACTTTATTATCCAAACACACACAATACACTCTTAAGCACCACCCTCAAATGATACTATTTGAGGGTATTTATAGTCTAAACCTAGGTGCCATTTATGAGCCTTATCTTGGACTTTGGGCTTTTGTTTATGGATTTGGATATTACATAAGGCTTCTAACATAAAAGTGTTTAAAAATATAAAGAGACCACCATATAATAGTCAATATTTTTCAACAAGCCATATAACGGTAAATAACTTTTTTTAAAACAATCAATTGGTAAAAAAAAATCTCATTTTTTTTTGTAACCATCGATTTCAGCGATTTGTGATTCACAATACATTATCCAATTATATTGAAAGCTATTATCAGGAATCATCTGGAAGGGCAGGGAGAGATCGATAGTGTTCCTTTGGAATGCCTTGCTTTATAACAGAAAAAGGATTTTAACTGTATTGTCTGCATGTTACGAAGTGGACGTGGTCAAAAAGAAAGTTTTAAGTTAGCAATAGATCAAGCTCGCAAGATGAAAGAGTATTGTGAAAAGAAGGTAAACATAGTTATCTAATCCTTTTATCATCCGTAAACCGTGATTCCTTTTGGATGCTCATCTAAAATATGCTTATAAACATACCTATACAGTAGTATAAGTTCTATTTTATGTAACCATCTTTATTTTGCCGACAAAAAAAATTTACACTTGTTTGTGCAGATTACTTCAAATCCAAGTCCAGTAGTATATGATCTATGTTGTGGACTTGTTGTTACGCTCTTGTACTTTAATAATTGATAAGTCACACTAATGAATGTGGTTATGTTCTTTTTTTTAATCTGCAGGAAAAATGTCGTAGACAGATGCTACTTGAGGACTTTGGAGAATCTTTCAACCAAAGAGTGTGCAAAAATGGATCTAATCCTTGTGATAACTGTCACAAGTAATCTTCATGATCAATCCTTACAGATTATTGGAAACGGGAATGAATTGTTTCCATTTTGTTTACTCAGCCTCGGTATATCCTCTCTTACTATTAACTTTCTTTTTATTCGAAAAGTTTGGCTCACTAGTTTTGATTGATGTGGTAACATATATGACATGTTTTTTACATTCTAACCTGAGAGTAATCCTTGATTAAGCAAAAGCATGAACTTCTGATCTTTAGGAGGTTGTGTACTATGACTTTCAATTTGGCTTATTTTCATGTTGAGTTTCAAATAATGATTTTTAAAACATCTTAAATTTCAATATTTCCTTTTATTTTACCATGCATAACAAAAAGCTTAAAAAATGTAAGTGGGGCATACATATATATAAAGATTATTAATCTCAACCTTTATGATCTTGTACTATAACTAAATTTCTTAGAGAACTTTTTATATTATATAATAGATAGAGTATCCATAAGATCTCCCGAAAGCTGAGAATAATAAAAAATTGAATCAAAATCTTGTCTCTAGATTTAACTGTAAAAAAAGTATTGACATCCAATCTTCACTGAAGTAAACTGCTTAGCTAGTCTTATTCATCATAAAAATTATATTTTACACTACAAAAGATACAAAATATGAGCAATGACTAGAAATGAGGAGTTGTCATAACGAGTAAAGGAGACTCCTTATGAACAGTTAGTCCGAAAACCTCACGCATGTTCAGTTCTTCAGGTTTTCCTTCATTTGGCAATGCCAAATCATATTTATACACTATATTTGCTAAAGCAAGTTCGCTAATAGCTGCTGCAAACTGAATACCTGGACACCCTCTTCGACCGGCACCAAATGGCAATAATTCAAAGTCAAACCCTTTATAGTCGATAGAACTGTTGAGAAACCTTGCTGGCTTAAACTTGTCTGGTTCTTCCCATAGCAAAGGATCTCTTGCTATAGCCCAAACATTGACCATTACTTGGGTACCTTGTGTGATATCATATCCCATTAACTTGACATCTTGCCTTGACTCTCGAGGAACAAGTAGTGGGACTGGAGGATGTAATCGCAGCGTCTCTTTGAGTACAGCTTTCAAGTAATGCATATTTTGTGTATCATCTTCTGTAATCATGGATCTTCCTTCGGCAATTTTTCTTACCTCAGTTTGCAACTCTATCATTATATGCGGGTGTCTTACTAGCTCGCTAAATGCCCATTCTAGAACTGTGGACGTTGTATCAGTTCCAGCAGAAAACACATCCTGCAAGAATTGAAATAGAAATACATGAAAATGCATGTTGTATATGGTTGTTGCCTATCCTTTTTAGTTTTTTTTTAATACTAATTGCAATATATGCATGTCTACAACGTAACAAGCTAGAATGCTAATTATTAATACTGAGATGATTTTTTTTTTTTTTACCAAGATGACAGCTTTAATTGTGTCTCTATCAAATTTAAAGTTGGCTGTATCTTCTCTTTGAACATCTAGTAAGATATCAACTAAATCTTGGTTTTGATCATCTCCGCCATCAACGGTACCATCCATCATTTTGTTCTTATTTACATGATCTTCAATAACACCATCAAGAAACTCGTCAATTTCTTTAGCAACTTTATTTGTTCTTTCCTCTAGGCCACGTAACCAATCCACCCACGATAGCCATGGAATAAAAGTGCCAACACTCACAACACCAAGTAGGATCTGAAATCTTCCCAGCAAGTCCTTAAAGTTTAAGCTACTAAATGTCCTTCCTAGAGCAACCTGACAAATTATGTTGTTAGTAAGCAAGATAAGCATGTCACTCAAATCAATCACGGAACCACAACTTTTGTCTATCATGTCAATCATACGAGTCATTTCTCTTTCTCGAATATGTCGAAATGATTGAACTCGTTTATGACTTAGAAGGTGGAGCACCGTAATGCTTTTGACTTGCCTCCAGTACTCTCCATATGGAGCAAATCCAACGTCCTTAGACCCATAAGTAAGTTTATCGGGAATACTTAATTTAGGTCTACTCGCGAATATTAAATCATGGGTTTTCATGATTTCTTGAGCTCCTTCAGCGGAGGAGACTACAAGCAAAGGTGCACTACCTAGGTGAAGCAAAATTATTGGTCCATGCTTCTGGCTTATGGCTTGGAAAGAGTGATGGAGGCTCGAGCCTAGTTGGTGGAGGTTTCCAATGATCGGAAGCTTTCTTGGGGATGGTGGTAGGTTTTTTCGTGTTGAAATTGATGAAAGCCATTTAAGTGGAATCAAGAGCAATAATAAAATGAAGAATGCTGTAATAGGAAAAAGTAGCAGTTGAAATAAGAGAAACATTGTTATCTGTGATGGTTTTCTCTATTACGTGCGTGTGTATATATGCATGCGGGTGGACACAGAAGAGCACCTAACCTCATATGCCATATCATTCGTAATATATAATATTGTAAGTCTGCAAACTTGGTCAAAAACCAGGGCCGGCTTTAGGAGAGTGCAAGAGGTGCGATTGCACAGGGCCACCGCTTGATGAGGACCATTAAACTTCATGCACTTCTATTATATATATGAACATAATATGATACTCGAGCTTAATTAATTCATGCACTACTTATACATATGTATATTATGTGTGTGTTTGAGGGCCTCTTTGTGGTAATAGTACGTGACCACTGAAAATCTACGAGACGACCCTATCAAAAACCAATATTTTTCTAGCAAGAATGAATAACCAAATTACCGAATTTTAACAAGCTACTAAAATAGTACTTATCACAACTTTACGCATGGGATCACGTGTTTTCTAGACATACGATAATTTGTACGTGTACATATCCCAACAGCTCTCATTTGAACATGTTACAAATAACGTAATAGCATTGGTGAGCATCTAGAAACACGCTAATGCTCTCAGAAACACATGAGTGTGGTTTCGTAAATGCACAGTCAAATGATTCATCATTTAATATCCCTTTGATTCAAATACCATGTTAAATATGTATATAGATCAAAGTCATTCCATAACTTAACGATTATGTTTCTCATTTCACTGATTGATCATGATTACCAAATTCATCGGAACATATCTGGATCTCATTTAGGTGCGGTTGTACAAACATCAGATCAACCCCACAAGAGGTCCAGTAGTATCATACTTCAAATTTAATTGAAGGAACAAATTATGTCTTGACAACAAACGTAATCTGTATGGTATTCAAAAGTTGCATACCAGACTTCCCAATTAACAAGATCATCACTTTATTGATCGTCGTCATTAAGTGAATCTTGTAAATGAGCCATTAGTTTATCCTTAGACTTGAGGCGCAAGCTGAAATGGCATGTATGGATCGCATTTCTTTATTATAGTCTACCATTATCCTGGTAGTTATAAGGGATATTTTCAGAAGTGTTATGAAACATGTGAGTTTGGTGGGACTCCTCTTTAATATTCATAAGAATATTATCAATCTCTCATATTGTCTTAATTAAACAATATTCCCATATAATTGATTGACAATGGACAGTTTATAATGATATACATCATTCATGGATTTAAACATTCAACTATAAAATACAACGTATTATGAATGAAAACAAACATATCAAATACTTTAATTCATTAAAATATAATAATCGTTTAACATTCCATATCTAAATAATAAACACAAATTTACATGAAACTATTAGTTAAATGAAGTCCTATGCACCGAGCATGTTGAGTAAGCTTACCCTTAGGTAAAGCTTTTGTAAAAAGATCAACTAAATTGTCATCTCTGTGAACTTTGAGCAGATTGATTTCACCAATTTTGATTTGTTCTCGAACATAATGATATCGTCTAGGATAGTTCTTAGCGCCTTTCATAACACCAGGTTCATTGGCGATGATGATTACTCAAGAATTGTCGCAATACATCTCCATGGGTTGTTCGCTTTTGGGAACAATGCCGAACCCGGAAATAAATTTCCTAATCCAGACAGATTCCATCGCAGATTCTAAAGCAGCTATGTACTCAGCTTCTTTTGCAGACGTTGCAGTAGTGGTCTACATGGTACTCTTTCAATCCACTGCACCTCCGTTAGAAATGAAGAAGTATCATGTCTGAGACTTTGTATCGTCTTCATCGGTTTGATATCCAGCGTCGCAATAACCTTTGACTTTGAGCTCCGCTTTAGGATTTCCACCATAAACGATGGACATATCTCTAATAGCTCAAAGATACTTGAGAATATTTTTCACATCAGTCCAGTGACTTTCACCAGGATTATGTTGAAACCAGCTTGTTATGTTTTAGGAAAATGTCACATCAAGTCTAGTGCATCTTACCGGACACATAACTGATCCTACAACCGAAGCATAAGAAACATTATGCATACACTTTTCCTCAAAAGGTGTAGAAGCACCTTGTGTACTACTTAAGCCTAGTCTTTCTTGCATTCGGATAAATCCTTTCTTAGAAGATTCCATCCTAAATCTCTTTAGGATTTTATCAATGTAAGCACTTTGACTTAATCCAATCAACCGTCTTGATCTACCTCTGTAGATCTTGATTCCAAGAATATAAGCTGCTTCTCCCATATCTTTCATAGCAAAGCACTTTCCAAGATAGGATTCTACTCCTTGCAAACTTGAAATGTGATTTCTCATAATGAGTATGTCATCAACATATAAGATAAGGAAAACAACATTACTCCCACTAGCTTTCTAGTATACACATGGCTCGTCAATATTTTCTGAAAAACCAAATTTCTTGATTTCTTCATTAAATCTTTTATTCCATGGCCTTGATGCTTGTTTTAATCCACAAATGGATCTTTGAAGCTTGCATACACGTTTTGGATATTTTGAATTGATAAATCCTTTAGGTTGTGCCCTAAAGGATATCTTCTTTAAGGCGACCATTCAAGAAGGCAGTTTCGATATCCATTTGCCAAATCTCATAGTCAAAGTACGCCGCTATGGCTATAAGAATCCTTGATAGCTATAATATATGCTACAAGAGAAAAAGTTTCCTCATAGTCAACCCCAAAGGTTTGAGTATAGCCTTTGGCTACAATACGAGATTTATAGGCGTGTACCTTGCCATCCATGTTAGTCTTTTCCTTGAAAATCCACTTGCTACCAACGACTTTAGCTTTAGGCCGAAGGTACCAAACTTCATTATCATGCATGGATTGCATCTCCGCGTTCATCACAACTTTCCATTTATCCTTTTCAAGATCTTCCAAGGTAGCCTTATAGCTAGTAGGTTCATTAAGATCCCCTAGGCTATGCTCCTCAACTTCTACATTTAGACATTATCATTCATGTGCGCGAATAGTCCTTTCGAACCTACGAACAGGAGTTACTTCAGGTGGAGGTGCGAGACTTTCTGGCTCCACTTGAGGTAAGCTATTATTTTAGAAGGTATTGTATCTTCTTGATAATCTTCAAGTTCTACAATCCTCCTACTAGATTCTTGAGGTATGAGATTCTTTTCAAAGAAATCAATATATCTCGCAACAACAATTTTGTTTTCTGGTGGAAAGTAGAAATAATAACCCATATTTTTTTTTGGGTAACCTACAAAGATACACTTAACAGATCTTTGTTGGAGTTTGCCAGGCGTGTATCATTTCACAAGTGTCTCACATCCCCAAAACTTTAAGTAAGGCAGATTTGGGACTTTCCCATGCCATAGTTCATATGGAGTCTTATCAACATTCTTGGTTGGAACCATATTTAGAATGCAAACAACTGTTTCAAGAGCATAATCCTAAAAGGACAGAGGTAGAGTTGTAAGATTAAACATAGATCAAACCATGTCCAACAAGGTACGATTCCTCCTCTCAGATACACCATTGTGTTGTGTTGTATATGGAGGAGTGAGCTGTTGGACAATTCCACACTCCTTAAGATAATCTTTAAACTCTTGGCTGATGTAACCTTTATCTGATCTACGTGCTTTAATCTTCTTTCCGAGTTGTAACTATACTTCATTCTTAAAAACCTTAAATGTTTAAAAAACCGCATGTTTATGTTTAAGTAAATCAACATAACCATAACGGCTGACATCAACTGTAAAGGTTATGAAGTAGCTAGAACCTTATCTAGACACATGTCTAAGTGGACCACATACATCAGTATGGATTGATGGATCTGGACACACTCCTTGTGTCAATGATATTTTGTATGATATTAATAAGCACGCGGAATTTACTTAGTAATACTTAGAAGATGGATTGTATAATGTATTGTATGAGAGTAAACACAGATTAAACACAAAACTCAAGCTCCAATATTATTAATGAATAATACGAGTGATCTTAGTATTACTAGGGTTACACCTTGAAGCTTTCGTAGGTAAATTAACAAGTGCCTAAGACAATGACCTAGGACCTCCTTTTATACAACAAGGAGTTCTTTACAAGATAAGTATAAAGCTAACATAATAGAATATACACAAGATCTATTCTATACTTATCTAGGCACGTTAAACTTCACATAAACAATAGCGATGGTAATAATGTTCTAGCGGTGGGAATACGTTTCCCTTTGCTAGTGTTAAACCAAGCAGTGTAAACCACATGCTATCCGTGGTAACGGATTATTCCCAACAATCCTCCCCTAAACTTATGATTTCTCTGCAAATCAATAAGTTTCTTCAATATGCATTATCTTCAAAGATTTGGGAATTCAACCAAACACTTCACTTCTTCTCTCTTAACTTCTGTATAGCTCTTGAACATTGATCTTGAAGTCTTTGTAACAATGCTCTGACCTTTTCATTATCTTCATTAACTCTTATTGGTAAGGTTAACATCACTGTAAGAGCTCCAGCTCTAAGTGGATATTCTTTCTCAGCAAGCATGAAAAAGTCTTCTCCATTAGTCGTAGAAACATGATGAACTTCACATGAATCATAGTAAAACTATTTAGTACCAAAACTTGTGAATAAGGTTTTCCAGAAGTCATCATCAACATTTGGTTCATAAAGCCTTCTAAGATTCACCCATAACTGCATCTCCTTTGTATCTTTGAGATCTTGAACATTAAACCTTTCTTGAACTAATCTCCATAGTGTATTAAGATCATCTCTGTCAAAAGCTTTAATAAGATCTTCAAATGTCATGAATGATGAAGTTTCACCTCCCAGCCTTGTGATCTTCCATGATGGAGCTAAATTGCTAGCAGTAAAAACTTCCCAATCAATAATAGGATGTCGAACTTGCAGTGGTTCTGGATACAAATCTTCTTCAACTATCATCATCATTCCAGTCAGTTGTTCTTGAGTGAACTTCTCAGTAGGAATTTCCTTCTCAGTAGACATTGCTTGATCTTCATCAACCTTAGTCTTCTTAACAGTTTGAGAATCACTTACTTTGGCCTTTCTCTTCAATCTAGAAATCTTCTTGCTTCTTCTTGAGCCCATTGCAATAAAATCTTTATCTTGTTTTTGAGTTCGTAGTAAGCCTTTTCAACTTGATCATCGACATTCCTTTGAATTGATGCATCTTCCAACCTCCAACATGACAACAATAAGTTTTCATATATGAAAGAATTTGTCTCTTGGTAGGTTGTCTTGATTTCTTTTGACCCTTTTTGACTGTACTAATCACATCTTCAAGTGCTTGATTGTTCTTCATCTGAATGAAATCCTTCAACTGAGCAGATCTTTGATCCTCAGTTAAGGATGCATCAGCTACTAGGTCAATTGCCTTCTTCTTGATTTCTTCATTATTAGCAATCAAGAATTCAATATCTTCTTTAGTAGGAACATAGCTAAACTATGGAGTCTTCTTTTTTAGAATTGTAGGTTGAACAGTTGAAAGTGAATCTTCAGTATCTTCCATTCTATCCAATCTTTTAGCCTCCAAAAAGCTTGCAATTTCCATTTCTTTCAATCTTTTCTTCTCAGCAACTTGTTCTTCTGCTATCTTCTCTGCAAGATCTCTATCAAGATCAATCTGGACTTGTCTTTTCTTTGAAATTTTGCTTCCAGTTTGCTCTACATCTTCCATAACTGCTTTACCCTTGTCTTTCTTCAGACTATCAAATTCTTCACTTGCAATGGCAAAAGTTGGCTCTGCAGTGGAAATAACATCAGTGGTAAAATCAGTTGCAGTTTGAAAAATGTCTTGATATTCAAGTTGCTCTCCATGAGTTTCAGTTTCCTTTGCTCCTTTACTTGTATCTCCTTCATCTTCAAAATCAATTTTTCTCCCTCGTCGAACTGCTTTCCTCCCTGTTTGGGAGAATTTCCCAAATCATTATCGGTGAATCACCATCGGTGGGTGAGGATGAAGATGAAACCACCAACTTTGCGCCTTCTTGTGCTTTTCAACCCATTAATCTCTTCCTTCAAGGTCCGAATCTGCTTTTAAGTATTGAACATCCTTGGCATCTTTGCTTTTGACATTTGCCAAGTCCTTCTAGAGATTCAACACGCTTTGCTAACTTGGTACACAAAACCATCAATTCCAATTGGTTCCCACCGCCTCATCACTTCCAACTATATTACATTGGGAGAGGTGAATCATGGGGCAAAGGTTCAGATTCCTCCCTAGTTGGACTAGGTTGAAGTCTAGAACCACCACTGCTTGTTCCTAGACCAAAAGGTTCAGAAACTTGATGTGTTGTCATGAGAGGAGTTGGCTGTTTAGACCTTCTCTCATAGGTTTTTGAAACTGGCGGGGTATAATCAATGTTTGGAACATTAATTATGGGTGTGTTTTGTTCAGATGTAATTTTAGCAAGCATGTGAGGAAGGAGAGGTGTAAAAATCATATTGCCATCTTTGTTCAAATTTTGAAAAACTTTGGGCTTAAGGCAACTGATTTGATAAACATTAGTGTAAGGTTGCAGTTGAAACTCATTTAGCACTGCTTACACAAACTTTGGATACATTAAAAATTTTTGTTTTACTCTGTACATTGCCTTTCATACTTGTAAAAATATAGTTTGACCAATTAAAAATCTTATCAGTGACTAGACAAACCAAAGGATAAGCCATGGTTGAACTAAATTGCTCATAAGATGTTTTCTTTGACCGAGACAATGCAACAGAGTATGAATCAAAAATCTCCATTGGGAACAAAAACCACTCTTTTGAAAGTAGACTTTTTCGGTGGTATCATACCCCATGGATGATAAAGTATCATGAATTTCGGGCATAGGTAATATGATGAGACCATGGAGATCACCCAATTGGAGTACTCTCCTCAAGGATGCATCAAGAACATCAATAGTTACCCCATCCACAGTGGCTCTTAGAGCATCCATCGTTTCATGTATATCTCAATCTCAAGTGTTATGGGTGACGTAAGTCCAAAACTGTTTGATTTGAGAGATATAAATTGTGGGTTTTAAAAGCAAAGCATACCTTATATGTGTGGTATGTAGAAAGTCCACAATTTGATGATAAACATGGCCGCTCTTCTCATTAGACTTTTGTAAATAGGCCACAAGATTGTGCTCATCTGCAAACTTCAAAGATGCCATAGAAACTTTTGATGAAAAACGATATTATGTCAGTAACAATTGAAAGAATAGCTAGCCAATTGAGAGAGAAAGATATATAGGGTTAGGGTTTAGAATTATAGCGCAAGTAAAATTATCTTTAGAAAGTATTAAAATATGAAAAGAAGATAATTCTCTTAAAATTTTAACCCTATATATATGGCAAACATTGGTTACTTTCAACGGCTAGTAAAAATTTGTTACTGACACAATCAGTTGTAACGGCTACAACAACAGTGGTAAAATAACACTGTCAGTGGTAACTGTGAACTAGCAATGGTAATTTTTTTTTCACAAAAATTTCAAAGAGCAGTGGTAAATAAAATCATATAAATCTAGACTACTCTTATCATAGTTTTTAGCAAACTACCAGCTATCAACGGATTTGATATGTCTTTACCATGAGTCGTTTGCTATGGACTAGCCAACTCTTAATCATAAAGAATATGGTGAGTTGATAACCATATAGTTTTTGGTAAACTATCAACCATAAACGGATTTGTTAAGTCTTTACCAGTAGTCGTTTGCTCTGGACTAGTTGATTCTTATGTGTATAAGACATGGTGAATCAATAACCATTTGTTGTGTATCTCAGATATACACCTTTTAAAACCAACTCCTATCAAACCTTGCTATACAAACTCATAAAACAAGTTTAGTACCCAACAACCTCCCCTCAACACCAGAGAACAGTTATGGATTAAGCATTCCAAGACTTGTTACCAAGTACTGAAATCTTCCCACATCAAGACCTTTTGTTAATAAATCAGCATAGTTGTCATCAGTATGAATTTTGACAACTTGAATTTGCCCCTTTTCATAGCAATCTCTAATGAAGTGGTGTCTAATTTCAATATGTTTGGTCTTTGTGTGTTGAACATGATTCTTAATAATGCAAATGGTACTGCTATTGTCAATATGTATGATGGTATTCATGAAATTGTACCCATAGTCCAAAAGTTGATTACGAAGCCATAGAACTTGAGCACGACAACTTGCAGCAGACCACATACTACGCCTCGGTTGATGAATTAGCCACCATAGTTTGCTTCTTGCCTTTGCCATGACACTAACTTTGTTGCCAAGAAATTGGCATCCACCAATTGTAGATTTTCTATCCAAACTAGCTCGGCATAATCACTATCCGAGTAAGTAACCGGATCAATAGGAGAATCTCGGAGTACCACAATCCCGAGTAGGAAATGCGTTAAGGTATCGAAAATCTTCTTCACGGTAGTCAGTGAGAGAACTTGGGAGTAACTTGAAACCTTGCACAGTGCACACACCGCAAACATGATATCTCGGTCTAGATGATGTAAGATACATCAAAGAACCAATCATAGACACAGTACATGTGCACATCAACGACTTCACCACTATTTTCCTTGATAGATGTGTAGTCTTGTCTGCAGAGTCTTTGGATGACTTTGCATCGATGAACTTGAACTTCCTTAGTATCTCAACCACATATTTATCTTGATTAATGAAAATACCATTTGGCCTCTGTAGTACTTGAAGTCCCAAGAAGAATGTGAGTTCACCCATAGAACTCATTTGAAATTCTTCTTTCATCAGTTTCTCAAAATCTTTGCACATCTCTGTCTTTGTAGATCCAAAAATGATATCATCAACATACACTTGAACAAGCAAGATATCATTCTTGTCTTTCTTGATGAACAAAGTTTGATCCACTCTGCCTCTATGAAACCCATTAGCAAGAAGATAAGTGGCTAAGGTTTCATACCATTTCCTTGGTGCTTGATGCAAGCCATACAAAGCTTTAACTACCCTGTAAACTTTGTTAGGGTATTCAGGGTCTTCAAAGCCTGGAGGTTGTGAGACATAAACCTCCTCATCAATCTGCCCATATAAAAAAGCACTCTTTACATCCATTTGATAGACTTTAAAGCCCATAAAGGATGCATAAGCTAAGAATAGCCTGATTGCTTCAATTCGTGCAACTGGGGCAAACACTTCTTCATAATCAATACCCTCCTCTTGAGTGTATCCTTGAGCTACAAGCCTAGCTTTGTTTCTTATAACAATTCCTCTTTCATCCTTCTTGTTTCTGAACACCCATTTAGTACCTATTACCTTCTAGCCTGAAGGCAAATCACAAAGCACCCAAACCTTTTGAAGCTTAAATTGAAGCAATTCTTCTTGCATTGCTTCCACCCAACTTTCATCTTCAAATGCCTTGTAAACATTCTTTGGCTCCATTTGTGACAGAAAACACATAAAGAGACATTCATTCTTGCCGTCATGAATCTTAGATTCATATATTTTACTAATGAATCCATGGACATCGAGCGACTTAGTTTGTCTTCTAGTCTTCACGGTGAATAGACATCCCAATCACATTTTCAAGAGGATGTGATTTATGAATAGAGTGTGGGGTGTCGAGGAATTGCAATCTCACTTGGCATATTTGAGATTTCAACATCATTGGCTTGAGCTTCCTCTGTAACTGGAGTTGTAATTTCCATATCTGATGTTGCAGTGGAAACATTTTGCCTAGCAGTGGAACCTAAATTTCCACTGCTTTCAGAATTTTCAGCATTCAAGTTGCTCCTTCCTCCCAGATCACAAGAAGGGTGAGCATCTCCAGTTTTTGGTAAATCATCATTATCTGCATAGTCCCAAAGAGGTAGACTGAATTCATCTTGATCATCTGCATTATCCTTGCTTGGTTCATCATCATCAAGAAACTCTTCTGAACCTGCAAAATCAAAAGAAGATGTTCCTGTAGAAACAGGGACATAATTCATAGTATTTGTTAGAGTATCAAGATCAAACAGCCTTTCTGGACCAGTTCCTTTGACATTCACTTTATTTTCCAGGAACTCAACATGCAGATTTTCTTCAATCTTTTGGGTTCTTAGGTTGAATACTCTGAATGCTTTACTAACCATTGAATACCCAACAAAATACCCTTCATCAGCTTTTTCATCAAACTTACCCAGATAATCTATGGTATTGAGATTAGATACATGACACCCAAATGGTCTCATGAAGTCAAGGATAGGAGATCTACCCCTAAATAATTCATAAGGTGTCTTGTTCTTTGTCATTACCACTAAAACCCTGTTTTGCACATAACATGTAGTGTTAACTGCTTCAGCCCAAAAAGTGATTGGTAATTTAGAATCTGCCAACATGGTTCTAGCAGCCTCTATCAGTGTCATGTTTCTCCTCTCATCAACACCATTTTGTTTAGGAGTTCTAGCCACACTAAATTCTCTTTTAATACCCTTATCTCTGCAAAATTCATCCATAACTCTATTCTTGAATTATGTGCCATTGTCACACCTAATGATTTTAACTTTCATATCATATTGGTTTTCTACTTCTGTGATAAAGATCTTGAGGATGCCAGTTGTTTCATCCTTGGTTCCAAGAAAGAAAACCCATGTAAACCTGCTAAAATCATCAGTCACCACTAGACAATATTTCTTAAGATTCAAGTTGCTCACTGATGTAGGACCAAATAAGTCCATATGTAACATTTGAAGTGGGTGAGCAATAGAGTTAACCAACTTTGACCTGCAAGAAGCTCTGTGTTGTTTGCCTTTGAGACAAGCCACACAGGTTTGATCATTTTCAAACCTTTTCTGAGGTAATCCTCTTACCAAACCATCTTTGACAATCTTGTTGATGGTTTTGAAGTTAACATGACCAAGTCTTCTATGCCATAACATGGATTCATCCACTGTGGCCTTTGCAAGCAAGCAAGTATAATCATCTTTAGCTACAATGTTGTTTATATCAAAGCTATAGAGATTTCCTTTTCTAGGAATTTTAAGAAGGATCCGTCATCGTCGCATCTTAAAATCCTTAGATAGAACAAAGCACATATCTTTGGTAAAAGAATATTGTTCATCTTGTCACACATTTGTGACACACTAAAGAGATTGTACTTTAGCTCTTTTACATAGTACACAGGCTCAAAGTCCAAGTTACTAGTTTTAATTACTCTTTTACCAGCAACTTTACGATTTACTCCACCTCCAAAGCTGACATACTGTCCATCATAATGCTCAAAATTAGAAAGATAGGACTTGTTGCCAGTCATGTGCCTTGAACACCCACTATCTGTATATCTTTGATCTGTTCTTTTTGACCTTGGATGTTCCTGCACATAAGAGTAAAGAGTTAGTTTCTTTTGGGGACCCAAGCCATGATTGACTTGGATGCGCCTCGTGTATCAATATAGTTAAATCTATCAAAGGTCATTGATACACCATTGGGATTGGTTGTAGAGGTATTTCCTTTAGGTTTCCATTCCCAACGTCTTTGAGGCCTTCACAACATTGCCCATGTCCCCCTTTTCTTGTTTACACCCTTGCGGTGGTAACTTTTGAATGAGCGAGTGGTAATTCTTGGTTTCTTTTAGGCACCCACTGTTTGTTATAATTAACCTTTTAGCTTGAAAAGTTCCTTTCCCTGTTTGTGCAGATTTTGCAAAAGTTGTTTTGGAGTTTGCACTTTTAACAGTTGACTTAGGATGAGCAGTGTTAACAGTTTTAACAGTGGCAAAAGTTTTGAGGCCACTTCTAAGTTGAACTGCTCTTGCACTACAAAAAAAGCTCCATTTAGTGGCGCACACTTATAGTGGCAGAAATGTTATATGTCATTATTTTGCGTTTTTAGTGGCAGATTTATGTGTGTCACTAAAGAAGTTACGCATTTAGTGGCACTTTACGTTTTATGCTACAAATGTACATAGTTTTTAGTGGCAAAAATATTGATTAGCCATTACAAGCAAATAAAATTTGTGGCACGTATATAATTTTTGCCATTAAATGTTTCTCACACTATTTTTTATTTTAAGAAATGTGCCACAAAACTTAAAATTTATAAATACACTCTTAAAAAATTATGCCGACTTATTTTTTTGGAATTCCGTCCATGCCTCCATCTAGATCTGCAATTTTTTTTATTAGAATACCTAATAAGCTAATATGACGGCGCACATCATCATTCTCTCTAGAGACCCTCC
Source organism: Chrysanthemum lavandulifolium (assembly GCA_022545495.1). NCBI lineage: Eukaryota > Viridiplantae > Streptophyta > Magnoliopsida > Asterales > Asteraceae > Chrysanthemum > Chrysanthemum lavandulifolium. Next base: position 208,936,382 of record CM040244.1, read on the forward strand.
AGTGGCGCCATTCGGTTATCTTTAATTTGTTCCGGTAAGAAGTTCCCATTCATCATTTTCATGTTTGGTTTATGTTATTCAATTGGTTTAAGTAATATCTTAATTATAAATATTCGACTTTATGGATTCATTCTCGGGATTATGTTGGACATCACTAATTAGGTTTTTTTTCTTTCTTAAGGTTGTTATCGATTTACTAGTAGTTTTGATTCAAGGGCTTTTATCATATGAAGTTATTTTGATTCCTATGAGAAAAAACTAATAATCTTTGTTATGATTTCAGCAAATAACTGGCATTAGGGATAACAATTGGTTCCTTGAGAAGAATATTTTATCACTGGAAGCTATTTATTTCAAGTCAGTAAGGCCTCGTAAATAATTGATGTGATTTATTTTCTTGTCTTACAGCCCAATGTAGTTATATTGTTACTTGGTTATGTACTTGTATTTTGTTTGTATTTGATATGATTAAGGCCTTGAACATGAGTTATTAGATCAACCAGTTCCAGAATTTTACATTAGACCCTCACACTACATACACATGTTTATTGTATTTCACTACTTATCAAGTACTTAAAAGTTTATATGAACTTTGAATGGTAAATATATATTGTAGTTTGTAAGAAGTTAACTTGCATTATATCATTTCTATTTTTCAGAATCATGTTGCAGCAAGGAGCATTTCTTTGCTAAAGAACAAACCAAATTGACCCATGTTCAAGTAAGTTTGTTAGGCTGCCTGAATCCCCTTACTTTTCACTGCCACGTCAGCTTTCTCTCTCCAGCTACCTTCAGGCGATTAGGTGCCCCAGTAAGGGCGACCTTTAATAAAATTAATTAAGAAATGTGAGTGTTGTTTTTATGTGTGTTTGTTTCGATCGTATACACGATCGACTTAAACAAAAAATCACTCGATCGACATGTTCCACAGCAAGGATGATCGATCGACATGTTCCAAAAAAAGCACTCGATCGATTGAAGATCGAGTCTACTGGGGCTAGCCTTATATTGCTACTTGTAAGTACCATATCCATATGTCTTGTATATTACAATATGTGCCATTCTTATTATACTTGTGCCTTTTTCTAGTTTTACAACTTTCTGAAGTTGCAGACCATTTGAAAGTGTTTAGGTATTTTATGTTAGAATTAGTTGTAGATTTAAACATACTCGTGATTAATGTCATTCAAGGATTTTGGAAAAGGCTGTCAATTTATAACTAAGACATGTCCATTAAAATAACTCTAATGATCCTGTATTTTACGTTTTATAAAGTAGTTTGATACATTTTTGCGTACTGACTTGACTTTCTACTCAAGTACTCTCAACAAATCATGCTTGAACTTGTCATTAAAAGGTACAATTTCATTTTATACACTCTCAACACACTTTGTCTAACTTATACTTCGTATTGGAAGAATGTTATTGCAACTTTAGCTTTTGACAAAGATGTTATTTGTGGGCTTAATCTCATATTTTAACTTCCTGTATTTCTTTTCTTGTTATATACAGATGGTGGTATTAAGGGAGCTACCAGCAAGTCTATTTACCTAAGATGAAATAGATAGTCATTTGGTAGTTTTAACCTTTTAGTTACAGAGAGGGATATATAATCTTTGAATCTTTATGTATGAGTAAATATTATTGATCAGCCATGCTATATAGTTGCATATTGGAAAATGGTGTTCAAATACATTTTGATTAATGAAATTGTTCTATCATCTCATGTGGTTGATTTTGGTTTTGTTAAATTTGTATCTAGAAGTAAATTACGTAGCCATGACACAAAGCTATATTGTGAATTGTAATATAGCATAACATATTTGCCACTAAAACCAGGATCTTATCGCCATTGCATGAAGTTAGTGGCACATATTATGTGCTATTATCTCTATGATTCTTTACTAACATGATACAAATGTGCCACTAAAACCCAAAAGGGCTGCAGCAACACAAAAATAAGTGCCACTAAAACTCTTTAGTGGCAGCGTAGTTAGTGACACTTTTTTTTTCTGCCATTGATTCCCAGCCTAGCCTTTGGTGGCACTTATTTCATCTTTTGTGACACTTTTTGTGTGCCACTAAATGGCATTATTTTTGTAGTGTTGGGACCATTTTGCAATGTGTGTTAGGGTGTACATTATGTTGAAACCTGTTAGTCTCCACCTTTTTATTCCCATGGACTTCCCTTCTCCCAACATGATAGTCACAATAAGCATGTAAATGATCAAAACTACCACAGATATAGCATGCCTTATTGTACATTACAAACTCACTACCTAGTTGTTGAGATTTAACATGATTCCAACTCCTCCGGTTACCCCTAGGAGTCAGAGGCTTGTTTCTATACATCTCGGCATACCTTACAGGTTGATCTAGGTTTATTAATTGGTTTCCTAGGTTCCTCTGTATGATGATTAACAAATTTTGGGATAGAAGTCTCTACATTCTTTTTAACACTCTCATCTACAACGGATGAGTCACTAGCACTCTCAAAATATCATTATCAAGCTTACTCTCTTCCTCACTATTCACAATTGTGTCTTTTAAAGGACCATATTCTCTTTCAAGATCCTTGAAATCCTCTATGCTGTATGAGCTAGGTCTACACACGAGGTGAATGCACACCCTTAGTGGTGGAGGCACGTATTATAACCCATACCGGACTTAGCTTTATTATATATTTGAGCATTCCAAATTTTATCAATTGACTTAGGCCGATGATAACATGTGTCTGATTAAATTGACATTTTCAATTTTATTTTGAAGTTTTCAAGCTCTTTTGGTATGCTTCATTCACAGTAGTTGTATATTCTACCTCTCTTCTAAAAGAATCATATCATCATTATATTTTGACTCATTTGCACGATAGTGCTCAGTGCGCTCCGAATAGTCAAGCTTTATCACACAAGCACGCCACTTGTGAATGGCGGACCGTAACAAGCTTAAAACGGCTCAGAACGAACTCAATGAAGATCCGAGGAGTATAGAGTCTCCCAGTCGTTATGTCCCAATGAGCTATGCAATGGATTAATCAAGCGTAAAGTGATCGAAATTTGAGCGAAAAAGGATTTGGAATTATGATTATGACTACGTAAAAGCCAACAAATTACAATGGCTTAAATGCAAATTAAAGGAAATTAAAAGATAAAAATATTAAATAAACGCTATCACTATATTTAAAATGATGTTTTGGTTTTTATGTTTTTATAAAACTAAATTTAAAACTACGCGACGTACAAATAAAAACGCGAAACTTACACAATATTAATCCTAAAAATATGAAAATGATATTTTTACAAACCTAATGATAAAAGAAAATTTATAGAAAAAGAAAATTATTTTTAAAACTAATTATCTAATTAAAAACTATTTTTAACTATTAAATAATTACCTAAAATACAAGAAAATGTGAAATAAAGCTAGAAAAATAAAATTTAGACTTGGAAAAATCTAAAATAACAAACTAGAATTTTCAAAACTATTTTTGTATTTTTCTGATTATTTTTCTATTTTCTAGGAATTTTAAACTATTAAAAACTAATTAAATTACTAAAAATTACAAAATAAACTATGAAAAATCTGGAAAATTACTTTTTACTTTTATATTTATCTAAACCTAAGAAAATGAAAATTATTTTTTGAACCTTTTACGAATTTTTGTATTAAAAGCTAATTAAAATGCTTAAAAACTACTTTAAATCAAGAAAAATAGCAAACAAGAACCAAAATTAATGAAAAATTCAAGAAAATGCTAAAATGCTATTCGGTTCTATGAAAAATAAGAAATGTGGTGCTTATGTGGAGAATATAAGGTCGCTATGTAAATGATTCTAAATAAAATTTATTCTAAAATAAGCAAATAAGCACAATGAACTACCAAACTACTACGGAGGTTAATTATACTAAAAATACTATAAGGAACTTATATCATTACTCCTATCACATAAATAAGCATCTACCAAGATTTAAGCAAACCGAACTTATAAGCAAAACAGAAATGACCCTCTTGTTTAAGCACATGCAACTGCTTATCCAATAAGCTAAAGTGAAAACTAACAGTGAGGAACTGAAGCCCACCTAGCAGAGATTCAAAATCCAAAAGATCAGCTTATAAGGACTTAAGATGAGAAAGTTATAGAGCAAAACAAAAGTGCTAAATTGTGACAGTGGGCTGCTGAACAGAAACAATGAACAGGTAAGCTAGTTTAAGCTACTGAAACTACTCATCCAATAAGCTAAACCTAAAACCAGAAATGTGCACTTGAAGACTACCTAGCAAACTACAATTTGACCAAATTTGAGACCTTAACAATCTATATTGAACTCGTGTATTAGTGCAAGTTCGCAAAACTAAATTTGGACACAGTTTGACTTTTAGAACAGATATGAAGATTGACTAAAGTGAACTTTGAATCCAATTTAATGACCGATGTTGATGTTATATGATGTAAAGAACACAATGCAATCAATTTTAAGACTTTTAAACACAAAACAAGATTTTGCAAATCTTAAAATCCAACAGATAAGCAATGAGATGATTCAAAGATGATTTTGACTTTTGGTGGTTTGCACAAACTAAGGCAGATGTGAGTATATAAGGACTAGACAAACATGAACTACAGATTTTAACACATGAACAAGCCTAAAAGATGATATATCGCAGATCCAAACACACCCTTATTACTAGTTTTGCAACAAAACCGAACTAAAGAACAAACAAACACAAATTATCGATCAAGCTGATTAATACTAACTTAAGTATCGCTATCAAAGCAGGTTTCAACTCTCGATTAACATCGAAGCAGTTATGCTAAAAAAATGAGCTCAAACTTACACACGGTCCCTAGCCACAATGGCTTGCCACTGCACACAAATGATCACTAACCTAATCTAACCAACCCAAATACTTCCAAATCAACCCATTTCGAAATATGAACCAACCATTTCCATTTACGCACCCATTTTGCTCCAAGTTTGACTTTTGTTGACCAATGTTCAAAGGTTATTGAACCGAGATGTGAGCTTATGGAAAGCTTTACTAAGCTAGTTTGATCATGTTTGAGCTTATAAATAAGCTTATTGAAGCTTATACAACAGTTTTAATTTGGAAAATTTCAACAGTTGAGACAAGATATCAAATGTAAACAAAAGTGTTGGGAATTAAGGAAAACTACGATTCTCGCCAAGCATAAACTCCGATTACGCGAAGCCTCGTCAAGAGATTACGCGAAGAAGAATGGATTCTCGAAGGTATACTTGACAGTGTTAAAGCGAGATATTGTGTTCTTCTTGAAAGTGCGAACCACGTGGAGAGATAAGCTCGGTTTAGAGTAAAAGTCGTACTGTATGTATAGGTTGGCGCCAGATTATGTAGAGCTTATCGGAATAAACAATATGATTAACAAAACAAAATGATTAGTTGCATGCTTGTCTAGATGCATGCGTAGTCTATGTTAGTATTAGGGCGTAAATTGTCAGCGCTCATTAGGGTTTCTTGCCTATATAAGAAACCATGTTAGTTTGTAATAGATAAGTTTTCAAAACATTTCCAGGTCTTGCATAACATTCAAACATAGAGTTTCTATAATAAAAGATCCATAGAGGATCAAAGAGTTCTTAGTTATTGTAACTTGTATTTACTTTCCGCTACAATACGAGTTGTGAGATCTTCTATTAGTTTGCTCGTGATTACATAAGCAACACTAACGATCTCCGAGTGCTTAAGATCTATCAAGGTCTTGGTTTTCAATAAGTGGTATCGAGCCTCGGAAAGTCTCTACGATACTAAGAACCATTCTCACCCCAAACAATCAAACATTCATTCACCATGCCCGGATCCGATAATGAAAATGAAGTCACCAACACAAACAACACCAACACCACTTCCATGCAACAACTCGGTCTCACAAACAACAATGGTAAATTTCCTTATTTAAAAGGGAAGAATATGAACTTTGGACTATGAAGATGGAAAACTGGATTTCCAATATTGATTGGAATCTGTGGGAGGTAGTAAAGAAAGGAAGCAGTCTAAAGAAAATGATTCTGACGGGGATGGGAAGTTTATCATGGCTCCACCAAAAGCTACTTGAAGAAGTCTTGGCCATGCGGAGAGAGCATAAAGTGAAAACTATTCGCTTCAAGCCATACACGAAGATCATCTATGTGATTTTCACCATATGGATGATGCTAAAGACATATGGATGGCTCTCAAAGCAAGGTTCGGTGGAAATGAAGAATCAAAGAGAATGAGGAAGTCCATGCTAAGACAACAGTTTGGGACTTCAATATATCGGAAGAAGAAGGTATCCACAAGGGATCTGACGGGTTCCATAGGATCTTGAGTCGGTGAATCACCGAATGCTAAACCGGATAATGAAGATTGCAACTCAAAGTTCTTGCGGTCCTTGCCGCCATCATGGTTGCATGTTAGTATAGCACTCGAGGCTAAGGAGGGTTGGACATGCTCACTTTTGATGAGTGTACAATGCACTCGAACTCGGAACCGATGTCGGGACTCCTACCGTACATCTTCTTCTAACCATGCGACTTTTGTTGGGACATCTCATTCCAACATGATGGTACAAGCTCCTAGCTCCAACTATTTTCCATCATCTCCTAGTTCCAACTACTTTCCGAGAACTCGCCTCTCCACTCCACCACATAACACTCGTCCCACTCCACAATCTTCACAACCTAAGACTAGTAGTGTGATGGAGGATGTTCTTCATTCGTTTGTTCTTGACTATGATACTCGGCGATATCTTGCATATGAAGACTTTGATCGTTGGACCCTCTTGAAATGGAGGAAATGAAGGCGAAAATGCGGTGGCATTGCTGTCGGTGGACATCAAAAGGTTTGAAGAGAAAGTGGAAGGAAGTTTGTTTTCAAGGAAAGGAACCAACTCGCTTTGATAGGAGGAAAGTCAAGTGCTTCACTGTCATCGGATGGGGCATTTCTCAAGAGAATGCAAGGACGAGAAAGAGTGGAGATGGAGCCAAATATCTTTCATATCGCCAGTGAAGAGGAAGCTGGAGCTTGACTCTCCTCACCATGGATGAGCAGTCAACTGGGGCGCACATGAACACATTAATGAGGAAGCTCATGATCTTGACAAGCTTGGACCGCTTGCAAGGTGCACCGGATGAAAGGCATGATCGGTTTGCCTTGATGGGACTATCTCGGTACACAATCAGTATATTTGGTTGTAGTCTAAGATACAATGAACTTAAGGAAGAATTTGATGCTATGAAACCTAAGTTTGATGCATGTTATATTGATAATGAAGCTCATAAACTTGCATTAAAAGCGTAGAAAGACAAAAGTATGGTTTCAAAAGAATCAAATAGCTTATGAAGAAAAGATAAAGGTTTTACAGTTTGATCTAGAAGTTGCTAATAATTACTTAAACTGTCAAAAAGCTAATGATGAAGTCGTGGTCGAGAACTTAGAGCTTAAGGCAAAGCGGGTGAGGAAATTGCTAGGATTAATGAATGGCAAATGTCGGTAAAAGCTTAAATAGAATTATCTATTCTAGTCAATCTCGGACATATCCTATAGGTTTGGGTTTTCAAAATTATGTTGGTCCCGAAGCTAAGTATGATGGGCGAAATCTACCCGGTGGCCTAGCTAATTATGTTAAGGAAGGTGATATGCATGTCGTCCTGGACCTATTAGAGGTGAATTTATGCCCACGACCTATCCATCACTTTGTTGACTTTGATGGATCACATCATCTATATGGCAAAAGTCAAAAGACTTGCGGACCACGATACCTCATCTAATGACTTTGTCTCTTGCTCTAACATGACAATTCATCGGATCAAGGGTCTACTTCATATGAAAGTGTGATTCAAATGAGAAGTCGACCTTCCCAAGCTGAGCCAACACCCAAGCTGCACCCCAATCTACTTACAAGCCTTCTAAGGAAACTGGCTGAGGAATCATCTTCCAAGACAGTTTCTTAGAAGACTTGTCTTTTAAATCTTTGAATAATCGATCTGTTAAAACAATTCCTTGAATGTATCTGTTTTAAGTACTTCGCAAGTAATCAAACATCTCCCTATTTGAATAAATCTTCCAAGAAGAAGACTTGTTTTGTATGTGGAAGTAAATTTCATTTGATTAAGGATTGTGATTTTTATGAACAAAGATTGGGTGCATGTGCTACTCACCGAAACACAAATCTAAGCGGACCAATGTTGCAAATATTCCACCTTATGTCCCACAATCGCTTATACTAACTCTCATTGGAGAGGTTCATTATGAGACCTAATGTGCAACCAACTAGTTCATACTTTAAACATGGTCATTGGCCTACATATGTTGACTCTATGAATCTTTGGGATGGGATATGGAGCCTTCTTTGTGAAGCCCTCGGCAGTTGTTCTTGGACTAACAAGGACCCAATTACCAATGGAGGACCAAGAACAATGGTGGATCCTCTAAATCTTCATGCCCCAAACACATGATCCATAAGGCGAGTTCAAGTCGAGAATGACTTGAACCTCCATTATATACTAACCGTATGTATATATTTTGTTGTTGTTTGTAGGATCATCCCTTAAGCATAAGAATATTGGTATTGTTGATAGTGGTTGTTCGAAGCATGTCGGAAACAGAGATATGATGCACAACTTTGTTCCCATAGAAGGAGGAGGCAATGTAACTTTTGGAGGAAGTGATGGGAGTATCACAGGAAAGGCACCATAAAGACACCTCATCTAGATTTTGAAAATGTGTACTATGTTAAGGAACTTGACATTTCAACTTGTTCTCTGTCTCACAAATCGTGACACTAAGAACAAAGTTCTCTTCACCGAGAATGAATGTCTTGTCTTTGTCTAAAGACTTCAAACTCCCGGAAGAAACTTCAATTCTGCTGAAGGTTCCTCGTACTCACAATTTATACACATTCAACCTTAATGAAGTGCAACCGGTGGTGACCTCACTTGTTTGGTGGCTAAAGCATCTCTTGATGAGTCCACTAAATGGCATAGGAGGATAGCTCATGTGAATTTCAAGACCATTAACACACTCTAAAATGGGTCTTGTTGAAGGTCTTCCCATCAAAGTATTCACAAATGATCACAATTGTGTCGCTTGCAACAAAGGAAAACAACACGAGCTTCTTACAAAGCTATCAATGCTATGAGCATCATTCTTGAACCTCTTGGGTTGCTTCACATGGATCTGTTTGGTCCAACTCAAGTCGAAGCATTGATCATAAGTTCTTCTGTTTGGTGATCACCGATGGCTATAGTAGATTTTGTTGGGTGTTCTTTCTCGAAACCAAAGATGAAACCTCTCAGTCTTGATCAATTCATCACTCTCGTTGAAAATCAGTTGAACAAAAGGTCAAGGGTATTCGATGTGATAATGGGACGAGTTCAAAATGCAATTCTAATAGAACTACGTGGGTCAAAAGGTATAAAAGGGACTATAGTAATCCAAGAACCCCACAACAAAATGGGGTGGTGAAAGAAAGAATAGGACCTTAATAGAGGCTGCAAGATCAATGCTTGCGGACTCTAAGCTACCCACTATGTTCGGATGAAGGCTGTTGGCACAACGTGCTATGTGCTAAACAGGTCTCCATAACAAGACCTCAACTCAAAACACCTTATGAACTTCTCTTTGGGAAGGTTCACGCCATTCACTACCTAAAACCTTTTGGTTGTCAAGTGACCATTCGAACACAAGTGATCCGTTGGGAAAGTTTGATGAGAAGGGCGATGATGGCTATATTGTGGGTTATTCGACTCATAGTAAGGCCTACGAGGTGTACAATTTGCAAGCCAAGAAGATAGAGGAGACGTTGAACACGAGATTTTTGGAAGATAAGCATAATGTTCAAGGACGGGGTCATACATGGTCTTTTGACCTTGACTATAGCGATTCCTTGGGTTATACTAGACACTTGGCTAACCAAAATGCAGTTCTCAAGCTTCTCCCGCTAACAATGCAGTCCCTTAGATGATGACTCGACAAAGAGTTTGAAGATGATGAGCAACCTATACTTGTGCCTTCTTTCTCCCCAACAATATTGCGGTACCACCTCAAGGATATTCTTGACACGAGTGATGATCATGACTCTCATTATCTTGAGGACACAGCTGGGCTTGAGACTCAAGAGTTTGTTTGCCAAGCTTGAGCGAGCCCGAATAGGGAGGCGGCTAATGAAGGAATCGGTGAAACCACTCATCTGCTAAAGTTGACTCGCCACACCTACCATTCCCAAATCTGCTGAAGGCTATACTATTCTGCTCAAGTGTCTTGACCTTTGGAGAACCTCATATCGCTTTCCAAAACCCTCCGATCTTGGAAATCATCAACCCAAAGTGGCATTTTCACCTCACCCTCATATGATCTTTGAATTTGAACCAACAATCACCAATGTTGATTCTTCCATTGAAGTCATTACCGCTACTCGGAGGATCAACATTGCTCATCCTCAATCCAACATCATAGGTGATCTTTTGGCACTGTTAGAACTAGAAGGGCTATCACAAGTCCTCAATTTGGGCATATTGCTTTTCTCTCTATGTCTCCAACCAAGAAAGAGACAATCACACGGACTTCAAACATTGTCTTTTGCTTGTTTTCTCTCAAGTGGAACCAACCAAAGTATCTCAAGCTCTTAATGATTCAAGGCGGCTAGAAGCAATGCAAGAAGAGATGCAACAATTTCACAATCAAGCGAGGTTTGGATTTTGGTTCCACTCACGATGGCAAATATGCCATTGGGACAAAGTGGATTTTGAAGAATAAGAGAGATGCTCGTGGTGTTGTGATCAAAAACAAAGCAAGATTAGTAGCACAAGGCTTGAGACAAGAGGAAGGATTGATTATGATGAAGTATTTGCCCTGTTGCGGAGTAGAAGCTATTCGCATTTTCTTGGCTTATGCTTCTTACATGGGTTTCATGGTGTATCAAATGGATGTCAAAGGTGCTTTTACGTATGGTGAGATTGAAGAGGAAGTTTATGTCACTCAACCAAAGGGATTTGAAGACCACGATCACCCAAATCATGTTTACAAGGTTGTTAAAGCTCTTTATGGCTTACATCGAGCACCAAGAGCTTGGTATGCTGAGGCTTTCATCATTCTGTTTGAAGCATGGCTATAGGAGAGGTGCTATTGACAAAACTACTGCTCCTAAAGAAGAATTACTCGACATCATTCTTGTGCAAGTTTATGTGGGCGACATTATTTTGGCTCCACAAATGAAGCGTGGTGTAGGGAATTTGAGGAACCGATGAAGGGTGAATTTCAAATGAGTGCTATGGGTGAACTTACTTTCTTTTGGGTCTCCAAGTTCGTGAGAAACAAGATGGCATTTTATCTGTCAAGATAAATATGTGAGGACATTCGAAGAAGTTTGGTATGGAAGGTGTTAGGGCGCCACCACACCTTATGAAGCTCAAAGACTAAAGCAAATAATGAACCAGATCTACCGTGAATGTTCATCCATGCAGTCCATGATTGGTTCATTGATGTATCTGACGACTTCAAGGCCCGATATTACTTTTCTTTGTGAGTGTTTGTTCTCGACATCAAGTCACTCCACTTACTTCCCATCTAAATCTTGTCAAGAAGATCTTTAAGTACCTCAGGCCAACCTCTTTTAGGCCTTTGGTACCCAAAGAGTCTCCTTTCAAGTCGGAAGCATATAGTGGCGATGATTATCTTTGGTGCAAATCGGATAGAAGATCCATAACCGGAGGTCGCCAATTTCTTGGCAAGAGGTTGATTTCTTGGCAATGCAAGAAACAAACCATTGTGGTGCCTCAACTCTTGAAGCGAGTGCGTTCTTTGCTTTGCAAATTCTTTGTGGCGGTCCTCTGGATTCAAAATCAATTCTTTGGACTATGGGTACAACTTCATGAACACTACTATTCATATAGATAATCAAAGTACCATCTGCATAGTCAAAATCCGGTTTTTCACGGTAGAACAAAACACATTGAAATCGGGCACCACTTTATAAGAGATGCATATGAAAACATTTGATAAAAGTGGCTAAAATCCATCTTGATGATAATGTGGCGGACCTATTAACAAAAGCGTTTGATGGACCAAGGTTTCAACACCTCGTGGTCAATATTGGAATGTTAAACCCTTGATGCATAGTTTGAGGAGACATAGGCCTCGGGGAGGCATATGCCTCGGGGAGGATTTTGTACAAACTCGCATATTTTGTTTGTATCATATTTTGTTCAATAAGCAGTTTTCTAAATTTGATTCAATCGGTTTGTAAAACATCATTTTGCCAATAGTGATAGCGTTTATTTAATAGATTTTATCTTTTGATTTTCTCTATTTGCATTTTTGCCTCTGATGTTTATGATTCTCTGCTAACACTAACTGTCTAATTATTTGTTAGCTTGTTTTTATGTTGTTCTTGTGGAGTGTTGTGTCTGTTTTGCAGATGTCTAGATTACAGTTTGTCCATCTCATGATCAAGTTCAAGTTCATCAAGAATGACTCAATGGTACATGGTTAAGATAGCTATAAGAGTGTTGCCTGTTTCTCCTGAAAGCAAAAGTACTGAAGCATACAATTTGATTCCACTGAAGTTATAATACTAAAGAAAAGAAATTGAAGTCAAATTGTTCATTCATTCATTCAAGAAACAGTTTACAGCTTACATAAAGTCAACCTACTACTATGCATCTTCAAGATACTTAGTTGTACACTTAAGCTAAGCCTAATCTAGTGTATATCCTTCATTCAAAATCTAAGAGAATCTTGGATATGCATTTGATCTTGGCTTTGCTTTCAGAGGTCTTAACGTAACCACCCATTCGCCTAACGGCCGGTTGGATATGCATGACCGATCGACAAGATGCTAAGGACCAAAATGGGAGGATGGATTGATGCAAGCGATTGATGATGGCGATGACCACGTGGGATGACGAGAGAACTATCGTGTCTGTGTGCTTCATCTATTCATTTCAACCAAAATGCAATCGATCCACCCTCCTTAAGCCCTTCTACTATACGATGTGTGTTCATGCACCAAAGATGGCGCGATGAGACCAAGAACCACCTCTCTATCTTTGGGGAGTGGCGGATTCACAGCACGAGGTCTTTGTTGAGACCGAGGTCTTTGGAGGTTGGAGTAAGAGGTTCCCTCCTTATAGGAGTCATCGTAATCATCGCCAGATTCACTTGGATTCACTACATCGTCATCTTCGAAGAAGAAAGAAAGGGTGATTTATTTGGTCGTGGGTAGGGTTGAGGAAAGTAATGGAACCATGGGTTTGATTCACCACTTGATGATGATGAAGAGGATGAGGAAGATGAGGAAGTGAGATCTATGATCTCTGGTTTGGAAGTCATAGTGCAATTGGGTTAATTGGGGTTATTTGGCTTCTAGGGTTTGTGGTAAATATTTGGGGATCTTGGTGAAGAGATGAGTTACATTGGGATCATTTTATAGACGGATTCAAGGTTCAATGAGTTTAATGCAAGTGGGTGGCACAGTAATTCTAGAAACTTACCGAAGATATTCTTATCTTTGATGCATTCTCTGAAGTTGTAACTTGAGAGATTGATCATGTTCTTCTTTGAAGTATTGCTTTGGGTTAGGTCAAAGATGTTTTACACGTCGACAATGGTCAACCAAGCGGTCAAATTTTCTTTGACTTTAATTTGGGCAAAACTCAATCCACCTTCACCGCCTTGAACAAACAAATTCCTCTCATTCCACTTTCACTTAACACTCACCATTTCAAGAATCATAACCCTAAACACTCATATCCCTCATGGCTCTTGAATTTAAACATGATCACAACAAAGTTGCATTTAAGGAAATGGCAAAGGATATGAATTATGCGAACCAATGGTGGAATTCACGAAAAGGTTCAAGATTTTTATGCTCTAACTCATTCTCCAAATGAGATATATGAATCTCGATCACTCAATTTTGGGCATCTGTGAGAAGAGGAGTGAGGCAGATTTGGTATGATTGATGAAGCAGTACATAGTTAGAGGACCTAATTAGAGGAAGCTTCACTTGGAAGATCTTGATGGAGCATTTCATTCTAGTCGGAAAATGTTCTTCTTGGGCTAAGGGCTATGGGTATCGTGGTACAAGGACGGATATGTGGTGAAGAAGGAACTTTGCCGAAGTGGAGGTTCATGGTTCACACTTTGCTTCAATGCATGAGTAACAAGACCGGAGGATGGGATCGCTTCTCTACACAATTGGGCTATGGTATTGTGTGTCTTTCCCAAGGGTAACTTTCAATTTTCTAAGTATATTTTCGAAAACATGGTTGAAAATATTCAAAGACAAAGGAAAATTTTAATGTACCCAAGGTTTTTACAAATTATATTAGACACCTCTACCCAAGCCCAAGCTTTTTATCCTATAGGTTCTTTGACTGCTAAATTGTTTGCAACCATGAGAACTCACTTTCAGGGGGAACATCATCCCTTGCTAACAGCCATGTTGCCCCAAGGTAATGAGGCTGCTGATGAGGAGAATGTGGCACATAATTCTCCTACATCACCTGTTGCTACTGATGGTAATCCATTGGTTAACATTGATGAGGCCCCCTCTTCAACTGTTGAAGCAACTCAAGTTGCTCAAGACCAACCACCTTGCCCCAGTCCAACTCCCACACTTGTCACAAATGATGAATCAGATCTTAATAGACTACCCACACCAAGTCCTGCTAGGGATCCTCTCATTGAAGATCTTCCTCACTTTGAGCATGACCATATTACTGCTGAAAGGTCCAATGAAGCTCCCCTTACCACAGAGCAATCTGCTGGTGGAGCTGAGGACCCTGTTACACTCTCATCTGTCTATGCTCTTGTCAACAGGTATGCTGCTGAGGTCACTAGTCTGAAAAAGGAGCTTACAGAAACTAAGTCATCTCTTGGGAGTAAGATTGAGGAACTACAGAACCAAGTCAAGAAGTTAGAGGACAAACTCAAAGGGGGCTCCAAAAGGAAGCGTGTGGTTTCCTCTGATGAAGAACTAGAAGCACCTCACTTTGAGTCTCTGGACATGTTAGCTGATGTTTCTCTCAATGATCCTTCATCAGTAGCTGCTACTTCCTCAAGGAAGAAGGAACCTGTCCTTTACAAAAGAAGAAGGAGATCCTTTTCACATAAGGTTTCTTCTGAAGCTTCAAAGGAACCTGGGGTTGTTAAAGCTGCATCTGCTGATATGAAAATGGAGGATGCATCTCCAGATCTTGGTCAATCTTCTTCTGTTCAAGAAAAAACAGACCTTTCTCCATCAGCAGATCTACCAGACATTGCTACTATGACCACTCCAGTTGATAATCTGCATCAACAGGTTGACCTAGGTACTGCAATAGAGATTCCTATAGTTGATCTAACTAAAGAAGAGTGTGTTAAGCACTGATGATAAAGGGAAAATGTCATCAATGAAGATGAGCTTGGTCCTAATCTGGTGAGTGAGGAGGAAAAGACGGGTCAAGCAAGTAGATTGGTGAGTTTGAGAAGTCAAAGGAAAGTGTAGCATTGGCTAAACAACTTGAAACAGAGGAATATTCATCTTTAACTCCCGAGAGAAGAAAAGAACTAGATGCACCGAGGGTTCGGATGCTGCTTGAACATCGGATATTCTCACTCGACAAGTCATTTCAAAACCTTCTACGGCTCAAAGTATACTAGGTGGAAATTTCCTCGGTGACAATTATGTGGGCGAATGATGGCTCGGGGAAGACAAAGGAAGCAAGAAGCAATCGCACAAAAGAGGGCCATCAAAGCTCGAAGGCCAAAGACAAACCTCCTACTAAAGATGAAATAAGAAGGTGGTGAAAAACCAATACTCAATGTCCAACTCGCCTAACAATGAAACAAGTCAAGGCTTTTCCCGATCATGTCTGTATCGCAAATATAACCGAATCATGCGGAAAGATCATCATCTTCAATACATTCTACCAACTTAAAAGGATTTGAGAGAATGAGGTCGCTCGAAGCCAAAGACTCAAGTCGATGATGCTCCACCAAGGAACCATCACCAATCATTCTCGCCAAGCACCTTCGAAGTTGCTTCCTCCATCGCCAAGAGTCCATCTGTTGAACCACACTTCATTTCTCCCAAGCATCGGTATATCAACTCCCACTTCATCAGTGGCAATCATTTGCACACAGGAAGCTTCTAAGGTTAAGGAAGCTGATCTTGCAGACATAAAAACAGTAAAAAGGCGAGAAAAATGCTTCACAAGATGAATGCACTACGTGAAGGTGTTTCAACTAACTCTCCCTATACCTCTTCAAGTCTTACCACACAAGTTCAAGAAAAAATGCTCCATCGGGGACCATAATAAGGCTGGTGGGAGGAAGAAGAGAATGGCCAATGATCTCCTGAGATCTTGAAGTCGATGACTCCACTTTCATAATAGAAGGTCTGCTGCGATTTTCTGATGGAAATTCGGATGAGGTGATAGCACGGAAATTAAAGGATGATCGGATGAATGTTCTTCTTGAAGGACTCCACTTCAATGGAATTCACCTTTCGAAGGAAATTCTACACTTGGTAGACAGGGCAGACTTACTTTCTCTGTTCACTCAAGTTACCACCCATTATTGCAACAAGGAACCACAAGGTTCTGGGATGTTCTTACCAGGAGATCTTCAAGCCCTGTTAAACTCTCACATTCCCAATAGCAAAGCATCTTCCATTTGGGAAAACTCACATCGGTGGAAGCTTGAATCCTGGAGATTCTATCCTCTCCCTCGAGTGCATGTGCTTGAGACTAAGGGTGGCATCACTGTCTACATGTTTTCTGAAAGAAAGTATCCATTGCCCAAAATACTAATGGAAAGATCTTTGAGTCGAAATTGGAAATTCCTCCGGACCACATGGGAAATGAAAGACAGTCGGCTTTAACACTGGTAGGATTGATCAAGACTCAACTTCAACAAGCGCAATAGGCTTCATCCTCATCCATATCGGACACATGGTACCATCGCATTACTTTGTTTTTGTTGCTTCTTATTTGGATTATGTATATACTGTCTTTTCTTGTGTTAGTTTCTTTTAGTTATAAAAAAAAAAAAAAAACTTTTATGCGGAATGTTTCTTTGTCCAATTCGATGGTTTTAACTCACCGATATACCTTGTGTATGTCAAAGAGTTGACTAGTCCAAAGGGTGCAGACTTTGGTAAAGACACAACAAATCATGTTGATAGTCGTAATGGTTTGCTCAAAATCATAGGGTCTGCAACCACCCATGCTTAACTTCGAGGGTTGTATGGTCATCAATTCACCATGGTCTATTCCTCTTTGGAATCCAAGAATTGACTAGCCCACATGAATATGGCATGTGGTAAAGGCAATGAATCCATATTTGGTTCTCAATTCACCAATTCTAAGAATTGACTAGTCCCGAGCAAGCGGCTACGGTAAAGACAAGACAAATCCGTTTATATGGTTCTTTGGTTTGCTAATAAATTAGATGGTTATCCATGTACCTTAGTTTTCGAACTCAAACATGTGGCTACTCCGGTAGTAATGGCTATTGGTAAAGAGACATCAAACCCATTAATTTCAATGATTCACCTCTCACGGGAGTTAACACACACGGAAGTGATGAGAATAGTATTGAACTTATATGTTTTGATGTTCATGATGTCATATGTTCTTTGCAAAGACACGGTGTTTCACGATTCGGTCCTCATAGAGATGTTCTTCTTCTAAATCTTTGTTCTTGATCCTCAAGAGACTAGCCACCATAGCTCGAAGTGGTTAATATATGGGAAGGTCTTGCTTGGAAAATTTTCAAATGGTACAATCCTCAACAACTTTCTCGATCTATCAAGGAAACCGAACTTAACCTTGTCAAATTCCGGTTTAGGGAGGATTGTTGGGAATTAAGGAAAACTCCGATTACTGAGAAGCATAAACTCACGATTGCAAAGCCTCCATCAAGAGATTACTCCGAAGAAGAATGGATTCTAGAAGGTATACTTGACAGAAGTGTTAAAGCGAGATATTGTGTTCTTCTTGAAAGTGCGAACCACGTGGAGAGATAAGCTCAGTTTAGAGTAAAAGTCAGCGCCGTATGTATAGGTTGGCGCCGTATTATGTAGAGCTTATCAGAATAAACAATATGATTAACAAAACAAAATGATTAGTTGCATGCTTGTCTAGATGCATGCGTAGTCTATGTTAGTATTAGGAGCGTAAATTGTCAACGCTCATTAGGGTTTCTTGCCTATATAAGAAACCATGTTAGTTTGTAATAGATAAGTTTTTCAAAAACATTTCCAGTCTTGCATAACATTCGAAACATAGAGTTTCTATAATAAAAGATCCATAGAGGATCAAAGAGTTCTTAGTTATTGTAACTTGTATTTACTTTCCGCTACACTGTCTGAGTTGTAGAGATCTTCTATTAGTTTGCTCGTGATTACATAAGCAACACTAACGATCTCCGAGTGCTTAAGATCTATCAAGGTCTTGGTTTTCAATAAGTGGTATCGAGCCTCGGGAAAGTCTCTACGATACTAAGAACCATTCTCACCCCAAACAATCAAACATTCATTCACCATGCCCGGATCCGATAATGAAAATGAAGTCACCAACACAAACAACACCAACACCACTTCCATGCAACATTTCGGTCTCACAAACAAAGAATGGTAAATTTCCTTATTTAAAAGGGAAGAATATGAACTTTGGACTATGAAGATGGAAAACTGGTTTCCAATATTGATTGGAATCTGTGGGAGGTAGTAAAGAAAGGAAGCAGTCTAAAGAAAATGATTCTGACGATGGATGGGAAGTTTATCATGGCTCCACCAAAAGCTCAAGAAGTCTTGGCCATGCGAGAGAGCATAAAGTGAAAACTATTACGCTTCAAGCCATACGAAGATCATCTATGTGATTTTCACCATATGGATGATGCTAAAGACATATGGATGGCTCTCAAAGCAAGGTTCGGTGGAAATGAAGAATCAAAGAGAATGAGGAAGTCCATGCTAAGACAACAGTTTGGACTTCAATATATCGGAAGAAGAAGGTATCCACAAGGGATCTGACGGGTTCCATAGGATCTTGAGTCGGTGAATCACCGAATGCTAAACCGGATAATGAAGATTGCAACTCAAAGTTCTTGCGGTCCTTGCCGCCATCATGGTTGCATGTTAGTATAGCACTCGAGGCTAAAGGAGGGTTGGACATGCTCACTTTTGATGAGTGTGCATACCACTCGAAACTCGGAACCGGATGTCGGGACTCCCTACCGTACATCTTCTTCTAACCATGCGACTTTGTTGGGACATCTCATTCCAACATGATGGTACAAGCTCCTAGCTCCAACTATTTTCCATCATCTCCTAATTCCAACTACTTTCCAAACAACTCGCTCTCCCACTCCACCACATAACACTCGTCCCACTCCACAATCTTCACAACCTAAGACTAGTAGTGTGATGGAGGATGTTCTTCATTCGTTTGTTCTTGACTATGATACTCAAGATATCTTGCATATGAAGACTTTGATCGGTTGGACCTCTTGAAATGGAGGAAATGAAGTCGAAAATGCGGTGGCATTCTTTGTCGGTGGACATCAAAAGGTTTGAAGAGAAAGCGGAAGGAAGTTTGTTTTCAAGGAAAGGAACCAACTCGCTTTGATAGGAGGAAAGTCAAGTGCTTCACTGTCATCGGATGGGGCATTTCTCGAGAGAATGCAAGACGAAAAGAGTGGAGATGGAGCCAAATATCTTTCATATCGGCGAAGCAGAGGAAGCTGGAGCTTGACTCTCTCACCATGGATGAGCAGGTCAACTGGATCGCACATGAACTCGTTAATGAGGAAGCTCATAATCTTGACAAGCTTGGATGCTTGCAAGGTGCACTTGGATGAAAGGCATGATCGGTTGCCTTGATGGGACTATCTCGGTACACAATCAGTATATTTGGTTGTAGTCTAAGATACAATGAACTTAAGGAAGAATTTGATGCTATGAAACCTAAGTTTGATGCATGTTATATTGATAATGAAGCTCATAAACTTGCATTAAAAGCGTAGAAAGACAAAAGTATGGTTTCAAAAGAATCAAATAGCTTATGAAGAAAAGATAAAGGTTTCTGGTTTGATCTAGAAGTTGCTAATAATTACTTAAAAGCGTATGAGAAAGCTAATGATGAAGCGTGTCTCGAGAACTTAGAGCTTAAGGCAAAAGCGGGTGAGGAAATTGCTAGGATTAATGAATGGCAAATGTACGGTAAAAGCTTAAATAGAATTATCTATTCTAGTCAATCTCGGACATATCCTATAGGTTTGGGTTTTCAAAATTATGTTGGTCCCGAAGCTAAGTATGATGGGCGTAAATCTACCCCACCGGCCTAGCTAATTATGTTAAGGAAGGTGATATGCATCTCGTCCCTGGACCTATTAGAGGTGAATTTATGCCCACGCACCTATCCATCACTGTTGACTTTGATGGATCACATCATCTATATGGCAAAAGTCAAAGACTTGCGGACCACGATACCTCATCTAATGACTTTGTCTCTTGCTCTAACAAAGTGACAATTCATCGGATCAAGGGTCTACTTCATATGAAAGTCGTGATTCAAATGAAAGTCGACCTTCCCAAGCTGAGCCAACACCCAAGCACGCACCCCATCTACTTACAAGCCTTCTAAGGAAACTGGCGAGGAATCATCTTCCAAGGCGGTTTCTTACGAAGACTGTCTTTTAAATCTTTGAATAATCGATCTGTTAAAACAATTCCTTGAATGTATCTGTTTTAAGTACTTACGCAAGTAATCAAACATCTCCCTATTTGAATAAATCTTCCAAGAAGAAGACTTGTTTTGTATGTGGAAGTAAATTTCATTTGATTAAGGATTGTGATTTTATGAACAAAGATTGGGTGCATGTGCTACTCACCGAAACACAAATCTAAGCGGACCAATGTTGCAAATATTCCACCTTATGTCCCACAATGCGCTTATACTAACTCTCATTGGAGAGGTTACGTTATGAGACCTAATGTGCAACCAACTAGTTCATACTTTAAACATGGTCATTGGCCTACATATGTTGACTCTATGAATCTTTGGGATGGGATATGGGAACCTTCTTTGTGAAGCCCTCAGCGAGTTGTTCTTGGACTAACAAGGGACCCAATTACCAATGGAGGACCAAGAACAATGGTGGATCCTCTAAATCTTCATGCCCCAAACACAGTGATCCATAAAGCGAGTTCAAGTCGATAATGACTTGAACCTCCATTATATACTAACCGTATGTATATATTTTGTTGTTGTTTGTAGGATCATCCCTTAAGCATAAGAATATTGGTATTGTTGATAGTGGTTGTTCGAAGCATGTGCGAAAGCAGAGATATGATGCACAACTTTGTTCCCATAGAAGGAGGAGGCAATGTAACTTTTGGAGGAAGTGATGGGAGTATCACGGGAAAGGCACCATAAAGACACCTCATCTAGATTTTGAAAATGTGTACTATGTTAAGGAACTTGACATTTCAACTTGTTCTCTGTCTCACAAATCTGACACTAAGAACAAAGTTCTCTTCATCGAGAATGAATGTCTTGTCTTTGTCTAAAGACTTCAAACTCCCGAAGAAACTTCAATTCTGAAGGTTCCTCGTACTCACAATTTATACACATTCAACCTTAATGAAGTGCAACCAGGTGGTGACCTCACTTGTTTGGTGGCTAAAGCATCTCTTGATGAGTCCACTAAATGGCATAGGAGGATAGCTCATGTGAATTTCAAGACCATTAACACACTCTCTAAAATGGGTCTTGTTGAAGGTCTTCCCATCAAAGTATTCACAAATGATCACAATTGTGTCGCTTGCAACAAAGGAAAACAACACAGAGCTTCTTACAAAGCTATCAATGCTATGAGCATCATTACTGAACCTCTTCAGTTGCTTCACATGGATCTGTTTGGTCCAACTCAAGTCGAAGCATTGATCATAAGTTCTTACATTTGGTGATCACCGATGGCTATAGCGATTTTGTTGGGTGTTCTTTCTCGGAACCAAAGATGAAACCTCTCAAGTCTTGTTGAATTCATCACTCTCGTTGAAAATCGGTTGAACAAAAGGTCAAGGGTATTCGATGTGATAATGGGACGAGTTCAAAATGCAATTCTAATAGAACTACGTGGGTCAAAAGGTATAAAAGGGACTATAGTAATCCAAGAACCCCACAACAAAATGGGGTGGGTGAAAGAAAGAATAGGACCTTAATAGAGGTGCAAGATCAATGCTTGCGGACTCTAAGCTACCCACTATGTTACGATCGAAGTTTGTTGGCACAACGTGCTATGTGCTAAACAGGTCTCCATAACAAGACCTCGACTCAAAACACCTTATGAACTTCTCTTTGGGAAGGTTCACATCATTCACTACCTAAAACCTTTTGGTTGTCAAGTGACCATTACGAACACAAGTGATCCGTTGGGAAAGTTTGATGAGAAGGCGATGATGGCTATATTGTGGGTTATTCGACTCATAGTAAGGCCTACGGGGTGTACAATTTGCAAGCCAAGAAGATAGAGGAGACGTTGAACACGAGATTTTGGAAGATAAGCATAATGTTCAGGGACGGTCATACATGGTCTTTTGACCTTGACTATAGCGATTCCTTGGGTTATACTAGACATTGGCTAACAAAATGCGGTTCTCAAGCTTCTCCGCTAACAATGCGGGTCCATTAGATGATGACTCGACAAAGAGTTTGAAGATGATGAGCAACCTATACTTGTGCCTTCTTTCTCCCCAACAATATTGCGGTACCACCTCCAAGGATATTCTTGACACGAGTGATGATCATGACTCTCATTATCTTGAGGACACAGCTGGGCTTGAGACTCAAGAGTTCTTTAAGCTTGAGCGCGAGCCCGAATAGGGAGGCGGCTAATGAAGGAATCGATGAAACCACTCATCTGCTAAAGTTGACTCTGCCACACCTACCATTCCCAAATCTGTGAAGGCTATACTATTCTGCTCAAGTGTCTTGACCTTTGGAGAACCTCATACACGCTTTCCAAAACCCTCAGATCTTGGAAATCATCAACCCAAAGTGGCATTTTCACCTCACCTCATATGATCTTTGAATTTGAACCAACAATCACCAATGTTGATTCTTCCATTGAAGTCATTGTTTGCTACTCGGAGGATCAACATTGCTCATCCTCGATCCAACATCATAGGTGATCTTTTGGCACCGTTAGAACTAGAAGGGCTATCACAAGTCCTCAATTTGGGCATATTGCTTTTCTCTTATGTCTCCAACCGAAGAAAGAGACAATCACACGACTTCAAACATTGTCATTTGCTTGTTTTCTCTCTCAAGTGGAACCAACGGTGTATCTCAAGCTCTTAATGATTCAAGTGGCTAGAAGCAATGCAAGAAGAGATGCAACAATTTCACAATCAATGAGTTTGGATTTTGGTTCCACTCACGATGGCAAATATGCCATTGGGACAAAGTGGATTTTGAAGAATAAGAGAGATGCTCGTGGTGTTGTGATCAAAAACAAAGCAAGATTAGTAGCACAAGGCTTCAGACAAGAGGAAGGGATTGATTATGATGAAGTATTTGCCCCTGTTGCCAGAGTAGAAGCTATTCGCATTTTCTTGGCTTATGCTTCTTACATGGGTTTCATGGTGTATCAAATGGATGTCAAAGGTGCTTTTCTGTATGGTGAGATTGAAGAGGAAGTTTATGTCACTCAACCAAAGGGATTTGAAGACCCTGATCACCCAAATCATGTTTACAAGGTTGTTAAAGCTCTTTATGGCTTACATCAGGCACCGAAGCCTCTGTCGAAGAGATTCTGCCGAAGAAGAATGGATTCTGCCGAAGGTATACTTCAGCAGAAGTGTTAAAGCGATATTGTGTTCTTCTTGAAAGTGCGAACCACGTAGGAGAGATAAGCTCGGTTTAGAGTAAAAGTCATTGTATGTATAGGTTGGCGCCAGACATGTAGAGCTTATCGGAATAAACAATATGATTAACAAAACAAAATGATTAGTTGCATGCTTGTCTAGATGCATGCGTAGTCTATGTTAGTATTAGGAGCGTAAATTGTCAACGCTCATTAGGGTTTCTTGCCTATATAAGAAACCATGTTAGTTTGTAATAGATAAGTTTTTCAAAAACATTTCCAGTCTTGCATAACATTCGAAACATAGAGTTTCTATAATAAAAGATCCATAGAGGATCAAAGAGTTCTTAGTTATTGTAACTTGTATTTACTTTCCGCTACAATACGAGTTGTAGAGATCTTCTATTAGTTTGCTCGTGATTACATAAGCAACACTAACGATCTCCGAGTGCTTAAGATCTATCAAGGTCTTGGTTTTCAATAAGTGGTATCAGAGCCTCGGGAAAGTCTCTACGATACTAAGAACCATTCTCACCCCCAAACAATCAAACATTCATTCACCATGCCTGGATCCGATAATGAAAATGAAGTCACCAACACAAACAACACCAACACCACTTCCATGCAACAGCTCGGTCACAAACGACAATGGTAAATTTCCTTATTTAAAAAGGGAAGAATATGAACTTTGGACTATGAAGATGGAAAAGCGGTTTCCAATATTGATTGGAATCTGTGGGAGGTAGTAAAGAAAGGAAGCAGTCTAAAGAAAATGATTCACACAGGGGATGGGAAGTTTATCATGGCTCCACCAAAAGCTACTTTGAAGAAGTCTTGGCCATGCAGAGAGAGCATAAAGTGAAAACTATTCGCTTCAAGCCATACACGAAGATCATCTATGTGATTTTCACCATATGGATGATGCTAAAGACATATGGATGGCTCTCAAAGCAAGGTTCGGTGGAAATGAAGAATCAAAGAGAATGAGGAAGTCCATGCTAAGACAAGCAGTTTGGGACTTCAATATATCGGAAGAAGAAGGTATCCACAAGGGATACGACGGGTTCCATAGGATCTTGAGTCACCGAATCGGTGAATGCTAAACCGGATAATGAAGATTGCAACTCAAAGTTCTTGCGGTCCTTGCCGCCATCATGGTTGCATGTTAGTATAGCACTCAAGGCTAAAGGAGGGTTGGACATGCTCACTTTTGATGAGCTGCATAAGACTCGAACTCGGAACCGGATGTCGGGACTCCTACCGTACATCTTCTTCTAACCATGCGACTTTGTTGGGACATCTCATTCCAACATGATGGTACAAGCTCCTAGCTCCAACTATTTTCCATCATCTCCTAGTTCCAACTACTTTCCAAAGAACTCGCTCTCCCACTCCACCACATAACACTCGTCCCACTCCACAATCTTCACAACCTAAGACTAGTAGTGTGATGGAGGATGTTCTTCATTCGTTTGTTCTCGACTATGATACTCAAAGAAGATCTTGCATATGAAGACTTTGATCATTGGACCCTCTTGAAATGGAGGAAATGAAGTGAAAATGCGGTGGCATTCTTTGTCGGTGGACATCAAAGGTTTAAAGAGAAATTGGAAGGAAGTTTGTTTTCAAGGAAAGGAACCACCGCTTTGATAGGAGGAAAGTCAAGTGCTTCACTGTCATCGGATGGGGCATTTCTCAAGAGAATGCAAGGACGAAAAGAGTGGAGATGGAGCCAAATATCTTTCATATCGCCAGAAACAAAGCTGGAGCTTGCACTCTCCTCACCATGGATGAGCAGGTCAACTGGATCGCACATGAACACGTTAATGAGGAAGCTCATGAATCTTGACAAGCTTGGACTGCTTGCAAGGTGCACTTTGATGAAAGGCATGATCGGTTTGCCTTGATGGGACTATCTCGGTACACAATTGTATATTTGGTTGTAGTCTAAGATACAATGAACTTAAGGAAGAATTTGATGCTATGAAACCTAAGTTTGATGCATGTTATATTGATAATGAAGCTCATAAACTTGCATTAAAAGCGTAGAAAGACAAAAGTATGGTTTCAAAAGAATCAAATAGCTTATGAAGAAAAGATAAAGGTTTTGAGTTTGATCTAGAAGTTGCTAATAATTACTTAAAGCGTCTCGAAAGCTAATGATGAAGGCGTATCGAGAACTTAGAGCTTAAGGCAAAAGCGGCCGAGGAAATTGCTAGGATTAATGAATGGCAAATGTCGGTAAAAGCTTAAATAGAATTATCTATTCTAGTCAATCTCGGACATATCCTATAGGTTTGGGTTTTCAAAATTATGTTGGTCCCGAAGCTAAGTATGATGGGCGTAAATCTACCCCACCGGCCTAGCTAATTATGTTAAGGAAGGTGATATGCATGTTGTCCACGGACCTATTAGAGGTGAATTTATGCTTACAGACCTATCCATCATCTTGTTGACTTTGATGGATCACATCATCTATATGGCAAAAGTCAAAAGACTTGCGGACCACGATACCTCATCTAATGACTTTGTCTCTTGCTCTAACAAAGACAATTCATCGGATCAAGGGTCTACTTCATATGAAAGTCGTGATTCAAATGAGAAGTCGACCTTCCCAAGCCCGAGCCAACACCCAAGCACTCGCACCCCAATCTACTTACAAGCCTTCTAAGGAAGCTGGCGAGAATCATCTTCCAAGCGGTTTCTTACAAGACTTGTCTTTTAAATCTTTGAATAATCGATCTGTTAAAAACAATTCCTTGAATGTATCTGCTTTTAAGTACTTACGCATGTAATCAAACATCTCCCTATTTGAATAAATCTTCCAAGAAGAAGACTTGTTTTGTATGTGGAAGTAAATTTCATTTGATTAAGGATTGTGATTTTTATGAACAAAGATTGGGTGCATGTGCTACTCACCGTAAACACAAATCTAATCGGACCAATGTTGCAAATATTCCACCTTATGTCCCACAATGCTTATACTAACTCTCATTGGAAAGGTTACATTATGAGACCTAATGTGCAACCAACTAGTTCATACTTTAAACATGGTCATTGGCCTACATATGTTGACTCTATGAATCTTTGGGATGGGATATGGAACCTTCTTTGTGAAGCCCTCAAGCGAGTTGTTCTTGGACTAACAAGGGACCCATTACCAATGGAGGACCAAGAACAATGGTGGATCCTCTAAATCTTCATGCCCTAAACACGTGATCCACAAGCGAGTTCAAGTCAAGAATGACTTGAACCTCCATTATATACTAACCGTATGTATATATTTTGTTGTTGTTTGTAGGATCATCCCTTAAGCATAAGAATATTGGTATTGTTGATAGTGGTTGTTCGGAAGCATGTCGGAAGCGAGATATGATGCACAACTTTGTTCCCATAGAAGGAGGAGGCAATGTAACTTTTGGAGGAAGTGATGGGAGTATCACGGGAAAGGCACCATAAAGACACCTCATCTAGATTTTGAAAATGTGTACTATGTTAAGGAACTTGACATTTCAACTTGTTCTCTGCCTCACAAATCGTGACATTAAGAACAAAGTTCTCTTCATTGAGAATGAATGTCTTGTCTTTGTCTAAAGACTTCAAACTCCCGTAAGAAACTTCAATTCTGAAGGTTCCTCGTACTCTAATTTATACACATTCAACCTTAATGAAGTGCAACGGTGGTGACCTCACTTGTTTGGTGGCTAAAGCATCTCTTGATGAGTCCACTAAATGGCATAGGAGGATGGCTCATGTGAATTTCAAGACCATTAACACACTCTCTAAAATGGGTCTTGTTGAAGGTCTTCCCATCAAAGTATTCACAAATGATCACAATTGTGTCGCTTGCAACAAAGGAAAACAACACAGAGCTTCTTACAAAGCTATCAATGCTATGAGCATCATTCTTGAACCTCTTGGCTGCTTCACATGGATCTGTTTGGTCCAACTCAAGTCGAAGCATTGATCATAAGTTCTTCCGTTTGGTGATCACGATGGCTATAGCGATTTTGTTGGGTGTTCTTTCTCGTAACCAAAGATGAAACCTCTCAGTCTTGATCGAATTCATCACTCTCGTTGAAAATCGGTTGAACAAAAAGGTCAAGGGTATTCGTGTGATAATGGGACGAGTTCAAAATGCAATTCTAATAGAACTCGTGGGTCAAAAGGTATAAAAGGGACTATAGTAATCCAAGAACCCCACAACAAAATGGGGTGGTGAAAGAAAGAATAGGACCTTAATAGAGGTCAAGATCAATGCTTGCAGACTCTAAGCTACCCACTATGTTACGATCAAGTCGTTGTACAGTGCTATGTGCTAAACAGGTCTCCATAACAAGACCTCAACTCAAAACACCTTATGAACTTCTCTTTGGGAAGGTTCACATCATTCACTACCTAAAACCTTTTGGTTGTCAAGTGACCATTACGAACACAAGTGATCCGTTGGGAAAGTTTGATGAGAAGGCGATGATGGCTATATTGTGGGTTATTCGACTCATAGTAAGGCCTCTGTGGTGTACAATTTTCAAGCCAAGAAGATAGAGGAGACGTTGAACACGAGATTTTTGGAAGATAAGCATAATGTTCAAGGACAGTGGTCATACATGGTCTTTTGACCTTGACTATAGCGATTCCTTGGGTTATACTAGACACTTGGCTAACCAAAATGCGTGTTCTCAAGCTTCTCCCGCTAACAATGCAGGTCCCTTAGATGATGACTCGACAAAGAGTTTGAAGATGATGAGCAACCTATACTTGTGCCTTCTTTCTCCCCTAACAATATTGCGGTACCACCTCCAAGGATATTCTTGACACGAGTGATGATCATGACTCTCATTATGTCGAGGACACAGCTGGGCTTGGACTCAAGAGTTTGTCGCCAAGTTTGAAGCAGAAACCGAATAGGAGGCGGCTAATGAAGGAATCAGTAGAAACCACTCATCTGCTGAAGTTGACTCTGCCACACCTACCATTCCCAAATCTGCTGAAGGCTATACTATTCCTACTCAAGTGTCTTCAGCCTTTGGAGAACCTCATACACGCTTTCCAAAACCCTCCGATCTTGGAAATCATCAACCCAAAGCTGGCATTTTCACCTCACCCTCATATGATGCTGAATTTGAACCAACAATCACCAATGTTGATTCTTCCATTGAAGTCAGCCCCACTGCTACTCAGAGGATCAACATTGCTCATCCTCAATCCAACATCATAGGTGATCTTTTGGCACCTGTTAGAACTAGAAGGGCTATCACAAGTCCTCAATTTGGGCGATTGCTTTTCTCTTATGTCTCCAACCACAGAAGAGACAATCACACGACTTCAAACATTGTCTGCTTGCTTGTTTTCTCTCAAGTGGCTCGGTGGATTTTGAACCGTATAGTCTTTGTGGAGGTTGGAAGTTGTCAAACATGTGAGAGTCATGATTGTTACAAGGAATTGGGTTCCCTATTTGACAATCGAATTTGAAATGGGGACCTCCACAAGACTACAACAAGAAACTGCTGAGTGGATTGGTGAATCATATGGATTTTGGTTATAACCAAAGTTACGAGCATCACCGTAAAACTGCTCATGACAAACGTGTTTCGGATTGACACTCAAATCCTTGGTGAGGACCTCCACAAAATTCACAAAGAAGAATGTTGATCATATGAAGATAAGTCGGGCTGTGGTGGGTAATTGAAAAATTTGAGGGTCGTTAAATGAATGTGAATATAAATCATAAATTGAGTACATTAGTTTCTCTAAAACTATTGTAGCTTCATTTGATGGTAATAATAATGAACATTAGGACGATTCAGAAATTACGAATACGACAAATTTAATAAAGTCAATTAATGTGATTAAAGTATTTCGAGTTATGATTAAATAATATTAAAGAATAAATTTGCCAATCGTAATGATATCAAAAGTTTCATTACTTTGTTAAAATTATTTGTTTGTAATATTTAACTATGCAAGGGTAATCATGAAATGTTAATATATCTAAGATGCCCAGAGTTTTTGTAAAATTTAGTTGGATATTAAAATTCATTTTGATAATTCATCAAGAACTTAAAGTCTGTAATGTACAAATATTTGTTAATTAAGTGGATACGTTTGGGATAAATGATTTCAATTTGCAATCACATTAAGCGAAAATTGATATTAAGCTTGATCACGATTGTAGTAACTTTTCGAGATTATTTTGACAATTAATAGATAATCATTAAGAGGTATTTCTGAATTTTTTAT
Source organism: Chrysanthemum lavandulifolium (assembly GCA_022545495.1). NCBI lineage: Eukaryota > Viridiplantae > Streptophyta > Magnoliopsida > Asterales > Asteraceae > Chrysanthemum > Chrysanthemum lavandulifolium. Next base: position 208,966,494 of record CM040244.1, read on the forward strand.
TGATAATAGAGTTAGTAATTTTGTGATATAGATGATCATTGTATGTAATTAACATATGCAGAGTTATGATTTATATTGATCAAAATGGAATATTCATTTAAATGTATTATGATAGTTTGTGATTGCATCAAAATATAAGTTAGTTAGAATTTAATATACATTAGGCTAATTAACACTTCATGCACGTTAATTCATAATTTGAATCAATTGATCGATAATTCAAAATACTTACAGTATAGTCGATCTATTATAACTTAACAATGATCAGATTGATAATGATTAACATTTACAATTTCATTTAATATTGCATAATCTCAATTGAACAATAGGTTGTATGATACTTGATTTAATCAAGTTACTTCACGTTCATAGAATTGGAATAGTCTGAACCTATGATAACTTGATTAGAATAATACATTGAATGTTGAATTGTTCTGAACATAGATCTTGTAAATCTTATAAAGTATAACATGATAGATATTAAACTAATTATCCTCACAGATGTTCCAACATAGTAATGCTATTTCAACTGCAATTCGAGACATCGTAGATGTAGTAATTCAAGACAATGTTCAAGAATTAGCACGATCATGTGAGTAGATTTCGTAGGTTATCATAGTAATCTATATTGCATACAATGAGGTTAGAGTATGTGTGACAGTAATCTGAAGAATTTAAGTTGGAATATGATAGATAGTAAATCCATGGATATAATTCGACTATTAAGAATGATGAGAAAAGTATCTCATAAGCATCATGATTTCATGAATCAGTTTGATTAGATTAATATATTGACTTATCTACATTTCGAATCTAACTTCACAGTGAAGATCTAGATTTACTCAAGATATAAATGTTTGAAACATACATAGTCATTATTAAATAGTAAATGGATTAGAAATCTGAATTCATTAGACTCTTGAAATTAGTCTGTAAGTAATCGTACATGTCAATGACTAAATAATGCGTATTATAATGATCGTTCAATGTTTACATCGACATCAATGATCAAGATTAGATTTAATTGTAGGATAGATAACATTTGGATATAAAATTTGATAATCATGATCAATCTAATTGATAGATAATTTGATAATCATCATAATTAGTTACAAGTATCATAAAGTATAATATGGAATGATAATGCTATGATAATATAAAATTGAGACTGGTATAATTCAGAATATGTATAAAGATGAGATATCTGCGAATTTAAGTCTCCAATTGATCATAGTACGGATAAGATGAAATTGGTAATACACTGACGTTTCAATAATTTGATGAATCTAATTAGAATAATGTGAATCCAAATTGAGTGACTATTTAAGATGATGATGTAGCTGTGCGAAATGTGAAAGTTGAAATTTTGATTACAATTCAATTGAAGCTCGAATGTCTCGTATAAATAAATTGGAATTCAGAATGTTGATATGTGAGTACGAAATATCTCAATAATTCCGTTAAATGCAAATTAGAAGGATAGCCATATTACAGTTATATTCAAGATAATCTGAATGTGATGTGGATGACTCGATAAGATGAATAAAATGTATTACTTAACATATGAAGTTAAATTCATAATTACACAATTAAGTATTGAAATTGTGAATAAGCTAATTCCATGAATTCATCTGAAAGATAAAAATTAATCATACTTATAATTAAAAACAATTATAATGATTAAATAAAACATAAAATGTGATGATAACTACACATATGTAAACGAATAATGATGTATAAAATATAAATTGAATTATAATAGATAATAACATAAGTTGAACATACATGAAATTAATAGCATGTGATAATAGAGTATTAATGATAAAGCTTAGATATAAAGTAATCTATCGAGACATGATTACTTACAAATATCAGATGAACTTAAAAAGATCGATAGATGATAAACTTTGCAAATTACAATATTACAAGATGGAATATAACAAGTAGTTAACATTAAAGATCTTATTCGAATTAAGATTATATCAAGATTAACAATTGAATCTAATCAATTTATGACATTATTATGTATATATAGAAATACAAGATTCAATTTCAAATTCTTAGATAGTAAACTAATAATTAAATAATTATGATGTAGTATGAAGATGTTAATGTATTAATATATTTAAACTATTTGATAAACTTGAGTCGATTTATGCACAAATGGTGAATGTATAATTAGAATGTGAAAGATACAGATTGATTATAATGATTTAAGTTAATATAATTTATGAAACCTAGACATATTAGAAAATATGAATTAATTAACAGATTACGTAAATAATACATAGCATCTTAAAATCAGTTTATAAATAAAATTAACGTATATATAAATTTTGATGAATAAAGTTACTATAAATTGGAATAATAAATGTAATTTAGTTTAATAATTAATTCATAATGAAATATCTGAATCATTAAATTTTAAAAAGAATATGCTTAAATAAATCAGTTACAAAATGTACATGAGAATATAAATAGGTAGATACAAACTTGTACAAATATGGATATCAATGAAAATTATGACTAGTAACTATATAAATACTGATAAATCTGAATAATCAATAAACTATAGATAAAAGATGACAATGAAATGAAATAACTGATAAGATAATGAAAACTATAAGTCAAATAAGATAGATAATTACAAGAATATAACTAATGAAATTAAGCTAATAATGATATGTACTATGAAGTTTGATATATGTATCAACTGGAAAGTTAACAAACAGCTTTAAATAGATACTAGCAATAACACGACTATAAAGATTAATAAGTCTTAACATATATATTAAAATTAAGATAAAGTAAAAGCTAATTGAATATTAACCACTAAACCAATCAATAGACTAATAAGATTAGATATATTTAATATAGATAAATTACAATAGTTTAAAATATAGATATAATGATAAGAAATAAATTAAATTAACTAATATTTTACAATGATATGAAATTGTAACTTTATAATTACATAAAATATTAATTATAAATTGAAATGAATAAATGCAGAATAATACAAATCAATTATACTTATCATAATAAAATTGAATTGATGATTATACAATTCTAAAATATTATGACTATTTAAAATAATATAAATTATGAATAATATTAATACAAATGTATTAATATTAAAGCTAGAAAATATAATTTGTAACTTCAAAGACTTATTAATGTCATAATAATTAAATATACTTAACAAATAGATATAATGAAAACTACATAATAAGATAACATTAAGAACATAAACAATTAATTATAAATATTAACAACTACATTTATAAATCTAGAACATATACTAAAATGCAAACTAAATAAAATAATAACTTAACTATGCAATTTTATTCAATTAATTCAAAATCAATACTTGACATTATCAATATTGAACAATTATATGAGTATGAAATGCATACAATGAATCATTTAAGTTAACAATATCATATACAATAAAACTAGATACGTAACATTGAAACTAAAATCATTTGACTAGATTATACATTCAACAAAGCATGTTTGAGTTATACATATGAAATAATGAAGATATATAACTATGATGCTTAATAAGCTATGATCAATAGTTTAACAGATTGATAATTAAGAATTAACAAGAGATCACTATGTGTTAGCATCTAATTAGAGTAACTTGCTGGATTACACGACAATGATATGATCAATGACTTGCAAACAATAAGTTAATGACAAAGTATAAATAACATGAAATAATACTAATCTATGATCAATTAACACAATTTGAAACGTCATATTGTAGATTAGCATTGACAATATTAAGGACTTGACGCTGCAATAGCTTGAATAAAGCATATATTAACGATGTCAACATATATACTTTAATGACAGTGAAGATTGTATATGTAAGATGTAAGAATTAAGTTTAAGTTAAAGATATATATAGAACTTATAAGTAGTCTAATTATATATTCATGACATACAAGTAAATACTGATTAGACAGTGAAAGATAAATTATAAGTATCAATGCATTCATAATTTGCATAATAATGATTAAAATCAGATTCAGTAATTTAAATCATTTGCAATATTTACTAAATACTCTATAATTGATGACCACATAATGACATGATCTAAATCTCAGCATAGTATTAAGTAAGTGACTATTTGACTTAAATAATGCATTATTGAGTTATATGATTAGTTTAGGATATGATGAATTAGATGTAAGCTGTACTTTTTCATTATAACATTTATCGTAAACTATTATGCATATGTAATAAGATCTTAATCGATTAATTAGATATATACAATTCTAAGTATTTGGTCAATTATTATTCAATCTATCATTCAATTTGAGTTTTCATAATTCAATAGCTATCTAATTACTGAATCTCGAAATATGTCTATGATTAATATTAGTATATACAAGACATACACTTGATTTACAATAGTTAGGTATTTAATTATGCAGATTGAAGTCATTGAATCTAAATCTTGCACAGAGTGAATATTACTTATGATAATGATCTCAGCTTGCATTAATATCAGCATATTAACTTGCTAGTTTTAATCATGATGTATCATTAGATTGTCATTAGACTGTTATCAAGATCTCTTATCAGTTAATATTGCAATGATTAACTTGTCATATAGCATACTTTACTATCAAATTTGCAGATCTTACATTTAATGTGCTAGTATCATAATCTTTGATTCTATCCTATAATTGCATTAATATCATCTCTAATCTACATTTGCATAATCTAGTCATATCTTATGCTACATATGCAACGATCAATGTGATACAATCATTCTCTTAGAACTGTCTAACTACACATGTAAATCTTCTAGCAGTTATATCACTTCAATTCGCATCTGTACACTTTCTAGTTTGCGACCATACTATCAGACTATCACTTTCTGAATCAGTCACTTTCTTTCAATCTTAACTTCATTATTAGTCAAACTGTTAACTGATATCCATTACCATATGCTTATTAAGTCTATGTCTTCATTGATTAGCTGATTGCTTGATTCTAATGCTTCCTCAAAGTACTCATATCACTCTTCAAATTCTCAAATTTTCAAATTTTAGAATCTTGATATCATTCCATTTATATTGAATCTACACCAAGTGTTGATCAACTCTAGAACAAGTATTCAAGCATCTTGTACGTCAGCTTAACTTGCATCATTAGCTTATGTCATCATAGTTCTGATCTTGTCATACATGATACAGCATACATTGAGCATTAATTTATGCTTCAATTGAATTCTAGTCTATCAGTACAGAGTCATGACAATTCTATGTCAAGTCTTTGTTCATTGTCATGTGAACGTTCAAGTTAATCTGCATCAACATTCTATCAATATGTATCTGACTACATATTCAGTCTATCTTCATAAGTCATAATTCTTCATGATTCATTGTCAAAAGTGAATATTGATATCTTAGTCATGATCTACAACATTAGAGATTGACATTTCAACATCTTTAATCTGTATAGCTCAGTATGAATGATCTGCTTATGAAATCATGGATTTATCGTTCATACTTGAATTGTGAAGTTAACTCTTTTGGATTGTCAATAATATATTTAGATTAACGTCTTGGATTTCAAGATTGTTATCAGATCTATGATATCTTAATCAGATTAGTAATTTGAAGAGTAAAGTTATTTGTCAATAGTCATTATCGTAAAGTATTACTTAGTTCATATATGACTTAAAGCTATATCGAATTTACATTGTAGATTGAACCATGTTCTAGCATACTAGTTGATTGATTTGATACTAATAATACGATTTAGTCATACGTATAGCTTAGTTAAGCATTAATTTATGCTAATATATATTAACAAACTATTACTTGTAATCGACTTATACATTGTATAATTAGTCTAGAATATAATCATCATGACTATACATGCTACATACTAATCTTATACTAAGTCTAGAATGAAAGTATGTTAACTACAATGACTGGAGTAAATATGATGGGAGACAAAGGGTGGAGTAGAGTGGTTGTAGGTGGCTGGAGGTGGGTGGTTGCAGACAACAATGTCGGGGATGACAGGGAAAAGGGGGGCGGGTATATTATTTAAACATTGGGTTTTGGGTTGGGTTATTGGACCGGGTCATGGGTTATTGGATTGGGCTTGGGATTATAATAGGTCCGTTTGGTTTGTGGAATTAATAACATAAGGACCTTAAGTGTAAAGTTTAAAATTCCAGGGACCAAACATGTAAATTATGAATTTATGATCCAAGGGTCTATCTTGCCATCTCAAATAATCCAAGGATCACAATTGCCAATTTTGAAATTCCAAGGATTAATTTTGACCATTTTAAAATCCAGGACCAAAACTGTAATTTCTCAAATATTTTAGATTTTGCACCAAAGGACTAAATATGATAATTTATGATTTCAAAGGGTCCTCTGGTGACTTTTCTTTTAAAATAAATGCCTAGGGATGATTTTGCCATTTTCCGAAAGTCGGGGACCGAAAGCGCCAATTATGCAAACTTTGCTCGTTTTCATCGATTTTGAACATTTTGCATCCGAAACATATAAAATGCACTTTTGAGATATTTTCGGTATTTTGATGCATTTCGAGCATTTTTAACCGTTTTGCGTTCGATTGATAAAAATGATGAGTATTTACACACTCATCAATCCCCACACTAAACTATTGCTAGTCCCTAGCAATCTTTTGAGAAAAACTAATGGATTTCAATCTCTTTACCAAAAGCCATTACTTTTGGAGTAGCCAAATGTTTCAGTTCAAGTAAGAACCATGGTACATCGATAACCATGTGATTTTGAGCAAACCACCGACTTCCAACGGATTTGATTTGTCTTTACGTAAGCCGTTTGCTTCGGACTAGCCAACTCTTAGATAAATTATCAATATTATCTTTGGTGAGTGATTACCAATTATGGTTTTTCCACGCCTTTACCACAAGCCATAATCTTGCGGGCTAGCCAACTCTTCACTTTTTAGGATATGGTGAGTGAATACCATACAATTTTGGGCAAATTGTAAGTCGTCAACGGATTTGAGATATCTTTACCAAGAGCCGTTTGCTCTGGATTAGCCAATCCTTTTGTTTATTAGACAAGGCGGATGATAACCAAGTCGAGTAAGTGTAGAACACTTACTCCAAAAAAATTTTGGCCAAAACGGGGGATTAGGTGGATAATTACATGATAAAATTAGTGAGAATTCCCCACACTTAGAAATGAATATTGCCCTCAATATTCAAAGTACCGCTTGTTATGCGAAACAAAGAACGTAAAAGGAAATACTACGGCCATTATTTAGAAAGAAGATTTTTTTTTTTTTTTTTTTATAGAACTTATATACAACATGTGGGTAACTCCCCACACTAGGGTGGTACACACGGTGAAAACACATGTTAAGCTCTTGTTTTTGATTACCGAGTCGCTAGCTTGACTCGACCCGAATTCATTTGTTCATGGGAAGCAAAGTGGAAGAAGCAATCATCATCGGACTTTCATTCAAGATGTTTGGACAAACATTTGAAGCACGTGAAAGTTCCACACCGATGAGATATAGAGAGAACCGCTCAAAATGATACATGGAAATGCCGGGATCAAAGATAATGTCTTCATTCCCAAGGAGTGAAGAGCAGGGAGAAGCTACGGATAGGTGAAGAAGAGATAGTAAATCATGATAAACATCATGACTAACTCATCATCATCGGAAGGAGAATTCATAATCGCATGAATCTCATCATTTAAGCTCAATTGGTCTAGACATATCCGGGTGTGTCTAGATCAAAGTAGAAGTTATCATACTCCAGTGGAGATATGATATGAGTGAGTTCATCCGAGAACTCCATGAAGGTGAATGAATCATATTCGAATTGATATGAGTGGGTTCACCGTGAACTCCTCCAATGTAAATGATTCATAATCGGGAGAGAATTATGAGAATGAAAAGTGGTGCGCCACTAATTTTCTCTCCATATTATCAAAACAGAGGCTTTCATTTCGGAATAGAATCATCGGAAAGAATGTCACTATCCTTAATGGGATAGGAGATGAAATAGGTTTCTCTTTGAAAGCCTCGATTTTAGAAATGAGAAGACCGACATTCAATAATGTTGCTCAAGAGCTTCATCTTTGATTTCGATGTCGATAACTTCATCATTCTCTTCTTCTAAGCTAACAAGCTCGGAAGGTGAATCTTCCACATAAACGATGTCTCCACAAGATAACGAATCATCATCATCGAATCGGAGAACATCTCAACATGATCCATTGGGAAGACAAGAGGAGGAGGATATCACACACATGATCAAGAATTCCGTGACTCTCTTGGGATTGGGACAAGGTTCTCAACACTAGACTTTATGAATTCGTCCGATTCCTTTTCGTGAACAAAGGTCGAGATGCTCGTTCCCCATAATAAGAGAGTGAGTGTGAATCTCGGGTGTGATAGCGTTGTTTGAGATGGAATCTCAATCTGCCGGGATATCAACCGATCGAGGGAGTTGAGAAATATTATCTCTAAAGGATAAAACTCTCCTCGTCATCGTCATATAGAGCCGCCTTGAGAAATTGAGAACGCCTTAGAGTCGCTTGCTCTAGGATTAATAATTCTTCCCTAGATTTGCGAGCCTCTCGTTCTTCTCGTTCTTGACGAGAATTCTCCTATGGTCTTTTCACCACTCACTTGATTCTTAAAGTTACTAATCATATCATCAAGTGTTTTCATTGTGGTTTCAAAATCTTGGGAGATTTCTTGAGATAACGGCTCGGTGGAGTTTGAACCGTATAGTCTTGTGGAGGTTGGAAGTTGTCAAACATGTGAGAGTCATGATTGTTACAAGGAATTGGGTTCCCTATTTGACAATCGAGTGAAATGGGACCTCCACAAGACTACAACAATAAAACTGCTGAGTGCGGGCCGGTGAATCATATGGATTTTGGTTATAACCAAAGTTCGAGCATCACCGGAAACTGCTTCATAGACAAACGTGTTTCCGGATTGACACTCAAATCCTTGGTGAGGACCTCCACAAAATTCACAGCAGTAATGTTGATCATATGAAGATACGTCGGGCTGTGGTGGGTAATTGAAAAAATTTGAGGGGTCGTTAAATGAGTTCTGATTAGAATCATAATCAAATGAATTCCTCGAACCACAAAACAAACAACTCCCGTTATGGATATCATTACCACATTGTACACAAGTACACCAACGACAGGGTGAACCATAAAGAGGCTCACCACACCCGACACAAGGAATAAACGATTTCATTTGAGAGTTATGAAGAGGAATCAGTTTATTCAAAGAATCAACAAAACCAACATTGTGATCCGGATGACTATCAAGTCTCGAAGAACATTTTGAAAAATTAGGAGGTGGGACAAGTGGTGTGCTCTGAGAGCTAGCAATTTCCACCACTTCCGTTATGGTCTCCGGTTTTGGTTCTTGAGAAACGTGAAGATTAGGCAAGTCATTCTTGCTAGTCACCGGTGTTTCTAATTCTCGACCTTTTTTCATCGGCTTGAATTTGTTCGATTAGATTACGGGCTCTATCTTCAAAGAAAGTGTCCTCGTAATCCTCGGTGGGTGCTTGGGGTAGCTCAGACGTTTGAGCCGGTTTGTCAAGATTAGAATGTATTTCGGGTTGTGGCGGGTGGTCTAAATAACTTTGAAAATAATTTTGATGGATAATTCGCATGCAATTGCAAAATTAAGCTTGAACTAGGCCCTCCACACCGCTCACACACATTTGTGACGATGATGTTGACGATTGTCGACATAAGAATTAAACATATAGAGGATTAAGAAGAGAATCAAATGGTTGAGAGGATACGAAGAATAGAATTAAGCGGCAAAAGAGGGTAAGAGAAATAGAATCAACGAATAAGAGGAATGAGAAGAATATTTTGGGGTTTTGGATAAGTAAATATAAACATATCTGAGATGGATGGTATGAACAAAGAGTGAATATCCAAATTACTAATCTGCTAAACGTAAGATAATCAAGACTGACTCCGGCAATGGCGCCAAAATTTGGTGCGCTCCCGAATAGTCAAGCTTTATCACACAAGCCTGCCACTTGTGAATGGCAGACCGTAACAAGCTTAAAACGGCTCAGGAACGAACTCAATGAAGATCTGAGGAGTATAGAGTCTCCCCGGGTCGTTATGTCCCAGCGAGCTATGCAATGGATTTATCAAACGTAAAGTGATCGAGAAATTTGAACGAAAAAAGGATTTGGAATTATGATTATGACTACAGAAAAAGCCTACAAATTACAATGGCTTAAATGCAAATTAAAGGAAATTAAAAAGATAAAAAATATTAAATAAACGCTATCACTATATTTAAAATGATGTTTTTGTTTTTATGTTTTTATAAAACTAAATTTAAAACTACGCGACGTACAAATAAAAACGCGAAACTTACACAATATTAATCCTAAAAATATGAAAATGATATTTTTACAAACCTAATGATAAAAGAAAATTTATAGAAAAAGAAAATTATTTTTAAAACTAATTATCTAATTAAAAACTATTTTTAACTATTAAATAATTACCTAAAATACAAGAAAATGTGAAATAAAGCTAGAAAAATAAAATTTAGACTTGGAAAAATCTAAAATAACAAACTAGAATTTTCAAAACTATTTTTGTATTTTTATGATTATTTTTCTATTTTCTAGGAATTTTAAACTATTAAAAACTAATTAAATTACTAAAAATTACAAAATAAACTATGAAAAATCTGGAAAATTACTTTTTTTACTTTTTATATTTATCTAAACCTAATAAAATGAAAATTATTTTTTGAACCTTTTCGAATTTTTGTATTAAAAGCTAATTAAAATGCTTAAAAACTACTTTAAATCAAGAAAAATAGCAAACAAGAACCAAAATTAATGAAAATTCAGGAAAATGCTAAAATGCTATTCGGTTCTATGAAAATAAGAAATGTGGTGCTTATGTGGAGAATATAAGAATTTGCTATGTAAATGATTCTAAATAAGCTATTCTAAAATAAGCAAATAAGCACAATGAACTACCAAACTACTACAGGAGGTGAATTATACTAAAACTACTATAATGGAACTTATATCAGCTACTCCTATCACCTAAATAAGCATCTACCAAGATTTAAGCAAACTGAACTTATAAGCAAAACATGAAATGACCCTACTGTTTAAGCACATGCAACTGCTTATCCAATAAGCTAAAGTGAAAACTAACAGTGAGGGACTGAAGCCCACCTAGCAGAGATTCAAAATCCAAAAGATCGACATAAGGACTTAAGATGAGAAAGTTATAGAGCAAAACAAAAGTGCTAAATTGTGACAGTGGACTGCTGAGCAGAAACAATGAACAGGTAAGCTAGTTTAAGCTACTGAAACTACTCATCCAATAAGCTAAACCTAAAACCGAAATGTGCACTTGAAGACTACCTAGCGACTACAATTTGACCAAATTTGAGACCTTAACAATCTATATTGAACTCGTGTATTAGTCGCAAGTTCTGCAAAACTAAATTTGGACACAGTTTGACTTTTAGAACAGATATGAAGATTGACTAAAGTGAACTTTGAATCCAATTTAATGACTGATGTTGATGTTATATGATGTAAAGAACACAATGCAATCAATTTTTAAGACTTTTAAACACAAAACAAGATTTTGCAAATCTTAAAATCCAACAGATAAGCAATGAGACAGATTCAAAGATGATTTTGACTTTTGGTGGTTTGCAGGCACAAACTAAGACATATGTGAGTATATAAGGACTAGACAAACATGAACTACCAGATTTTAACACATGAACAAGCCTAAAAGACAGATATATCAGCAGATCCAAACACACCCTTATTACTAGTTTTGCAACAAAAACTGAACTAAAGAACAAACAAACACAAATTACTGATCAAACTGATTAATACTAACTTAAGTACTGCTATCAAAACAGGTTTCAACTACTGATTAACACTGAAACAGATTATGCTAAAAAAAATGAGCTCAAACTTACACACAGTCCCTAGCCACAATGGCTTTCCACTGCACACAAATGATCACTAACCTAATCTAACCAACCCAAATACTTCCAAATCAACCCATTTCCAGCTATGAACCAACCATTTCCATTTCTGCACCCATTTTGCTTCAAGTTTGACTTTTGTTGACCAATGTTCAAAGGTTATTGAAACTGAGATGTGAGCTTATGGAAAGCTTTACTAAGCTAGTTTGATCATGTTTGAGCTTATAAATAAGCTTATTGAAGCTTATACAACAGATTTTAATTTGGAAAATTTCAACAGTTGAGACAAGATATCAAATGTAAACAAAAGCTTAAATTGAAACTTGATATGAGTTGCAATACACCGAAAAACCTTTCTTTAATACAATGGATCTTGAAAATACAAGTACAAAGCTATTTTAGACTAAGAAAATGAAATTCGACATACATTATTTTAAAAATAAACTAACTACTACTCTTTGCCTTCCTTCTTGGTCTTTTTATACTCCCATCTGCTTCTCTCACCTTTCTGAGTGGATCCCAGCAACAAAATGGGCCATTGGATTACTTGGAATCCATCTTGGCCGTTTGATGCTTTTGGCGCCAAATTTTGGTTTTGATATTAGAGACAAGGAAGGGGCGCATTTAATGCATTTGAAAGGTTGGTGAGGAGGGGGGAGACAAAGGGTGGAGTAGAGTGGTTGTAGGTGGCTGGAGGTGGGTGGTTGCAGACAACAATGTCGGGGATGACAGGGAAAAGGGGGGCGGGTATATTATTTTAAACATTGGGTTTTGGGTTGGGTTATTGGACCGGGTCATGGGTTATTGGATTGGGCTTGGGATTATAATAGGTCCGTTTGGTTTGTGGAATTAATAACATAAGGACCTTAAGTGTAAAGTTTAAAATTCCAGGGACCAAACATGTAAATTATGAATTTATGATCCAAGGGTCTATCTTGCCATCTCAAATAATCCAAGGATCACAATTGCCAATTTTGAAATTCCAAGGATTAATTTTGACCATTTTAAAAATCCAGGGACCAAAACTGTAATTTCTCAAATATTTTTAGATTTTGCACCAAAGGACTAAATATGATAATTTATGATTTCAAAGGGTCCTCTGGTGACTTTTCTTTTTAAAATAAATGCCTAGGGACCGATTTTGCCATTTTCGAAAGTCGGGACCGAAGCGCCAATTATGCAAACTTTGCTCGTTTTCATCGATTTTGAACATTTTGCATCCGAAACATATAAAATGCACTTTTGAGATATTTTCGATATTTTGATGCATTTCGAGCATTTTAACCGCTTTTGCGATTCAGATTGACTAAAATGATGAGTATTTACACACTCATCAATCCCCACACTAAACTATTGCTAGTCCCTAGCAATCTTTTCGAAAAACTAATGGATTTCAATCTCTTTACCAAAAGCCATTACTTTTGGAGTAGCCAAATGTTTCGGTTCAAGTAAGAACCATGGTACACTCGATAACCATGTGATTTTGAGCAAACCACCGACTTCCAACGGTTTGATTTGTCTTTACCGAAGCCGTTTGCTCGGACTAGCCAACTCTTAGATAAATTATCAATATTATCTTTGGTGAGTGATTACCAATTATGGTTTTTCCATTGCCTTTACCACAAGCCATAATCTTGCGGCTAGCCAACTCTTCACTTTTTAGGATATGGTGAGTGAATACCATACAATTTTGGGCAAATTGTGTCGTCAACGGTTTGAGATATCTTTACCAAGAGCCGTTTGCTCTGGATTAGCCAATCCTTTTGTTTATTAGACAAGGCGGATGATAACAAGTCGAGTAAGTGTAGAACACTTACTCCAAAAAAAATTTGGCCAAAAGCGGGGATTGGGTGGATAATTACATGATAAAATTCGTGAGAATTCCCCACACTTAGAAATGAATATTGCCCTCAATATTCAAAGTACCGCTGTTATGCGAAACAAAGAACGTAAAAGGGAAATACTACGGCCATTATTTAGAAAGAAGATTTTTTTTTTTTTTTTTTTTTTTTTTATAGAACTTATATACAACATGTGGGTAACTCCCCACACTAGGGTGGTACACACGGTGAAAACACATGTTAAGCTCTTTGTTTTTGATTACCGAGTCGCTAGCTTGACTCGACCCCAAATTCATTTGTTCATGGGAAGCAAAGTGGAAGAAGCAATCATCATCGGACTTTCATTCAAGATGTTTGGACAAACATTTGAAGCACGTGAAAGTTCCACACCGATGAGATATAGAGAGAACGGCTCAAAAATGATACATGGAAATGCCGGGATCAAAGATAATGTCTTCATTCCGAAGGAGTGAAGAGCAGGAGAAGCTACGGGATAGGTGAAGAAGAGATAGTAAATCATGATAAACATCATGACTAACTCATCATCATCGGAAGGAGAATTCATAATCGCATGAATCTCATCATTTAAGCTCAATTGGTCTAGACATATCCGGGTGTGTCTAGATCAAAGTAGAAGTTATCATACTCGGTGGAGATATGATATGAGTGAGTTCATCCGAGAACTCCATGAAGGTGAATGAATCATATTCGAATTGATATGAGTGGGTTCACCGGTGAACTCCTCCAATGTAAATGATTCATAATCGGGAGAGAATTATGAGAATGAAAAGTGGTACGCCACTAATTTTCTCTCCCATATTATCAAAACAGAGGCTTTCATTTCCGGAATAGAATCATCGGAAAGAATGTCACTATCCTTAATGGGGATAGGAGATGAAATAGGTTTCTCTTTGAAAGCCTCGATTTTAGAAATGAGAAGACTGACATTCAATAATGTTGCTCGAAGAGCTTCATCTTTGATTTCGATGTCGAGAACTTCATCATTCTCTTCTTCTAAGCTAACAAGCTCAGAAGGTGAATCTTCCACATAAACGATGTCTCCACAAGATAACGAATCATCATCATCAGAATCGGAGAACATCTCAACATGATCTGTTGGGAAGACAAGAGGAGGAGGGATATCACACACATGATCAAGAATTCCCTGTGACTCTCTTGGGATTGGGACAAGGTTCTCAACACTAGACTTTATGAATTCGTCCGATTCCTTTTCAGGAACAGTGTCGAGATGCTCGTCCCCATAATAAGAGAGTGAGTGTGAATCTCGGGTGTGATAGCGAGTTGTTTGAGATGGAATCTCAATCTGCTGGGATATCAACCGATCGAGGAGTTGAGAAATATTATCTCTAAAAGGATAAAACTCTCCTCGTCATCGTCATATAGAGCTGCCTTGAGAAATTGAGAACGCCTTAGAGTTGCTTGCTCTAGGATTAATAATTCTTCCCTAGATTTGCGAGCCTCTCGTTCTTCTCGTTCTTGACCACAATTCTCCTATGGTCTTTTCACCACTCACTTGATTCTTAAAGTTACTAATCATATCATCAAGTGTTTTCATTGTGGTTTCAAAATCTTGGGAGATTTCTTGAGATAACGGCTCGGTGGAGTTTGAACCGTATAGTCTTGTGGAGGTTGGAAGTTGTCAAACATGTGAGTCATGATTGTTACAAGGAATTGGGTTCCCTATTTGACAATCGAGTGAAATGGGGACCTCCACAGACTCACAACAATAAAAGCTGTTGAGTGCAGGCCGTGAATCATATGGATTTTGGTTATAACCAAAGTTACGAGCATCACCGGAAAAGCTGCTCATAGACAAACGTGTTTCGGATTGACACTCAAATCCTTGGTGAGGACCTCCACAAAATTCACAGCAGTAATGTTGATCATATGAAGATAAGTCGGGCTGTGGTGGGTAATTGAAAAAATTTGAGGGGTCGTTAAATGAGTTCTGATTAGAATCATAATCAAATGAATTCCTCGAACCACAAAACAAACAACTCCCGTTATGGATATCATTACCACATTGTACACAAGTACACCAACGACAGGGTGAACCATAAAGAGGCTCACCACACCCGACACAAGGAATAAACGATTTCATTTGAGAGTTATGAAGAGGAATCAGTTTATTCAAAGAATCAACAAAACCAACATTGTGATCCGGATGACTATCAAGTCTCGAAGAACATTTTGAAAAATCAGGAGGTGGGACAAGTGGTGTGCTCTGAGAGCTAGTAATTTCCACCACTTCCGTTATGGTCTCCGGTTTTGGTTCTTGAGAAACGTGAAGATTAGGCAAGTCATTCTTGCTAGTCACCGGTGTTTGAACGGATTCATCGTAATCAATTCTAATTCTCGACCTTTTTTCATCGGCTTGAATTTGTTCGATTAGATTACGGGCTCTATCTTCAAAGAAAGTGTCCTCGTAATCCTCGGTGGGTGCTTGGGTCAGCTCCGACGTTTGAACTGGTTTGTCAAGATTAGAATGTATTTCAGGTTGTGGCGGGTGGTCGAAATAACTTTGAAAAGAATTTTGATGGATAATTCGCACGAATTGCAAAATTCGCTTGAACTAGGCCCTCCACACGCTCACACACATTTGTGACGATGATGTTGACGATTGTCGACATAAGAATTAAACATATAGAGGATTAAGAAGAGAATCAAATGGTTGAGAGGATACGAAGAATAGAATTAAGCGGCAAAAGGGTAAGAGAAATAGAATCAACGAATAAGAGGAATGAGAAGAATATTTTTGGGGTTTTGGATAAGTAAATATAAACATATCTGAGATGGATGGTATGAACAAAGAGTGAATATCCAAATTACTAATCTGCTAAACGTAAGATAATCGGCCTGACTCCCGCGTGGCGCCAAAATTTAGTGCGCTCCCGAATAGTCAAGCTTTATCACACAAGCACGCCACTTGTGAATGGCGGACCGTAACAAGCTTAAAACGGCTCGAGAACGAACTCAATGAAGATCGAGGAGTATAGAGTCTCCCGGTCGTTATGTCCCAATGAGCTATGCAATGGATTTATCAAGCGTAAAGTGATCGAGAAATTTGAGCGAAAAAGGATTTGGAATTATGATTATGACTACGAAAAAGCCAACAAATTACAATGGCTTAAATGCAAATTAAAGGAAATTAAAAGATAAAAAATATTAAATAAACGCTATCACTATATTTAAAATGATGTTTTTGTTTTATGTTTTTATAAAACTAAATTTAAAACTACGTGACGTACAAATAAAAAATGAAACTTACACAATATTAATCCTAAAAATATGAAAATGATATTTTACAAACCTAATGATAAAAGAAAATTTATAGAAAAGAAAATTATTTTAAAACTAATTATCTAATTAAAACTATTTTTAACTATTAAATAATTACCTAAAATACAAGAAAATGTGAAATAAAGCTAGAAAAATAAAATTTAGACTTGGAAAAATCTAAAATAACAAACTAGAATTTTCAAAACTATTTTGTATTTTTACGATTATTTTCTATTTTCTAGGAATTTTAAACTATTAAAAACTAATTAAATTACTAAAAATTACAAAATAAACTATGAAAAATCTGGAAAATTACTTTTTTTACTTTTTATATTTATCTAAACCTAATAAAAATGAAAAATTATTTTTTTGAACCTTTTCTGAATTTTGTATTAAAAGCTAATTAAAAATGCTTAAAAAACTACTTTAAATCAAGAAAAATAGCAAACAGTAACCAAAATTAATGAAAAATTCAATAAAATGCTAAAATGCTATTCTGGTTCTATGAAAAATAAGAAATGTGGTGCTTATGTGGAGAATATAAGGGCTGCTATGTAAATGATTCTAAATAAGCTATTCTAAAATAAGCAAATAAGCACAATGAACTACCAAACTACTACAGGAGGTGAATTATACTAAAACTACTATAATGGAACTTATATCATTACTCCTATCACCTAAATAAGCATCTACCAAGATTTAAGCAAAGCCGAACTTATAAGCAAAACAGAAATGACCCTACTTGTTTAAGCACATACAACTAACTTATCTAATAAGCTAAAGTGAAAACTAACGTTGAGGGTGAAGCCCACCTAGCAGAGATTCAAAATCCAAAAGATCAGCTTATAAGGACTTAAGATGAGAAAGTTATAGAGCAAAACAAAAGTGCTAAATTGTGACAGTGGGCTGCTGAGCAGAAACAATGAACAGGTAAGCTAGTTTAAGCTACTGAAACTACTCATCCAATAAGCTAAACCTAAAACCAGAAATGTGCACTTGAAGACTACCTAGCAGACTACAATTTGACCAAATTTGAGACCTTAACAATCTATATTGAACTCTGTGTATTAGCTGCAAGTTCTGCAAAAACTAAATTTGGACACAGTTTGACTTTTAGAACAGATATGAAGATTGACTAAAGTGAACTTTGAATCCAATTTAATGACTGATGTTGATGTTATATGATGTAAAGAACACAATGCAATCAATTTTTAAGACTTTTAAACACAAAACAAGATTTTGCAAATCTTAAAATCCAACAGATAAGCAATGAGACAGATTCAAAGATGATTTTGACTTTTGGTGGTTTGCAGGCACAAACTAAGACAGATGTGAGTATATAAGGACTAGACAAACATGAACTACCAGATTTTAACACATGAACAAGCCTAAAAGACAGATATATCAGCAGATCCAAACACACCCTTATTACTAGTTTTGCAACAAAAACTGAACTAAAGAACAAACAAACACAAATTACTGATCAAACTGATTAATACTAACTTAAGTACTGCTATCAAAACAGGTTTCAACTACTGATTAACACTGAAACAGATTATGCTAAAAAAATGAGCTCAAACTTACACACAGTCCCTAGCCACAATGGCTTGCCACTGCACACAAATGATCACTAACCTAATCTAACCAACCCAAATACTTCCAAATCAACCCATTTCCAGCTATGAACCAACCATTTCCATTTCTGCACCCATTTTGCTCCAAGTTTGACTTTTGTTGACCAATGTTCAAAGGTTATTGAAACTGAGATGTGAGCTTATGGAAAGCTTTAATAAGCTAGTTTGATCATGTTTGAGCTTATAAATAAGCTTATTGAAGCTTATACAACAGATTTTAATTTGGAAAATTTCAACAGTTGAGACAAGATATCAAATGTAAACAAAAGCTTAAATTGAAACTTGATATGAGTTGCAATACACTGAAAAACCTTTCTTTAATACAATGGATCTTGAAAATACAAGTACAAAGCTATTTTAGACTAAGAAAATGAAATTCGACATACATTATTTTAAAAATAAACTAACTACTACTCTTTGCCTTCCTTCTTGGTCTTTTTATACTCCCATCTGCTTCTCTCACCTTTCTGAGTGGATCCCAGCAACAAAATGGGCCATTGGATTACTTGGAATCCATCTTGGCCGTTTGATGGTTTTGGCGCAAAATTTTGGTTTTGATATTAGAGACAAGGAAGGGGCGCATTTAATGCATTTGAAAGGTTGGTGAGGAGGGGGGAGACAAAGGGTGGAGTAGAGTGGTTGTAGGTGGCTGGAGGTGGGTGGTTGCAGACAACAATGTCGGGGATGACAGGGAAAAGGGGGGCGGGTATATTATTTTAAACATTGGGTTTTGGGTTGGGTTATTGGACCGGGTCATGGGTTATTGGATTGGGCTTAGGATTATAATAGGTCCGTTTGGTTTGTGGAATTAATAACATAAGGACCTTAAGTGTAAAGTTTAAAATTCCAGGGACCAAACATGTAAATTATGAATTTATGATCCAAGGGTCTATCTTGCCATCTCAAATAATCCAAGGATCACAATTGCCAATTTTGAAATTCCAAGGATTAATTTTGACCATTTTAAAATCCAGGGACCAAAGCGTAATTTCTCAAATATTTTTAGATTTTGCACCAAAGGACTAAATATGATAATTTATGATTTCAAAGGGTCCTCTGGTGACTTTTCTTTTAAAATAAATGCCTAGGGACCGATTTTGCCATTTTAAAAGTCGGGACTCAAACGCCAATTATGCAAACTTTGCTCGTTTTCATCGATTTTGAACATTTTGCATCCGAAACAGATAAAATGCACTTTTGAGATATTTTCAGTATTTTGATGCATTTCTGAGCATTTTTAACCGTTTTGCAGTTCAGATTTGACTAAAAATGATGAGTATTTACACACTCATCATGCTCTATTTGCTTTTCTAATACTGCCATAGCTCTCCTAAGATTAGCCACAGTATAATTAGCAGTATATAATTCTTGCCTTTCATTAGTCACAGTATAATTAGCCACATTATATTTTCAACTTCTTTAGCATCCCTACATGTTTTAGAACAAGTATCAAAGTTTTGTACCTCAGAATCAGAGAAAGCCATGAGAGCAAATTCAGTAGCAACAAGAGGTGCATCTGAATGTTCTTTTTCTTGTTCATCAGCCATGAAACTCCAATCATAGCTCACACCATCAATAGCCAACATTGCCTTTGGTTCTTCCACAGTTGGTCCCTTCTTTTGCTTGTACCAAGTAGACCTGTTGTCCTTGGTCTTTGGTCTTCTACATTCTCTAGCAAAATGTCCAAACTTGTGGCGCTTAAAGCACTCCACTTTCTTCTTATCAAAACTGCAGATCATCACCATTAATGTGGATAGGCTTGCCGCCTTCTTGTAGAATTTCTTAGCTCTCATGCTAAGAAGAGTTATCTGCCATTTTATATCCATCTCCTCCAAGTCATCTTCATCAATTTGCTCTATGTCTTCATGAGTTAAGACGAGCCATCAACTTGTGTGGATATGAAAGCATAAAGGTAGGATCACCAATACTAGCAACCTTCTTCTTTGAACTGCGGTGGTAACATTAACATTACCAGTGGAAACTTTAGAACTGCGGTGGCAATATCATCGTCACTTTCATCTTGAATCATCATCATCAATGAGGTTGACAACAATGCCAAGCTACTAGAGCTTGTAGCAAGCTTCCCCGCCTTCTTTAACCTTTGCTCAATAAGTTTGAAGTTGTTGTAAAGGTCATTGAGCTTCATTGTTTCTATGTCCGATTTGTTTTCCCAGACGGTAACATTGGTTTGAAACTCAAGGCAAACTTTTAGAAACTTCAAATTGAGGTCTTCCTTTTCTACCTCAATGCCAAACACAATCGGTGTGTTACAATCTTCTGAAGTTTGGTGAAAATGTTATCAAGTGAGTCATTGCTTGAAGCGTAGAAGTTTTCATAACTTTGCTTCAATAATGTCTTTTGTGTCTTCTTAGTAGCATCATTACCACCAAACACCGAGCAAATCTCTTCAAACAGTTCTTTAGTCGTCTTGAACTTCTTTGAATGCAATGATCCGGTCTCTAGGAAGAGTCATTAGCGAGACTTCTAGCCTTAAGATCATTCTTCCTTTGTGCCTTTTCAAAGATTGGATTCGAGCACGAAACTTTCACAACATCTGTTTCACCAATTTTGAAGTATTAGTCACGATTTGAAAGAATCACCGGTTTGAATGATCTCCCAAAGAGCATAGTCTGTATGAGGAAGTATTGCTCAATTAGTATCCTCCACATCTCAAACTCATTAAGTTTGAGCTTAGGAAGTCTTGGAGTAGAAGAAGAGTTTGATTGGTTGTTTTCCATCTCCATTGAATTGAGTGAGTAGGTTAAGCTTATTCCTTGGATCTTCTAAAACAAAATATCGAACACAGCTCGATACCACTTGATGGATCTGGACACACTCCTTGTGTCAATGATATTTTGTATGATATTAATAAGCACACAGAATTTACTTAGTAATACTTAGAAGATGGATTGTATAATGTATTGTATGATAGTAAACACAGATTAAACACAAAACTCAAGCTCCAATATTATTAATGAATAATACGAGTGATCTTAGTATCACTAGGGTTACACCTTGAAGCTTTCGTAGGTAAATTAACAAGTGCCTAAGACAATGACCTAGGACCTCCTTTTATACAACAAGGAGTCCTTTACAAGATAAGTATAAAGCTAACATAATAGAATATACACAAGATCTATTCTATACTTATCTAGACGCGTTAAACTTCACACAAACAATAGCAGTGGTAATAATGTTCTAGCAGTGGGAATACGTTTCCACTGCTAGTGTTAAACCAAGCAGTGTAAACCACATACTATCCGTGGTAACGGATTATTCCCAACATGGATTAATCCAAGTAGATCAGAAGCCCTTTGCATTTTATGCGAAATGGTTTCCTTGCCATCTTCCCAGATACACAAGATTCGCATTTATCAAATGATTTATCATTGATAGATTGCAAAAGTCCATCATGTTGCAGCTCTTCCATGCGTTTCTGACCTGTATGATTTTGTTACCAGTCGAACAAAATTGACCGTTGGTACCAGTCCCTAAAGTCGACCGTTGGTACGAGTGTGTTACCAGTTGACTTAGCCGACCGTTGGTTCAGTTTTCTCACGAGTCGATGATAAGGTTTTAAAATGTACCTTTTTGAGGGATCGTTTAAGCCCTTATTTAATCACTTTTGTATCCGTTATTACTTAATATCGTTCCTTTTTACTTTTTAGGTCTCTTGAAGGCAAATTGCTGGAATGGCAATTTTTTTGGCCGAAAAGGCGCGGATTTACGAAGAAAATGGCTAAAGTCAAGAATCGAGACACTCAAGCTGCTGAAACACAAGGGGGCGTCAAGTGTTATCTGCGACGCCGTCGAGCACATGTTGTGACGATCAAGAGCCAAATTGCTTATTTTCAAGTGACGGTGTCGGGGCTTTAAAGAGTAGGTCGTCGCAACTCGACGGCCTAGATTTGATCGAGACGGCGTCGAGGTCAAGAGGATGCGTCACAAGCATAAGGTGGCGCCGTCGCAAGACTAATGTGGCCAAGGCGAAACTCTAATATCGGCGACCCGACGTCACAAATTATAAGGTGGCGCCGTCGCGAATGTAATCTTATATATAGAATCCGAATTTTTAGTTTTGAGTGTGTAATCTTTTGAGTAAAACCTAAACCGAACCAAGGTCGTCTTGTACAAGATTTTAGGGTTCCAAACCCTATCTTACATCAAGATAAGTGTTTTACTTCATTAATTCAATTATGTCTTCACTTATTTGTGTGTATGCTTGCATGTTCTCCATGTTCGGCTAATTTACTTGTGTGTTTGCTTAGGGAATATGAAACTTAATTATTGAATATTGATTGGTTGTCTCTTATCTTAATTGTTAATGATCTAGTAATGCGATAGGTAATTCGTTGTGTAGTTAATGCTTGATTAATCTTTGTGCACCTTAGACTATAACACCTAGAGTAGTTGTAGGCTAAACCATCCAAAGAGTACCTTAGAGTTAGAGTTTATAAATCCTAGAGATTTTGTAGACGAGACCCTTTGGTAGTTTCAAAGAGTTAGGGATAAACGCATATCTTACAACCTTAGACACACAACGCAATTAAGAATAAGGACGTGACAATTTAACCATCAATAGGAGATAATTAAGGAGTAATAAAACCTAAGTAAACACATCTTAAACCATCATACGAGCTCACAATAATTAGACATAGACTACCCTCACCTTAGTTAATTAGATAATTAGATAGTAGAGTAATCGGTAGAAATACCAACCCCCCAAATCCAAACCCCGAGATTCGTACCTTTCCATTTCCTAAAAATATAAAAGATAAAAAATAATCTTCCTCAACCCCAACCTTAGCGTAGTAACCTCTCACTAGCATTCCTATTCCCTGAGAACGATATCAATTCCGTGGCTTACCCTAATACTACACTACAACGATTAGGTTCACTGCATAGGGTGTTGAAAAACTTGCTCGACGAAAAGGAAGTTCCTTTGACCCTGAACGACGCGTGTAGCGTTATCAAGTTTTTGGCGCCGCTGCCGGGGAATAGAATAGCTAGTTAGGAGTCCACCTCGTTTAGGTTTCTTTGCTTGATTCCTATCAAGTAAAATATTTTCTCAATTTTAGCTTCCTCGTAGTCTATCCCCCTTCTTCGTGACCTTTGTTCGTAAAACCCCATCACTTTTCATCATGGAAGGTGATAACCCACCACCAAATAAATCACTTTCACTCAAAACCCAACCCATTGACCAACACAACCGCCGAAGCCGTTATGTGAGTAGAAACACCGACCTTCAAGATTTGCAAAAGGTGTTTGATAGCACAATTAGGGAAGCTGTTGAGAAGGTGGTCAGCGCCTCTGTAGTTGGCTCCATGATCAACAGTAATTCAAAAAATGGTTAGTAAATAAAAATATGAATGAGGAGGATAGTGCTTATTTCAATCTTTACCCCACTAAGAAAGAAGTTGCTTACCATAAATACATAATCGATAATCACCGGTCACCCATTATTAGGATATGTCCTAAGATTAGGAGAGGAAATCCTTGGAACCTCAAAATCCCTTGTATGATCGGATATAGGAATGTCGAGCACGCTTACATAGATACGGAATCTCCCATTAATGTGATGTCATCACCGCTTACAATGACATTATGAATGAGCGACTTAAGATTAGGAGAGACCCCAAATATCCCGGTGGTATTTGTAACTTTGTGGGAAGGGTCAAGGATGTACACGTCTTTATAGGAAATTTCACCTACCTAGTTGATTTTGTAGTCCTAGAAGACATCGGATGTGTGATTGACTATAGCTTATCCTAAGTAGTGCTAGGAAAACCATTTGTTGAAACATCTAAAATGAGCCATAACAAGTATGATGGAACGGTTAGGTTTAAGGAAGGGAATGACGAGATCACTTATAGGATGCCATGGAAGACGAATGAATATGGCCATCTATCCCTTTTTGAACGAGACAACATTAGAGCTTTTGAGGACAAAAGCAAGGACGATGTTGAAAAAGGTTTTAAATTCATGTGGGAAAGAAGGAGGCTTTATTATAAGGATTGCATGACCCTAGGGCCTAGGTATAGAGTCAATGAAAATTTTGTCAACATGATAGAATTTTTATTGAGAATGCAAAACGAGACAACGTAGGGGCACGACTACGACTCTAGCTACAAGACTCATAAATAAAGAAAAGCGCTTCGTGGGAGGCAACCCATGCTTAATTGTTTGCTTGTTTGTGTCATATATTTTTTATTGATTGCTTATTCTCATGTTTAAATTTGTAAAAAATGCATTATTTTGTTTTTAACCTCGTCTTAATTACATATAAAGGTATTTTACATAAAGGATAAGTGTAGGGAGGATTACACACGTTTTCAAAGGAAACGTAAACATGAGAATTTCAATTGATTAAAAGATATACATGTGTGTTTGTTCGAGTCAAATGCTTGTATCGAGTCATAATGGATGTTTTGCAGGAAGTTTTTCCAGATTCTAAATATGTAAATTTTTCGAATTATTTCGAAAATCGCAGACCGTTTTGTCGGGATAACTCGACGGTCAGATCGTAACGACGGCGTCGAGAAGGAGCAAAAATAATCGATTACTTTTTCTCGTTTTCGAGCTACTTATAATTTTTTAGAATTTTCCGTGTCTTAATTTTCAAGAAATTCTATAAACATCCATTCCACAAGCATTATATCCTAGTTTAGTAGAGTCTTATATATATTATTACCGCTAATTTTACGCCGGGTTTCGTTTGTTTTCTTCAAGTGTGCGAGTTTAATTTATCAAGAAGGAGATACATAAGATGAGAAGGAGCTTTTCACGCAAACGTTCTTCTTGAAGAAAATATAACCACCACTTTACACGGATCCTACCGAGCTAATCAGGGAAGTACTAGTTTCTTTCATCTTTTATTACCTTCCATTATCATAACTTTGATACTTTCGGGGAACATTGAGGACAATGTTCAGTTTAAGTGTAGGGAGGGAAAATAAAATGGGAACTTTGAAACTATGCTTATCCTTGATTATTTGCTTTGTCCAATTTCATTTGTGTAATAAACCATGAGAAAATGTCGGTTAGGGTAATTTTGACACCAAATTTAAAATTTTTCATGACATATAGGAGTGGGCCATTAGTCTTAACAAAAGCGTCTTATGGATAGGAAGTTATATGACTAGCACAAAAACCCTTTACCACTTAAATTCCACCTAAAATGTGAGGATCACCCTTAGATTAGTAGGAATTAAAGCATTTATCTTTAATGATTAGTGTGTAAACCGGTAGTAAATTATATTCTAGAACTTGTTTTGTGATTCATCCCGAGATCGCTAGTAAGACTACACTTGTGTAGTTAGGAATAACTAAATGATAAGAGGCATTAGGATAACCCTTGTTTTATACCCGTAATATAATTACTTCTTCCACATCGGTTGAGTAATTCCCCCACACCTTTGCATTGTACTCATCTTTAGTACACAATACCCCTAGTTAACCCCTCAGAGCCTATCCTATTCGCGGTTCTCGTGATGTTTCGGTTTTCCAAAATATCAATGAATAGCATTGTTTACAATCTACCCCCAAATGTACACCCAAATCGCCTTAGCCTACCTTGTATGCACTCACTTTTAGTGCATTATTGTTATCACCCTAAAAACCCTTAGTTCAATTATCTAGTTGCTTGCATAAGTTGCTAAGTCGAGTCATATCCTTTGTACACAGTTTTGGGACGATTGGGACTCATGGGAAAAGTTAAAGTTTATGAAATGACGGGAAGGGAACGTGAAATTCAAATTCTCTTTATTTGCGTAATAATGTACTCCAAGTGTTTTGATCTTTTCAATTCGGGTCAAATTAGTGTTAGAGTAATAAAAGCTCAAGTGTAGGGATGTGCCTATAAATCCCTATCATTTTGATGTTACTATAGAGGATGGTAGAGTAAAAGTGTATGAAAAAAAATGAAAAAAAAAACGGGCTACCATCCTACATCTATCTTTAATTTATGTTTGTTTATTTCAGTTATATAGAGTCTAGAGTGTCGAGTCTTGGCTTAGCAACGCCATTCTTCGCATGCTTGTAACAAAAAGATTTTTGACTTGCCACCACTAAATAACCTATCCCACCAAACCCTTTGTTTCCCTACCGTAAGCCTAACATTACAACCCTTTAAAAGTCCTCTTGAATAGTCTTTCCTATGTGCTTACCCCAAAGCGATGGAGGTTCGATCTAGTCTCAAGCCTATGGTAATCTATGTACTAGGACCGGTTAATGAGTGTTTATCTTCCATTTCCAACTTGTTATATTTCATATACACCGAGATGTGAGTATCCAAACACCCCATGTGAGGTGCTAGTATGTAATTCCGTGCTTTTATGACTTTTATGGGCTTATATGTGTTGTGGATTGCTCTAAACTAATGCTTCATGACCCCTAACTTATAAATTAATTGGCTAAAGCACATTTGCTTGAGGACAAGCAAATACCAAGTGTAGGGATATTTGATAAGGTTTTAAATGTACCTTTTTGAGGGTCGTTTAAGCCCTTATTTGATCACATTTGTATCCGTTATTACTTAATATCGTTCCTTTTCACTTTTAGGTCTCTTGAAGGCAAATTCTTGGAATGGCACTTATTTGGACGAAAAGGCGCGGATATCTGAAGAAAATGGCCAAAGTCAAGAATCGAGACACTCAAGTCTTTGAAACATAAGGGGATGGCGTCGGTGTTATCTGCGACGCCGTCGGAGCACATGTTGTGACGTTACAAGAGCCAAATTGCTTATTTTCAAGTGACGGTGTCGGGCTTTAAAAGAGTAGATCGTCGCAACTCGGACGGCCTAGATTTGATCCGACGGACGCCGAGAGGTCAAGAGACGGCCACAAGCATAAGGTGAAGCCGTCGCAAGACTAACGTGGCCAAGACGAAACTCTAATAATGGCGACCCGGCGGCGTCACAAATTATAAGGTGAAGCCGTCGCGAATGTAATCTTATATATAGAATCCGAATTTTTTAGTTTTGAGTGTGTAGTCTTTTGGAGTAAAAACCTAAACCGAACCAAGGCTATCTTGTACAGTATTTTAGGGTTCCAAACCCTATCTTACATCAAGATAAGTGTTTTACTTCATTAATTTAATTATGTCTTCAATTATTTGTGTGTATGCTTGCATGTTCTCCATGTCCGGCTAATTTACTTGTGTGTTTGCTTAGGGAATATGAAACTTAATTATTGAATATTGATTGGTTGTCTCTTATCTTAATTGTTAATGATCTAGTAATGCGATAGGTCATTCGTTGTGTAGTTAATGCTTGATTAATCTTTGTGAACCTTAGACTATAACACCTAGAGTAGTTGTAGGCTAAACCATCCAAAGAGTACCTTAGAGTTAGAGTTTATAAATCCTAGAGATTTTGTAGACGAGACCCTTTGGTAGTTTCAAAGAGTTAGGGATAAACGCATACCCTACGACCTTAGACACACAACGCAATTAAGAATAAGGGCGTGACAATTCAACCATCAATAGGAGATAATTAAGGAGTAATAAAACCTAAGTAAACACATCTTTAAACCATCATACGAGCACACAATAATTAGACATAGACTACCCTCACCTTAGTTAATTCGATAATTAGATAGTAGAGTAATCGGTAGAAATACCAACCCCCCAAATCCAAACCCCGAGATTCGTACCTTTTCATTTCCTAAAAAATATAAAAAGATAAAAAAATAATCTTCCTCAACCCCAACCTTAGCGTAGTAACCTCTCACTAGCATTCCTATTCCCCTAGACAACGATATCAATTCCCGTGGCTTACCCTAATACTACACTACAACGATTAGGTTCACTGCCTAGGGTGTTGAAAAACTTGCTCGACGAAAAGGATGTTCCTTTGACCCCGAACGACGCGTGTAGCGTTATCAGTCGACTAAAGTTAT
This sequence comes from Chrysanthemum lavandulifolium, assembly GCA_022545495.1. Classification (NCBI taxonomy): domain Eukaryota; kingdom Viridiplantae; phylum Streptophyta; class Magnoliopsida; order Asterales; family Asteraceae; genus Chrysanthemum; species Chrysanthemum lavandulifolium. The sequence goes on from CM040244.1 coordinate 208,995,186, forward strand.
GCTTTTATCACCAAAGTCCAAAAACTAAGAGATAAGATAATCGTAACAGGTATTTGTTAAGCTAACTCTATAATAAATTCGTAAAGTTAGTTTTCTTTATTTCATATATTTTCGCACATCTTATCTTTGAATACATGTTATGTAATCTTATTATTTTACGACAAAATATTTAACTTACATTATAGAATTTCTTAATTTAGGTTTTGGATGTTCCAAAAATATCCATATTCGGATATCCAAAAAATCATTTATTAAAAGGTTGGGTTTATTCAATGTCAGTTTTCAAACTCATATAAACGTTTTCCAAAAATTATAGATATTTGGATATTTGAATGTATAAAAATGTTATCCGAAATTTCGGATAACATATCCAAAATTTCGGATATCTGAATTTAAAGAACTTAGCTAAATAATGGGTCTAACATAATACCATCAACTAAAATTTTGGATATCCAAAAATCAAAAAACCAAAAACCAAATCGAACTTTTGGTTCGGAGTTTGATTTTAACCAAAAACCACGCCAAACTGCCCATGCTCACCCCTATATAAAAGAGAGAAAAGTCACACAAATATATGATAACATATTTTCCGATTTATAATGACTACATTTAGAGAAATGTCAACATGACATGTGCTAGAACAATTTGACGATCTGGTATATTTTCCAATTTATAACCTTACACAACTTACGCTACTTCTCTTACATAACTGAAACATGAGACACACTCACATAACTGATCAAGCTCTGAAGGAATGTAGTAATCATCACCATGTCCATTTCGGTTTGGTTACTTGGGAATGCGTGTCCTACTCCTCTAACTGTAACCATCACCGCACGTATGTATGCCACCACGTATCCTCCAACCTAATCAGATTCACAATTAGTACATGCCATTGATTTACTAATTGTATATAAGTTGGTTGCTACTCGTATGTTTAGTAGTTATACCTCTTTACTGCAGTACCATGGTCGCCAAGTACTCTCTAGTGGAAGATTCATTTTGTTTACTAAGTCTCTCGTAGATGTTACTGGGACAACTCCGTCAACGTCACCACTGCATGGAGATATTAAAAAAATGATTCTTCTTTAAGATAAAAGAAAATTATGAATATACGGATAACATATATAGACATATGATCACTTGTACGCCCACACTTTAATTTCAGCTTGACTTAGCTCCTTTACGATAGGCATAACTATTGTTGGATTGTCTGTCCATCTTCTAGGACCACTGTGCATAACATAAGAACTAGTCAGCATCTTAAAAAATATTTTTAAGTCTAATGTTTAAAGTATCAGTAGCTAGGTAAATACCTGCAAGGTTTCCATGATGTCTTTCGGGCATGGAGTGCATGTCGAACTTGTGGTAGATTCAGGTAAGCAAAGACATAGACATAAATACAAGGATCAAAACTCTTTACCTACCATTCCAACAATTCATATGTTAAGGATTATAACTTAAGTAGATAGAATGATTTTTTCGTATGAGAGAGACTTATAGATCCTAATGATTCAACAGGTTTTCCAATATCGTAAGCATGACACATTAAACTGTATATGTGGTATAAGAGAGACTTACAGATCCTAATGAAACAAAATGTAGTGAAATGAGCTGAAACGGGTCTAACAAGAAAAAATCAACCAATTAAGATCACAAGAAACTTACAAAATCATACTAAGTTACAAAACATCATAGGTATAGTCTCAAAAAGATTAACCAATTGAGATTACATTAAATCTTATGTTCAAACATAGTGGTAGTCAACCCGTTATCGATCTGTATATTAGACCCGTTTGTGCTTTTAGCTTGTCTGATTTCCATAACGACAAGTCAAAAAGGTCAAAATCTTTCACTTTTGGCTAATAGCTCATGATCTTCATCTAGTACAAAAAATGCTTCAAGTAATTGAAACAAGTTGTGATATCACCATGTCTATACTCTCATATTTTCTTCATGCTTTAATGTCATTAATAATAAGGTGCTCTTTTGAATTGATTTTGACAATGAGGCCAAGTCAATAGCAACAAAACGATAGGAAAAAAGAGTTGCATATTAACACCTTTGACCAAGCCAACAGAAACGTTTCGACCTTTTAGCCCCAATGCATAATTAGCCACACACCAATGTAGACCTTATATGCTAAAAGTTGCTTATTACTATTCATTTCATGATGACATGCAAGTTGTACTACATGTATAGATTCGCGCATTTGGGACAATATTACTCGCTAAAGCCGAAAATGCTTAAATGCTCAATATGACCTTAAATTTGGTTGCTTATATGTGTTTATGACTATACGTAAATGTTTAGAACTTGCATAATTATGGCTAAGCATTGTGAAGTCCGGATAGTTTGGTTAAGATGGGATTGTGTGACTCGAGAATAGTGGTCTTAATGGTTTCAATGGCACTAAACTACCATGTTATGCATTGTTATGGTGGTACATTATTATAAGTTACTTGGTGTGATTAGAACTATATTGCTAGTGTATTTTTATGTAATAGAAATCTCAACTATTTTTATTAATATAGGAACTCAACGTTTCGAATTTTAACGTTAAAAGTACAAAATTATAACGACGGTTGATTGCCGGAGATGGTGGCTAACCATTGGATCATCATTTTTATTTTATTTTATTTTATTGAACGGAATAAAGTACCCTTATACTTGACAAACATTTAACAATTGTTAGGTTTGGACCACATACTCACACAACCACACGCCTGGATTTAAGCCATATTAAAAGTTCATAAGTGAAATCGTTTGGAAGTTTGACAACGGCGGTCGTGGTTCGTGATGGTGTGATCTAACCAGAGATGTTGGTGGGTTTGTGGCGGTTGTTCGTGATTTAGTAGGGCTTATGTTAGTTGGGTGTTGAAGGATTGACATCTCAATTGAATTTGATTATGGTTGCAAGTTAATTGGTTACTAAGTGATTTTGACTTTTTAGGGTTAGAGTTTGAACTTTTAGGTGATTTTTTTTTAATTGAACTTTTTTATATGTTAAAATCTGTGTATGTGCGATTTAGATGGTTGGTGCTTGATGCAGGTTTTACTGACCAGGTTTTAATATTTATAATGCCTCGTTATACCTATGGTCTACCCTAATGCACTAACGGGCAGTGTACCCGATCGTGTGTAGTGTAGTATTTGGTAAAATCGAGGTCGTCCCAAGAGCTATGTGAGCGGATTCTAATTAAGTCTAGGTGTAACAGATTTTTATAGGTTTTAAGGGTGAAATGATTAATTAACTAATAAAACAAGAAATTAAAAGAAAGCGAATAAAGGCAAAGGTTGTGATCAATAGAGGAGAAGTGTGCTAACCTAGTTACTCATCCTATCAAGTTTAGTTCACGTTTAATTACTTCCAATTGCTTCAAGTAGGGGTTTAAGTCGCTAGGACAGCATTTGGTCTGTTCCTCCTAACCTATCAGCAAAGGTTTCCACTGGAGATCAAGCTACTACCCTTGAAAGTCCAGTGGTTTTTAGTCCCCTAAGCCAAGTCATTAAGTTCCGCTACATGCAATATTCATAACAATGAGTGCCCGGGCGCTAGCATCTTAAACACTCATCCCTAACTTCTTAAGTTCATCCAAACGGTAGGTAATCAGTTGGTCAAATCGCACAAGCGAAGAAGGGTCGTCAGTTGGTCAATTCTTACCCTTCCCACTCAGTCTACCTACTTAGGGTCAGTTGGTCATATCTCTTAAGCAACTAGACACTACCGCCATTCAAAACTACTGAAACAAGGGTAGCTACCAACAAACTATGCATGTATACACTAGAAACAATAATACGGAAGCAATGTAATCATAAACAAAAAAATTAAGGAATCATAACTAGGCTAGCACCAGAGGTGCTTAGCTGCTCATATTAGCTGAAACAATCGATTCAATGTTTAACATATTGAAATACATGAATTGAAAGTAAAAGAAATGATAAATTGCTAATGCTTATCGTTAGGGAGTGATTTCTCCCTTGGAGATGGCTCCGTATGCTCCTCAAGATCTGCCTTCAGCCTCCTACCCACGTTATCTGCTTTTGTGTCTGGAGTGAATGATGATAAATGCAGAATTTTGGGCGGTTTTTATAGGCTAGATCTGGTTACGGTGTAACTTAATTTGAGAGTTACGCCATAACATCCATTTCTTCGTATTTTGCTCTGGAAAAGCTGGTTACGGCGTAACATCAGGAATGAGTTACGCCGTATCTTCAATAAATCATGGTTACGCCGTATTTGTGAAAAGAGTTACGGCGTAGCTTGCAGAGGCGCGGAACATCATTTGACCTAATTAGTTACGGCGTAATCCTAGGAGAGAGTTACGCCGTAATCTTCAGTTTAGTTGGTTTTCTGAGCCACGCCTCTGTTATGGCATAATGTTAGAGAAGAGTTACGCCGTAATTACTTCAAAATAAGCATACTATCATATATCTTCAATAAACACTCCAAATCCGCGTCTCATTAGCTCCAATGCTCGTAAATTACCTGAAAGTGAAATATAGAGGAAAACAAGCGTAAATCCATATAAATGATATAAAATACGAGCATTATCGGGGGAAATTGACACTTAATATTGTGACTATTTGATGTTATCAAATATCCCCCACTGAACTCTACTTGCCCTCAAGTAGACCTTATTAGATAGATTTCTAAAAAGATATCTCCCATTACCTGAAAAATATAATTTTACAAATCTCTTATGCTAGAATAAAACAAAGCCGAACACCTTACGAAATGGGAACAAAACACTCAAATCTCTCAACTATTCTAAGTGTCAATTTCGGGGTGATCACTCAACGCACAGTCATAGCATGTATTCTATCATAAGCTTGGCGGTTACACAAATCTCCGCCACTAGAGTTAAAGACTAAACAATTCATGAAGGCAATATGGGTAGACACGACAAAGGTTAAGGGTGAGTTGTCATTACTAACATGTCACGGCGAAGTGGACAAAATCAATGATACATGACCAAATCTATGGAAAAGACACCATAGATTGCTCGCTGCATCACCTAGACACCCTTCATGACTAAAAAGTAGGATAAGACATGGGATAAAATTGGTGTAAAATAAAATCAAGCAAATAGTCTAAATCTATAACCAAGTCATCACCACTTACCGTTCATCCAAAGTTCAAGTTTCGAAGTTAAGAAACCAGATCATGATATATCAGGTAGATGTGCCATTAGAGGACGTCATGATGGGCACTTACCTTTTTTCCAACTGTTGGCTCAATTACCAACTTCAATCTTCAAATGTGAGCGAGGTAGCCTCCTCGATACTAAATCTATAATGAGCTCATAAACATAGTGCTTATAACTTCGCACTTTACAATCAACTTATAACTATAACTATTTTTATTTTATTTTTCGAATCACTTCATCAATTTTCTTTTTTTTTTTTTTTTTTTTTGAATCATAACTACTAAACATAACATCCCCCCACTTGAGATGAACAATATGAGGATTTGGGGGGGGGGGTCTTCAACGATCTTTAAGAGTATGTCGTCGACGAAAGCGTGATTCCCGAACCTTTCCACTTGAACCTTGAACTTAGGCAAACAATGACTTCCTAATTACAAATAAAGACTACAGGGTAGGCTAAGGTGTATGGATGTAACGAAACAATATGTTGGGTGAACAAAATGAAAGGAATGGATCAGATGGGTGTATCTAGGGGTATCTTGCACTAAAGGTGAGTGCAACAAAGGGTTTAACATGGGGGTCGAGAAGTCGAGGTGACTAATCGATAGACACACAATGATATGCTATTTGGGTGATAATCCTATAATATTTCCTTCTTAAACTGAAAAGTCCAAATACATCGAGCTAACTCAACATACCTCGTTTATGGTCTCGAAATGATGTAAAGGCCAAGTTCTAAAGTTTACAAGCTACCGGCACACTCATAATTTGGTGGATTTGGGGTAAATAATTGGAAACGGGTAAGGATAATCTCACCATATAATATCAAGGGTTATAATGTGCTCGGCTAAGGTCTAATCTAGTTAGGTTAAGAAAAACATGTCAAAATTTTAAAAATGGCATAATTTTTCAAAATAAACTAAAAAAATGAGGGCAAAATAAAGTTCAAGAGATAATTCTACTCCCGTCCCCCCACTTGAAATGTACAAAGTCCCTTTTCTACTAAACGTTAAATAAAGGTGAAGAGAAAAGTAGAATTAGAGCGAGAACTTCCCTGAAATTTGCTCCAAAAAGAAAGAAGGCCCACAAAAAGAATCGTGCCTTCGCATAAGTATCAACGAGCAAACTTCAATCCCTGAAATCACACTACCAACAAGAATAATTCTAAAAAAAGAAAAAGAAAAATGAAAAGAAGCCTAACTCACTTTCGTAGGAATCACGGTTCCATTTAGCATATGCAACAAGCCTTTTAAACCACTTGGTGTCTCAAGTGGACGAGTGTAGTCTTGTGAGGGCTTACAGGGAAAACACCCGCAAAGTTTATTTAAAAACTAATACAAGGTTATTATGTTTAAAAAGAAAGAATTATTACAGAGGATAGTTACGTCGTAACTCCTATAGGGAGTTACGCCATAATTAATGCAAAACCTGGCAAACGCTACAGGAGTGTAGCTATGGCGTAACCATTGCATGGGATTAAGCCGTAATTGGTAATGCTCCGAGAAGAACTACTGCAAAAAGTATGTTACGGCGTAACCATAGGAATGAGTTACTGCCAGAATCGCGTGACATATCGAGTTCTCGTTCGACATCTCGCATCAACTTTCTCCGATTTCCTGAAAAAATGGTTAAAAACACAAAACCCAACAGAAATGGAAATAAAACAAATGAAAGGGATAATTCGGGTTGTCTCCCGAAAGAGCACTTTTCTTTATTTACGAGTCTTTAAGTTAGAATCAAAGCCGTGGGGCTTTATGGTGGCCTTCGAATAAGGCCAACTTCCTCTGTTACTTCGTGGCAATCATTTATCCATTCATCAAAAACTCTTTTTCTGACTGTGTTGCCGATGCTACATGTACCAAATTTCTGCGAGAGCCACTCCTTGAATGATAGACACGACTTTTCGTAGTCGCCATCTTCAATTATAGGATCAATCGTCGCACTTATGTTTGATCTTTCATCTTTGGTCAATTTATCAACAAGGTGATATTCATTGTAATCGCCTTTTAGCCGTTTCATTAATCTCGTATTAATGTTCAAGTCTCCAAATCTCACCTTGTACCAATCTTCAAAGGATAGATTTCCAAATTTTATGTCGTATCTCTCAATCTCGTGAGGGTACGTCCATTCTTCCACCTTTATATTTCCATTACAAAATTCAAGAAAAGGGTTACACGAGGTGCTTTCATTGATCTGTCATGCTCCGTCATTATAGGGATGCAGTAATGTTTGCTAGGGTCTGGAGCTTCCTTTATGCCCCCAACCGGGTTAATCATTTCCTGTTCCTGTCCATAACTATCAACATCTTGCCTACAATTGTTAGTTCTTAGGTTACACCATAAAGGCGGGTCGAGAGACGGAACATTGAAAACATCAACCTTTTTTGAAAATTCTAATCGGGGATTCAATTGTTCCTTCATGCTGAAAGTAATTCGTTCCCCTTCAGTTCCCAAATAAATTTGTTTTTCAAAGACTTTTAAATGTGCTCGACAAGTGGCAAGAAAAGACCTTCCAACAATTAAGTTGTAAGTCTCCCGTTTGCTCATGTCTATAACACAAAATCAGTAGGAAAAAGGAATTTACCAATTTTTAGGAGAACATTGTTAACAACTCCCCTAGGTACAGCTTTAGAGGAATCAACCATTTCAATTATCATTGTTGTTTCTTTTAAATTGGTAAGTTTTAGTGTATCAAACAAGGAAGTAGAAATAAGGTTTACCCCAGCCCCCAAATCAACTAAAGCAGGAATTTTTAGATTACTAATAGTGCATGGTAGAAGAAAACTTTCTTGATCGAGTTCCTTCTCACGAAGTTGGCTTGGCAGGTCCTCGTCGTCTTCAGATTTGTCGTCTTCTCTTAATTAGTTAATCCCGCAAAGGTCATTAGTTATAGAAGAGGTGCACTGTTCTTCCTTCGGCTTATCTTGTGAAAATATGTATTTGAATGCAATGGCTTTATCAATACTGGTTTCGATATTTTTAGCTAACTGCCCAATTTGGGTTTCGAGGTTTTTAATTACGGCATCCTGGTTCTGTAAGTTCATGTTGGTTTATTCTTTTACCTTGACCATCCATTCTTTGAGTCTATCACTTTTCTTTGTAGATTCTTCGATATGTTTATGCATTATTTCTTCGAGGCTTGGTCTAGGAGGGTTATTGTTGATTCTAGTATAAAATCCTGGGGATTTTTCTCGGTATCTGGGCCCGTTACCATTGTATCCGTTGAAGGGTCTTCCACTTTCATATTTCACTTCTTCAATCCTTTTGACTTCCTCCTTAGACGGGCACTCCTTGGTAGGCAGAGTGCCATCGTGTTCATTTCGTCCAACTTATATGGAATGCATATTTTCCTTGAGCTTTTTCATGTCTCTTCCAAGACTCTCTAGTTTCTTATTTATCACTGCAAGGCCTTCCACATTTCCACTTATACTTCAATTGCTCCCTCCATTGTGCCACTTGTGAGAGTGGTCAGCCATCTTTTGAATAGTTTCTAAAGCCATTGTTGGAGTCATTCCAGGTATTGATCCTTGAGAATCGATCATTTGCCATGAGGAGATGTTTAGACCTTTGTAGAAGACGTTCACCTTTTGCTGGATATTAAGGTCATGAGTAAGGCATTTGTATAATAATTCGTTGTATCTTTCCCATGCTTGGTACAACATTTCATCACCCTGCTGCTTGAAGTTATGGATTTCTTCAAGTTGGTTTGCAGTCCTAGATGGCGGACAGTACCTTTGGATGAAATATTTTTTTAGGAGTGGCCAGGTGTTAATTGTCCCGGCTGGTAATCCAACAACCCATCTTTTAGCAGCTCCAGTAAGAGAAATAGGGAACACATGTAACATGACAGCATGGTTTGAGACTCTTGGAATTTTAAATAGGCTGACAATGTATTCCACGTTGTCCACATGTTCGTAAGCATCATCGGTAATGCTCCCAAAGAAAGGGTTTGCACGTAACTCCCTCATAAATTTTGGTTTGATCTCGAATTGCGCATCTTCGGCGATGGTCGGGCTAATGATCCCCGATCCTTGTTCTTCCCTTGTCAACGCCAAATATTCCTCAAGAGTGAGGTCATCAATGTTAACAACTTCCATGATACATGAAACTTGAAAAGAAATCGTGAGAAATTGAGAAAATTTAAAACAAAAAAAATTGAAAGACTTAACGAAAATCCTAATATAACTCCCGTGATAGCGCCAAAAACTTGATGCAGTTTTTTCTTGACTGTGTTTTAATATTTATAATGTCTCGTTATACCTATGGTCTACCCTAATGCACTAACGGGCAGTGTACCCGATCGTGTGTAATGTAGTATTTGGTAAAACCGAGGTCGTCCCAAGAGCTATGTGAGTGGATTCTAATTAAGTCTAGGTGTCACAGATTTTAATAGGTTTTAAGGTTGAAATAATTAATTAACTGCTAAAACAAGAAATTAGAAGAAAGCGAATAAAGGCAAAGGTTGTGATCAATAGAGGAGAAGTGTGCTAACCTAGTTACTCGTCCTATCAAGTTAAGTTCACGTTTAATTACTTCCAATTTCTCAAAGTGGGGGTTTAAGTTGCTAGGACAACATTTGGTCAGTTCGTCCTAACCTATCAGCAAAGGTTTCCACCGGAGATCAAGCTACTAACCTTGAAAGTCCAGTTGTTTTTAGTCCCCTAAGCCAAGTCATTAAGTTCTGCTACATGCAAGATTCATAACAATGAGTGCTCGGGCACTAGCATCTTAAACACTCATCCCTAACTTCTTAAGTTCATCCAAACGGTAGGTGATCAGTTGGTCAAATAGCCCAAGAGAAAAAGGGTCGTCAGTTGGTCAATTCTTACCCTTCCCACTCAGTCTACCTACTTAAGGTCAGTTGGTCATATCTCATAAGCAACTAGACACTATCGCCATTCAAAACTACCAAAACAAGGGTAGCTACCAACAAACTATGCATGTATACACTAGAAACAATTATACGGAAGCAATGTAATCATAAACAAAACAATTAAGGAATCATAACTAGGCTAGCACCAGAGGTGCTTAGCCAGTCATATTAACTGAAACAATCGATTCAATGTTTAAGAAATTGAAATACATGAATTGAAAGTAAAAGAAAAGATAAATTGCTAATGCTTATCGTTAGGGAGTGATTTATCCCTTGGAGATGGCTCCGTATGCTCCTCAAGATCTGTCTTCAGCCTCCTACCCACGTTATCTGCTTTTGTGTCTGGAGTGAATGATGATAAATGCAAAATTTTGGGCGGTATTTATAGGCTAGATCTGGTTACGGTGTATGATTCGTGCCAAACCGTCAAGTTATCTCACACAAGCTAGCCACTTGTGAATGACTAACCGTAAGAAACTTAAAACAGTTCAGACACTGACTCGATAAAATATGAAAGGCTTAGGGGTTATGTGTGTGGATAAAACCTCAATATCGATATCAAAAATAATCACGAAGATAGATTCAAATTCCTTTAGGAAAAAGAATATTAAATCAAATCCCGTGTGTGATCGTGTATACGGATTAGTCAACCCGAATCGTTTCCCAACGAGGCGTGAATTGCCAACGTCGTTCTTGGTTTGGAATTTAATGCTCGATGTTTTGGATTAATGATTTGGTTTTATTAAACTACGGGAATGGGGAAAGTAATTAAAGGAAATCTAATCTATGGGAAATCCTAAGTGCGAATCTAACTAAAACGTAATTAACGAAACGTAATTAAAATGCAACTACGTCTAAATTATATCCTAAAAATGCCTAAAATTACTTTTACTCTAGAAATGATATTAGAAAACTATTTATGAATTAAAACTATTTTTTTTTTTCTGATTAATTTCTATTTTCTACAAATTTAAAACTATTTAAATCTAATTTAAATTGTGAAAAATACCAAATAAAAGGGAAAAAATAGAGAAAAATCTTTTTTATGCTTTTTATATTTTTCTTAAACTGGGAAAATTGAAAAATTATTTATTGGAACTTTTTCTTAATTATTTGCAATAAAAGCTATTTAAAAATGCCTAAAAACTATTTTAAAATGAGAAAAATAGCAAAAAGTGACCAAAAATTATGAAAAACTCAGGAAAATTCTAAAATGTTATTCTAAATCTATGAAAAATAAGAAATAAGCAGCTTATGTGTAAGATATAAGAGATGTAGTGTAAACTGATTATGAATAAGCTAAGGAAAATAAGCAAACAAGTGAAATAAGCTACCAAACAGTTGCTAAAACTAGATTATGCTAAAATAAGCTAATTGCAACTAATTACACCTAATCCTAACAAGCCACAAGCTCTGACTAATGATATAAGCAAACTGCCTAGTTAAGCCAATTAGCTTCTGACCCCTACTGTTTGAACTGTTGCACAGGCTTTTCAGAAGATCTAAGGTGCAATCCAGATAAGCAGTCCTTAAGACCACCTAGCAAGCTATAACTAAGCCAATTCTCAGGCTCTAACTCTTTGAAATGAGTCCAATGCAAAGTCTGCAAGTTTGCCTGATTCACACTCAGTTCTGCTGAGTGTGAACAGGGCAAAATAAGCTAAATTGAACAGCTGATTTTGAGATTTAAAGGACTTGATAAGACTTGACAAAAAGCAGTTTCAAATACTAGACCAATTGAATTTGTAAATCCCAGAGTTTCACTAGATTTGAACTTAAATTGAACCTGTGAGAGATCAAACAAATTTTGCAAAAAACTAAAAATCTCACTTTTGACTTTTGAAAAACAGATTTGAAACTTTGACTTTAGTGAGATTTAATCCAATGTTATGAACTGATTATTATGTTATTAGCTAAAACAAAGTTGAATTAAGCTATTCTAATGTTATTTGAACCTAAATCAAACTTTTGATCTCTCACAATTCCAACAGATGAACAAACTATAACTGATCTAAGACTATTTGATGAACAATTGCTATAACTAAGACTTGAAATCACTTACAATTACCTAAATGAGCATGTATCCACTACCTAGATCTGATTAACCAACCTACATCACAGTTTTACAAGCACATCCAAACACTACTGTCTAACTAGTTTTATGAACTAAAAACAGATTATAAGTAGATTATGCTAAACTGATATAAAACAAAAATCACTTAATACTAATTATCACTAAACTCAGATGCAAACAACAGATTTAGACAGTAAAATGTATATAAGCAGATTTAAGCACTTACAAATTTCCTAGCCACTATGGCTTGCAACCAATGAAACAGTGAACACTAATCCTAAACCATTATCAACCCCAAGTAAATCAAACTCAACCAATTCCAGCTCAGATTCAACCCATTTCCATGAATAACTTCAGCAAATCAGATCAAATCTGCTCCATCAGTTACAGTTGACTTTTGTTGACTAATTAGAAACTTGAGTTTGAAACAGAAATAAGATCACTATAAGCTATGTTAAGCTTAAATGAACCTTGTGAAACAGTAGCTCAGTGTGAATCAATCCCCAAAACAGATTGATAAGATTTTTTTATTTTTCAATGATTTTATTTGATTTTTTTGTATTTTTGAGTTTATGAAGAAATAAGCTAGAAACAAGTTTATATCAATGAAATAAGCATTAAACAAAGATAATAAGCAGATTCAAAAGCATAAACAATTGAGCAATTACTTGAAAATGAAAACTGAATTTTATTAATCTAAAACATTTGAGTACAAAATAGGAATTACAAAAACTTAAAACATTAAAATGAAAATTACAACTAATTAAGCTACTGAAAAATTAAAGAAGAAGAGAGATACAATGTGAATGAAATGAGGGCCTATTTATAGCTAAACTTGAGGTCTTGAGGCTCTTGGAAAGATCTAGAAGTCTGAAATTTGTGCTTCTTTGAGTCGTTTACATCCCTTGGATCATCATACACGTATCCCACTTGATATCCACCCTTGGATCATGAATGCCACGCTATTTCAACCAATAGGAGAGCAGAGAGTGGCCTTAAGCACACGGATGGGTGACATGGCACTGCCCATGTGTCAGTGGTGTCAGGGAAAGTACACATTTGCCCTTAATCGCTGTTAATTTGACCAATTGACCAAGGGGTAACTTAGGGTTCATACACTAGCAGGTTTGGGGGAGATTTGGGCGCGAGGGTAATAAAAGGTTATTTTATTTGGTTTGACCGGTAATAAATGAGTTGACTCGGGTTATAATAGCGGGTTGGTTGGGGTATCCGGGTAGTGGTAACTTGGGTGGGGTTTGGTTCGTTTGATTAAATGGACCGGGTTTTATTATTGGATTGGGCCGAATATAGTGTATTTGGATATGGACTTTGGATTAGGATTTAATAAATGATCCAAGTAGCAATTAAGGGACCAAACTTGTACATTCAGATTTCCAAGGGACCAAAGGTGTACTTTCTGAAAATCTCTATCAAGGACCATTGTTGTCATTCTTCAAATAATCCAAGGGTTGAACTTGTAAATTCAGAAACTTGAGGGATCATTTCTGCCAAATACTCAAAGTTCAGGGAGTAATCTTGACATTTCTTCAAACTTGACTGAAACTTTAAAAATTATCCTTAGAGAATAAAATCTTCCAAAATGCACAATCCCGACCTTCCGGCTCAGCTCAAACTCTCTTGATCTCTCGTGCTCGAATTTACGTCTGATTTGGCTTCTTTTTGTGTGTTTTTACATATCCGTACCTGCACAAGCACAAACTCAAGAAAACCACAAATATTAGCAATAAACAGCTTTTTCTTGGTTGTTTTGGGTCAGATTTACTAATGAAAAGATATGTGTTTAAGCACATGTCAGTGTAACTTAATTTGAGAGTTACGCCGTAACATCCATTTCTTCGTATTTTGCTCTGGAAAAGTTGGTTACGGCATAACATCGGTAATGAGTTATGCCGTATCGTCAATAAATCATGGTTACGCCGTATTTTTTAAAAGAGTTACGGCGTAGCTTGCAGCGGCGCGGAACATCATTTGACCTAATTAAGTACATCGTAATCCTAGGAGGGAGTTACGCCGTAATCTTCAGTTTAGTTGGTTTTCTTAGCCACGCCTCTGTTACGGCGTAATGTGAGAGAAGATTTACGCCGTAATTACTTCAAAATAAGCATACTATCATATATCTTCAATAAACTCTCCAAATCCGCGTCTCATTAGCTAGAGTTTAGAGTGTCGAGTCTTGGCTTAGCAACGCCATTCTTCGTATGCATTTAACATAGAGATTTTTGACTTGCCACCACTATATAGCCTATCCCACCAAACCCTTTGTTTCCCTACCGTAAGCCTAACGTTACAACCCTTTATAGATCTCTTTGATAGTCTTTCCTAGGTGCTTACGCCAAAGCGATGGAGGTTTGATCTATTCTCAAGCCTATGGTAATCTATGTACTAGGACCGGTTAATGAGTGTTTATCTTCCATTTCCAATTTGTTATATTTCATATACACCCGAGAGAGATGTGAGAATCCAAACACCCCATGTGAGGTGCTAGTATGTAATTTCCATGCTTGTTATGACTTTTGCGGGGCTTATATGTGTTGTGGACTATTTTAAACCAATGCTTCATGACCCCTAACTTATAAATTAATTGGCTAAAAGCACATTTGCTTGAGGACAAGCAAATACCAAGTGTAGGGATATTTGATAAGGTTTTAAAAGGTACCTTTTTGAGGGGTCGTTTAAGCTCTTATTTGATCACTTTTGTATCCGTTATTGCTTAATATCGTTCCTTTTCACTTTTTAGGTCTCTTGAAGGCAAAATGCTAGAATGGCACTTATTTGGACGAAAAGGCGTGAATATCTGAAGAAAATGGCCAAAGTCGAATCGAGACACTCAAAGTCACGAAAACATAAGGTTACGGCGTCACGACTTATATGCGGCGCCGTCGGAGGATTTTGTGACGGACGGAAGCCAAAACTCCTATTTTAAGTGACTACATCACGTTATAAAAGAGTAGGCCGTCGCAACTCGGGCGGCCTAGATGCAATCCAGACGGCGTCGGGTCAAGAGGACGGCGTAACAAGCATAAGGTGACACCGTCGCAAGTCTAACGTGGCCAAGACAAAACCCTAATGACGGCGACACAACGGCGTCATAAAACATAAGGTGACGCCGTCGCATGTGTAATATTATATATAGAATCCGAATTTTTCAGTATTGGTGTGTAGTCTTTTGGAGTAAAAACTTAAACCGAACCAAGGCTGTCTTGTCAAGATATTTAGGGTTCCAAACCCTATCTTACACCAAGATAAGTGTTTTACTTCATTAATACAATTATGTCTTTGATTATTTGTGTGTATGCTTGCATGTTCTCCATGTCCGCTAATTTACTTGTGTGTTTGCTTAGGAATATGAAACTTAATTATTGAATATTGATTGGTTGTCTCTTATCTTAGTTGATTAATGATCTAGTAATGCGATGGGTCATTCGTTGTGTACTTAATGCTTGATTAAATCTTTGTGAACCTTAGAATATAACTCCTTGAGTAGTTGTAAGCTAAACCATCCAAAGAGTGCCTTAGAGTAAGAGTTTATTATCCCTAGTGGGTTTTGTAGACGAGACCCTTTGGTAGGTTCAAAGAGTTAGGGAGAAACGCATACCCTACAACTTTAGACATACAACGCAACTAAGAATAAGGACGTGACAATTCAACCACCAATAGGAGATAATTAAGGAGTAGTAAAACCTAAGTAAACACATCTTTAAACTATCATACGAGCACACAATAATTAGACATAGACTACATACCACTTAGATTAGATAATTAGATAAGTAGAGTAATCGGTAGCAATACCAACCCCCCAAATCAAAAACCCCGAGATTCGTACCTTTCCTTTTCTTAAAAATATAAAAAGATAAAAAAATAATCTTCCTCAACCCCAACCTTAGCGTAGTAACTTCTCACTAGCATTCCTATTCCCCTAGAGAGCGATATCAATACACTGGCTTACCCTAATACTACACTACAATGATTAGGTTCACTTGCCTAGGTGTTGAAAAACTTGCTCGACGAAAAGGAAGTTCCTTTGACCCCGAGCGGCGTGTAGCATTATCAAGTTTTGGCGCGCTGCGGGAATAGAATAGCTAGTTAGTAGTCCACCTCGTTTAGGTTTTCTTTGCTTGATTCCTATCAAGTAAATTTTTCTCATTTTTATCTTTCTCTTAGTCTATCCCCCTTCTTCGTGACCTTTGTTCGTAACCCCATCACTTTTCATCATGGAAGGTGATAACCAACCACCACTCATCAACCCACCACCAAATGACCCGCCAAGAGCCCGTACTCTTGGTGAATACTCGAGACCAAGCCACTTAGGCTATAGGAACACCATTGAGCTTCCGATCAAGCCCAAACTACGACCTGCGATCCGACACCATCCGGTTGGTGCAAAGCGGATGTGCATTCCATGGACTTCGTTCAAGATCCAAATCGACATCTTAGGGATTTCCTTAAAATTGTCGATTCCATCGACCTTGATGCTACTACTCGGGAGACCACGCGCTGCTCTCTTCCAATTCTCTACGGGACCAAGCTAGTAATTGGCTTGAGCGACTTCCCGCCGGCTCCATCTCAAGTTGGGATGATCTTACCTCTCGCTTCCTTGCTCAATTTTTTCCACCGGGGAGAACCACTAAGCTTAGGAATGACATCTTGATGTTTCAACAACATCAGGGTGAGTCTCTCTATGAAGCATGGACTCGATTCAAGGACTTACTTCATAAATTCCCTCATCACGACATTGATCTTTGGCTCCAAGTCCAACTCTTTTATGATCATGTCAACTTCCCCACCAAGCGATCCATTGACCAAGCGGCCGGTGGAAAACTTAGTGATCTCACCGCAGAAGAATCATGGGGTATAATAGAGGACCTTGCCCTCTATGACAACGAAAGTTGGGATGACCCCCGTGAGCTGCCCAAAACCGTTAAGCCAATCTCCTTGCCTCCCATTGACTCACAACCTTCCGACCGTAGGATGATCGAACTTGAAGATCAAGTAAAACTCCTAATGAGTTCCTACGAAAATATCCTAAGTCTTCACACCATGTGAACAAAGTTTCTTCCTCGTGTGAGCCGTTTTGTGATCCTCATAACACGCGCACTAGCACCCGATCCCCCGAACATGCTTCCGTTGACTACGCATCCTCGCGTATTAATGGAACGGGAGGAAGATTCCCTACAATACCCGAACCTAGGAATATCAATTAAACCCGAGAGGCATGGAAAGGCAAGCCCGACTTCTACTGGGGACAAACCAAAGAATTCACTTCCAATGATTTTTCATCGCCCCCACCTAACGGTCCTAACCAACAAAACATCGAAGGGATGTTGCAGAACCTAGTTGCATCCCAAGAAGCCCAAATAGCTAAGCTCTCGGACCGCTTTAACCAACAACAAGCCGAAATGGATAGGAAGATAGACAACCTTTTGAAAGCCATAACCAATAGTGATAGGAAGGTTAGTGCTATCTCAACTCCCGAGCCTTCCGGTGTAGAGATTAAGGACCCAAGTAAGCTAGCTAAGCACGTTCAATTCGTCAATACCATCGCCCTAGTGAAACCTAATGAAACAAATGACGAAGAGGACCATACACTTGAGAATAATGAATCAACCGAGGAAGTAGATGAAGTAGAAAATGACTATTTCAATAAGTTTCCTACGGAAGAAGAACTATCTCGCCACCCTCACTTAGTGCGTGACCTCCGTCACATGTATGTTAGGAAAAGCCCTAGAATCAAGTTTGGGAACCCTTGGAATCTTAACATACCATGTTGCATAGGACACCTTTTTGTGGCAAAGGACTACATTGATCGCAAATCCCCAATCAATATAATGACTAGCACCTACTACAATTAGGTAATGATGAAGCCTATTCCAAATAGGCAAGACCCCGATAATCCTAGGGTTAAGTGAAATTTTCTTGGTAGAGTTAAGGGATTGCCCGTTTATGTAGGTAGTTTCACGTTTTCTACGGACTTCATAATTGTGGATGATATTAGCACGGCCATAGACCCTAGCTTGTCCCACGTTATTCTAGGAAAACCTTTCATAGAAAGCACTGGGATGACCTATGATCCCTCGTTAGGAGTAGTGCGATTCAAGGATGAGACCGATGACATAGCTTACCAAATTCCGTTTAAGATTGAGAAGTTTTCATCACTCTCTAATGATGAAAAGGAACTTAAACTGTCGGTCTATTATAGGAATGATGAGGATAGGGAAAAAGGAGTAGATTATGTTATGGCTAAGATTTTCGGATTCTATAAGGATTGCTTGAACCTAGGACCGAAATATAGGACCGATTGGGGAGAGGATGAACTCTTAGAGAAGTGCATCATAGGGCACTTATACAACATGGAATCCCCCAATAGAGACCGTCATGAGGAAGGAGGTGGCGGTAATGAAGTTACGTAGAAGCACGACTACGAGTCTAGCTACAAGACTCTTAAATAAAGAAAAGCGCTTCGTGGGAGGCAACCCATGCTTAATTGTTTGCTTGTTAGTGTCATATGTCTTTTATTGATTGTTTATTCTCATGTTTAAATTTGTAAAAATGCTTTATTTTATTTTTAACCTCGTCTTAATTGCATATAAAGGTATTTTATATAAGGGATAAGTGTAGGGAGGATGACACACGTTTTCAAAAGAAACGTAAACATGAGAATAACAATTAACTAAAAGATATATATGTGTGTTTGCTCGAGTCAAATGCTTGTATCGAGTCATAATGGATGTTTTGCGTAAATTTTCCAGATTCTAAAGATGTAAATTTTTCGTAATTTTTTCCGAAAATCGCAGACCGCTTTTGTCGGGATAACTGACGGCCAGATCGCAACCTAAAGGCGTCGGGAAGGAGTAAAACAACATATTATTTTTTTCGTTTTCGAGCTACTTATAAATTTTGGAATTTTCCGGTCTTAATTTTCCGAAATTCAGTAAACATCCATTCCACAAGCATTATATCCTAGTTTAAATCGAGTCTTATATATATTATTACCGCCGATTTTACGCGAAGGTTTCGTTTGTTTTCTTCAAGTGTGCAGGTTTAATTTATCAAGAAGAAGTTACATAAGATTGGAAGGAGCTTTTCACGCATAAATTCTTCTTGGAAAGAATTTAACCACTACTTCACACATGGATCCTACCGGGCTAATCAAGGGAGTACTAGTTTCTTTCGTTTTTAATTACCTTCCATTATCATAACTTTGATACTTTCGGGGAACATTGGGGACAATGTTCAGTTTAAGTGTAGGGAGGGAAAATAAAACGAGAACTTTGAAACTATGCTTATCCTTGAATATTTGCTTTGTCCAATTGTATTTGTGTAATAAACCATGAGAAAATGTCGGTTAGGGTAATTTTGGCACCAAATTTAAAATTTTCATGACATATAGGAGTGGGCCATTAGTCTTAACAAAAGCGTCTCACGGATAGGAAGTTGCATGACTAGCACAAAACCCTTTACCACCTAAATTCCACCCAAAATGTGAGGATCGCCTTAGATTAGTAGAAATTAAAGCATTCATCTTTAATGCTTAGTGTGTGAACCGGTAGTATAATAGATTCTATAACTTGTTTTGTGATGCATTCCGAGATCGCCAAGAAGATCGCACTTGTGTAGTTAGGAATAACTAAATGATAAGAGGCATTAGGATAACCCTTGTTTGATACCCATAATATAATTACTTCTTCCACATCGGTTGAGTAATTCCCCACACCCTTTGCTACTGTACTCATCTTTAGTACACGATACCCTAGTTAACCCCTCCGAGCCTATCCTTTTCGCGGTTCTCGTGATGTTTCGGTTTTTCCGGAATATTAATGAAGAGCATTGTTTACACTCCACCCCCAAATATACACCCAAATCGCCTTAGCCTACCTTGTATGCACTCACTTTTAGTGCATTATTGTTATCACCCTAAACCCTTAGTTCAATTATCTAGTTGCTTGCATGAGTTGCTAAGTCGAGTCATATCCTTTTTATACAGTTTTGGGACGATTGGGATTCATGGGAAAAGTTAAAGTTTATGAAATGACGGGAAGGGAACGTTAAATTCAAATTCTCTTTGTTTGCATAATAATGTACCCCAAGTGTTTTGATCTTTTCAATTCGGGTCAAATTAGTGTTAGAATAATAAAAACTCAAGTGTAGGGATGTGCCTATAAATCCCTATCATTTTGATGTTACCATAGAGGATGGTAGAGTAAAAGTGTACGATTAAAAAAAAATACGGGCTACCATCCTACATCTATCATTTAAATTTATGTTTGTTTATTTCAGTTAGCTAGAGTTTAAAGTGTCGAGTCTTGGCTTAGCAACGCCATTCTTCGTATGCATTTAACATAGAGATTTTTGACTTGCCACCACTATATAGCCTATCCCACCAAACCCTTTGTTTCCCTACCGTAAGCCTAACGTTACAACCCTTTAAAGATCTCTTTGATAGTCTTTCCTAGGTGCTTACGCTAAAGCGATGGAGGTTTGATCTATTCTCAAGCCTATGGTCGTCTATGTACTAGGACCGGTTAATGAGTGTTTATCTTCCATTTCTAATTTGTTATATTTCATATACACCCGAGAGAGATGTGAGTATCCAAACACCCCATGTGAGGTGCTAGTATGTAATTTCCATGCTTGTTATGACTTTTGCGGGGCTTATATGTGTTGTGGACTATTTTAAACCAATGCTTCATGACCCCTAACTTATAAATTAATTGGCTAAAAGCACATTTGCTTGAGGACAAGCAAATACCAAGTGTAGGGATATTTGATAAGGTTTTAAAAGGTACCTTTTTTAGGGGTCGTTTAAGCCCTTATTTAATCACTTTTGTATCCGTTATTGCTTAATATCGTTTCTTTTAACTTTTTAGGTCTCTTGAAGGCAAAATCTGGAATGGCACTTATTTGGACGAAAAGCGCGAATATCTGAAGAAAATGGCCAAAGTCGAATCGAGACACTCAAAGTCATTGAAAACATAAGGTGGCGGCGTCACACTTATATCGACGCCGTCGGAGGATTTTGTGACGGACGAAGCCAAAACTCCTATTTTCAAGTGACGATGTCAAGTTATAAAAGAGTAGGCCGTCGCAACTCGGGCGGCCTAGATGCAATCCAGACGTCGTCGAAAGCGAAGAGGACGGCGTCACAAGCATAAGGTGACGCCGTCGCAAGTCTAACGTGGCCAAGACGAAACCCTAATACGGCGACACGACGTCGCCATAAAACATAAGGTGACGCCGTCGCATCCGTAATATTATATATAGAATCCGAATTTTTCAAGATTGGTGTGTAGTCTTTTGGAGTAAAACCTAAACCGAACCAAGGTCTGTCTTGTACAAGATTTTAGGGTTCCAAACCCTATCTTACACCAAGATAAGTGTTTTACTTCATTAATACAATTATGTCTTTGATTATTTGTGTGTATGCTTGCATGTTCTCCATGTCCGGCTAATTTACTTGTGTGTTTGCTTAGGGAATATGAAACTTAATTATTGAATATTGATTGGTTGTCTCTTATCTTAGTTGATTAATGATCTAGTAATGCGATAGGTCATTCGTTGTGTACTTAATGCTTGATTAAATCTTTGTGAACCTTAGAATATAACTCCTTGAGTAGTTGTAAGCTAAACCATCCAAAGAGTGCCTTAGAGTAAGAGTTTATTATCCCTAGTGGGTTTTGTAGACGAGACCCTTTGGTAAGTTCAAAGAGTTAGGGAGAAACGCATACCCTACAACCTTAGACACACAACGCAACTAAGAATAAGGACGTGACAATTCAACCACCAATAGGAGATAATTAAGGAGTAGTAAAACCTAAGTAAACACATCTTTAAACTATCATACGAGCACACAATAATTAGACATAGACTACATACACCTTAGATTAGATAATTAGATAAGTAGAGTAATCGGTAGCAATACCAACCCCCAAATCAAAACCCCGAGATTCGTACCTTTCCTTTTCTTAAAATATAAAAGATAAAAATAATCTTCCTCAACCCCAACCTTAGCGTAGTAACTTCTCACTAGCATTCCTATTCCCCTAGAGAACGATATCAATACCCGTGGCTTACCCTAATACTACACTACAACGATTAGGTTCACTGCCTAGGGTGTTGAAAAACTTGCTCGACGAAAAGGAAGTTCCTTTGACCCCGAACGACGTGTGTAGCGTTATCAGAAATTGACACTTAATATTCAGGACTATTTGATGTTATCAGTGCTTTTTGTTTATTGATGGTTTTTTTTTAAGTTTGATTTGTTTGATGAAACGCATAAGTTTTTATTATGGTTTTGATAATGTTGAAAATTGCTTTTGAGGTGGCCATAAAAAATGGTGGCGGTGGTTACTAGTAGCTAGAGGGTGGGGGTGATGTATATGAATGAAGAAGAAATGATGAAGATGAGGGAATTTTTGTCTTTTGTGTCTTCAACCATGCATTTAACGGTCAAATTAATAGAATAGGTGGTCAAAGGACCAAACCACTATTACAGGTCACAACCATAATAGTTTATAGACTAAATTCGTCATACTCAAAAAACCACAAAGACCATTTAAATAATTAACTATATATATAAGCATAATATGATTACTCGGATAAATCACGATTCATATATATTATCGGAACAGTAGTGATTGACATGTCTAATTGGCATGCCTAATTTCATGCCTAATAATTAGATCACTACACTTGGAGTAATAAAAGGCCATCATGAGGAGAAAGAAACCCTATCCTCCACTTGTCATATGTTGATTAAATTAGGCATAAAATTAATCATGTCATTTAAGCATGCCAATCATTTTCCTTATCAGAATATGACTCTGTAGTATCTTTGACTAAAGTAAGATATACAAGGTTTATATAAGTAAGATATACAAGGTTTATATTTATATAATAAAGTTTATATTTTCCTAATATTGAGAATCTTAAAAAACAAGATTCATATATATTACTAAATTTATGAAATAAGGTTCATATATTATTAGAAACTTAGAATGTACTACTAAAGTATATTTAAAAAACATCATGTTATGAATATATAAGCAGAAGAGTAAATTTCATATATGGTTCAGGTGGTCTGTCGAATTTAACGGAAATAATCCTTAAACTTTTTTTTAATGGATCTTCTTTTTGTGGTTGCGACCCGTAACAGGTTTAGTCCCTTGACCAATATTTCTGTTAGATTGATTGTTAAAGTAAGGACATAAGTGTCTTTTCAATTGTTTAATATTAAAAACTCATATAAACTATTTCCCCATTACCAAACACACACGCATTTCACACATCACTCACCCTCTCCCTTTCTTTACAGATCTTTTTCTCTAAAACAACCCTAAATTACCACCATCCCCACCTACCTCACACCATATTAAAACAAACACAACATAAAAGGACAAATCACCACATAACATCTAGAAATACATTTGTCTTCCATTTCACAGCTAAATAGGTGGTTATCATTCAAATCTATACCCAACCAACGAATCACTGCCAGTTTTACCTCCGTCGCCACAAACCCACCGAAGTCACCACCATGATGATGGCCACCCATCACGTTCCTAGCAGGTTGTTGCGCAGCCACCCACCAGCCACCGTACATGTTTCTCTGAATAGAATATGTTAAGGTCAAGGGACAAAAATGGCGGCAGCAATGGCGGCTGGTGGTGGTGGACTGAGGCTGTCAGTGGTGGTGGGTCACCAGAGTAAGTGGTATCGAAGAGGAGCTCAAAAAATTCATCCTACATCTGAACCAAAATTACATGTTGATGAGTGTCTAAATACTCATCATTTTTATTCTATCTGCACTGCAAAAACAGTCAAAAACACTTTGAAAAGTCTTAAAAAGACAGAAAAAATATTTAGACTGTATTTTATGCATAAATTGTCAAATCTAGTCCCTGGTTATTCAAAACATGTTAATTTTTCATAAAAGACCCTCAGGGATTTTCAAGTTGTCAAAATTACCCTTATAAATTTCAGTTTTACAAAATGGCAACTTTAGTCCTTGAAGTTTCAAAGATTGATAGAATTTACCCCTGGACATTTTAAATTGGAAAATTAATATTTTTAGTCCTTGGGAAAGTTAAACTTGTCAAAAGTGGTCCTTATAACAAACTTTGCAAAATTACATTTTTGGTCCCTCAAGAATTGGTGAATTACAAAAATGGTCCTTGTTATTAATACCAAATCCAAACCAGCCTTGAACCCCTGCCAAACCCACCCTTGAGCCAGGCCAAGACAACCTGTGAACCCCCAACTTGAACCCCCTCCCTATTAATATACCCCCGGTCAAACCCAGTCAACTCCCGCTCACCTTTCTCCCTCCACTATACCTCCTTCTTCACCCACTTCTCTGCAAAACCACTCACTACAACCATACCTCCAGCTCACATACCACCACCCTTATCACTCCACCTCACCTAAAACAGCCAAGAATCATTAAATACATCATCTCCCGTGCACTCAACCTACCCCATTTGACTAACTCCAGTTTTCCCGCCAAAAGTAGTTTCAAGATCTCAGATCATATATAGCCAATCCAACGGCTCAGATTTGGTGGGATATGCTCAGAGGAGAGAGAGGAACCCTAATCTTCACTTATAAAAAGAAAAAGAAGCAGGAATGAAGAGGGAGAGTTAGCTTAGTATAGTTTTATTTCGTAGGTAGTGTAGTTTTAGTTTCAGTTATAATTTTCATTCAAATATTGTTGTACTCAGTTTCCTTAGTGTATTTTGAACCTTATTTACCTTTAGTTACAAGTAATTTTCACAGAATTTATATTTAGCATTTATCTAGTGAAATTGACAACTTCACTGATAAGTGTTAAATGTTGTAGTTTATTGTTCATTTTATCTCAATTCAGTTCACTTTTGAGTTTTTAAGGCTTTTGGATCATTAAAATCAGTTTAATTCAGGTTTAGCATAAAATCACAAAAATCTCAATTTACTCTTGTAATGTTAAAAGGTGTAGGTTACTGTTTCTATAAGCTTTTATAAGCTCACTTTAGCTTATTATCTACTCAAAAACTCATTACTTAGTTCATATACTTAATTCCTCAAAACAGTCAACGAAAGTCAAACCTCAGTTTCATTACTGAATTTCCTCTGGATTGCTGATATGATGAAGGATATGGGTTGATTCTGAGTTGGATTTGGGTTGAAAATAGCTTTAGGTTAGTGGTTACTTGAATTTTTTGGCAAGCCATTGTGGCTAGGACATCTGTAAGTTCTATCCATCTCATATCAGTTATAATCTGCATAATTAGAATAGTGCTTCATTAGTAGTTTTAGTTGGAGTAGTTGCATCATTTAGAAGTTTTTGTATCTATAGAATCTGAATTAAGTGGTAATCATTGTGTGATTTAAGTTGCAGTTGTAAGAATTTTACACAACAGGTTTTAAAGTACTGTTTGGCAAGTAGTTTATCTGAGATAGAGATTTGGAATTTGGTTAAGTCCTGATACTGCATTCTCATTTAGGCTAGTTATATCCACCTTAGTCATTATTTTTCACTTTAGAAAGCTCTAAGTCAAAATTAGATTAAATCAGTTCTCATTTTCATATCAGTTGGAATATTGAAGATCAAAAGCTTAATTTAGGTCTAGATATTATTAGAGAAACTTGATTTAACTTTGTTTTAGCTTGAAACATCAATCTCAGTTCATATAATTGAATCAAAGTTCATTTTGGTCAAAATTTCATTTCTGTCACAAAAAGTCAAAAGTGGGAAATCAGGTTTTTGCCAAACTTCACTGAATTTTCATTGATTCAGTATTGGTTCAATTCAAGTGAAATTTTGGACTTAACAAGTTCAGTTGGTCTATTTTTGAAATCTGATCTTTGTTGAATTTTCTCAAGCCTTTATAAGCTCTTAATCAGCTCTCCTTTAGAGTTGATTTGCCCTGTTCACACTCAGCTAATACTGAGTGTGAATCAGGCAACTTCCAGACCTTGTGCAGGTCTTGTTTTTTATCACTAGGGTCTGAAATTTGGTATAGTTAATCTCTAGTTGGTGGTCTTGAGTACCTAAGTTCTAATTTTCAGTTTGGGTTAGTAGATAAGCTGTTTCAGTAGCTTAAAGTAGAAGGTTAGGACTGTTTGGCTTAAAATAGTGGGTAGCTTATATCTTAAGTAGATTGCACATTAGCTTGTTAGAATTAGCTGAATTCAGTTAGGATTAGCTTAATTTAGTATAAATTAGCTTCTGAGAAAGTTTGGTAGCTTATTGCACTTGTTAGCTTAAGTTAGTAGCTTATTTGCAAGACATTTACACTACAGAACCTAATTCTTGCACATAAGCATAGTTTTTATATTTTTTTATAGATTTATAATATAATTTTAGACTTTTCTTGAATTTTTCATAATTTTTCATCACTGTTTGCTATTTTTCTTATTTTAAATCAGTTTTTAAGACTTTTTAAATAGCTTTTAATACAAATAAATCAGAAAAGCTTCAAAAAAATAAGTTTTCAATTTTCATAGATTAAGATAAATATAAAAAGCAAAAAAAATATTTTTCCATAATTTTCCTAGTTTAAATAGTAATTTTTAGCCATTTAATTAGTTTAAAATAGTTTTAAATTTGTAGAAAATAGAAAAATCATCAGAAAAATACAAAATTAGTTTTGAAAATTCTCTTTAGTTATTTTAGATTTTTGAAAAATAGTTTTGTAATTTTCTTGCTTGTTTTCCGAATTTTTAGTATTTAAGCTATATTTTAAATGTTTAAAATTAGTTTTTAATTCAAAATAAATCAAGAAAAATCCTAAAAATTAGTTTTAATTCTTAAATAGTTTTCAAATATCATTTCCATATCTGTAGGTATTTTACTTCTTTATTTTCACGTTTTATTCCGTACGTTCACGTAATTTTATTTAAACGTACGTTTTAGGTTTTAAACGTTAATCGATTTTAAATATAGAATTAAAATGACTTCAAAGTCTTTATTAGATTTAATTTCCTTAGTGTAATCAATCATAACCTTTTCCTGTTCAATATTCACCCGATCACAGATTCGTTATATTACAGTTTACACACCTCGTTGGGACTTAACGACCTGGGGAAACACTAAACTCTCCTGGATAATTGCATTGCGTTCTCAAGTGATTGACTCTTGTTGACCATTCACCTGGTTAATTTGGGTTGACCGTTTGGGACCAATCACATGTGTGTATATATATGTATATCAATAGGAAAAAAATGATTGATAGGTAGGTATTTTTTTGGGAAAGGCAAGAAGAATAAGATGAGTTATATTAAAGATTATAAATGGTGAATATTGTTGTTGATGATTATTTGTTGTTGATGATCATTTTGTTGTGATGTTTATTTTGGATCTTGTAACATGCGGTTGATGATGATGGATTTTGGGTTTATATTTTGTTCTTGTTATTGTAATTGTTGCATATGGTATTATAGGGTTTGGTTGTGTTTGTGATTTTCAAGAATCTAGGTAAATGAATTTGGATTTTGAAAAATCTAGGTAAATGTATCTGGTTGTGTTTGTGCTTTTGTTGAAAAGCACGGTGTTTGGTATTTTGGATCTTGTAACATGCTTTTATTTTTATTTTCTTAAAAAAGAATATGTCGTAATAATTGGGGGTATTTACGTCATTTCGACCATTTAAACACTCGCTTCACGGTCAATCTAATAGAAATATTACTCAAGGGACTAAACCCGTTACGGTCGCAATCACAGAAAGAGGATCCGTAAAAATAAAAAAGTTTAAGGACTATTTCCGTTAAACCCAACATATCATAAGGACCACTTATATAATTAACTCTAAGCAGAATGTTGTGTTAGAAATTGGAAAGTGTAAAGGGTTGTGTTTTGTGAACTAACACATGAAAAAGTTATTACATCCAAGCCTATTACTTTCGCTATATTACTAATCGTTGCAAGTGAGTCATTTCTTTCGACTTCTCTCTTTTTATCGATCGTTCATGTCTTTAAACCACTATTATCAATATCAAAGAAAATGCGTAACTTCAACAGATTAACAATTGCATTGTTTATAGCTAATTCCTCTACAACACTATATGATGATACACTTCGTGTTGATTTTTTTTCTTTTTACTGATCTTATTAAAATGCATAAATAATTTTTTCGCTAAACATTTAACTAATATATAATTTGTTTCCGGTGACAGTGGAAGGAGGAAGTGATATGGTTCCTTCTATCAGCACTCACTCTAATGTACATGGGCACACTTGTTCGTTGAAATTTTGCCATATAGGTGATACCTGCCCTTCCCCATCTTGTTACGAATATTGTAGTCTAGATACTTTCTATGTGTCCGGATGGAAAATGTTGTTGCCTTGTGTTTAAAAATAGGGCAAATGATTAAAAAAAAGTATTATACTTGCCACCATTTGTTTTTGTAGGTAGCGAACAATATTTTTTGCTTTTATGGGTACTTTTCTTTCAAATTATTTTTTTTTGAGTATTTTGCGAAATTTTTGGACATTTTTGCCCTTCTTAGCTAATAGAAAAAAAATATCCCCGAAGGGCAAAAATGTCACATAGTACCCTAAAAGGGATGAATTTGAAAAAAAAAAAATACCCACAAAAGGAAGAAAAAAAAATGTTCCCTACCCACAAAAGCAAATTGTGACAAGTATAATACTTTTTTTAATCATTTGCCTTTAAAAATAAATAAACTGGATTTGTCTACCCGTATTTTTATATGTAAATCTGTTATAAGCATTTATCAGATCAATCAGAGAACACTTTGTACCCGAAATTTACCAGCCAAATGACAATGTTATAAGCTTTTACATGCAAAAGTCTTACCTCATGCTGGTACTTATATTCCTATACCTGCGATATTACTGTTTTGAATTGAGGACAAATAACCTTTGCTCCATAATGAAATTAGAACTAATCTTGTACAAAATCCGTGTAACTGAACAAAGGTTTATTTTAGAGACACTAAGGCTACGAGCAGTGGTCGGTTGGGGAGGGTCGGTCGACCGAGGAAATGGTCGTTCGTGACCATTGTGGGAGGAAGGTTGGGTTCGGTTGTGGGATGAAGAAAGGACAACCTAGTTGGGCATATCAACCGAGTTTATCACTCACAAATTTGGACCGTTTGAGATAAAAACAAAAAAAAAACTTTTTTTTTAAAAAAACACTTTACTCCTTTTACAACTTACTAAATACCAACTCCAAACACATTTTTAAACACAATTCTCTCAACACAAAATTATTATTACCTGTCGTCTCCCCCATTCCGTCGAACAAATGCAAACGTATGTTAAAAAACAATACAAAGTAGACGATGTGGCTTGACAAAACGCCATTATCATATGCTAGACCTAGATTTGTTGAGCAACCTCAGCTGACTCAAATTGAGCTAGGTTATGAAGACGAGGATGATGAGAAAGCTAGGAAGGCGGAAGAAGAACATTTGGCTAACATCGAAGAATTTGCTGGTCCTCGGTCTCATTTGTATGATTCTGCATACGGGGAGCATTCAGATTAGAATATGTTTATGTATATCGTATCGTAGTATATTTTAGTTCGTATGTTTTTTAGCCGTATCGTATTGTATGATTTATGTAATATTTTTATTATTAATGAAGTTTGATTTTGTTGTTAAAAATATTTGAATTTAAAATAAAATAGAAAATAAAAAATAACTATGTCACCACTGTGTCAACTAGGTCGTCGTCAGATCGTCGGAGAGAGAAAACTGATATGGCACAGGTGACCACTGTGCATAACCTAAAGAGCGATTCCACAAGGGAATGCAATAAGGATCCTGGTTTAGATAGTATCACAGGAGACATTATTCTCAACTTTAAAGCAAGGGGGAATTGCATATATACTCAATAAAACTCAAAATTTTGCATATTTCTCCATAATATAAGTTTTTAATGCATGATGTACAATGCAACTTAAGCATATTTTGAGTATATATGCAAATATACAAGTTTTAGTGGGTATATATGCAATTGACTTTTAAAGCAAATACCTTCGCAAGTGGCAACATAAACACCATGCATTTTTTATTGCGGGTCAAAATGGGTCGTCTTGACCCATATACACTTTTTTTGTCCTAAATAAGTATACATACACTTAGTGTGTTAAATGTATTCATAAAAACTATACTTATACATTCATAATCTGAATTTTAAATTAGGAGGTTGTGTGCATAAAAAATAAAGTTATACTATTTATGGACGATGGTTCTGAGAATGCTATAATGCTCTTAGGGATAACGAGAAAACTTAAGGGGAAACGGACCCCTTAACAAATTCTATCTTGCCCCGTTCAAAAATGTCTAATAGTATATATATATAATATTTTCCTGGTCTGTATATAGGGATGAAGCGATCTGGCCTTGTATCGATCATGATCGAATTAGTGTTCTGATTTTTCCCGAGCGTAAATTAGTGATACCAAGATCAGATCGAGCGAGATTCGGATATCGGTATCGAAATCGGGTTTTCAGGTTTTTTGGGAATTTCTCGATTTGATCTTGGTCCCGCATGAATTAGTGGTCCGATTTTTTCACCTTATTTCATAGTCTCTGCACTCACTATATTTCGAGAATCGGTCTGCTTTGATCTGATCTGCAGTGCGGTTCAGATTCGATTCGATTCGGTTCAAATCTTCATCCCTATCTGTATATATACGCGACGAAAACTGTATCTCATATTATAACGTGTGTTGTATGACGTGGCTGTAATTTTTTTAACCCACATCTCCATATTATAATTGGAAAAGGTTTACATTTAATGAGGAAACCTTTTTATCACAAAAAAAAAATAATAATAATAATAATAATAAAATAAATGGACAATGTTCTTTCTATAATGGATTTAACTCATTACTTTGTTGGTTATACTTTATGTTGCATCATTTAACTCGTTTTGGCAACTATCACCAAAACAGCTAGTGATAAGGCACTTGATATCCTCACAAAAGGTCACGTGTTCAAACTTGACTAGGTACACATTTGAGTGGGTCATGGAAGGTTCATAAATGCTTAACACCGTTAAATACCAATTACGAATACAACACTATTTTAACAATAGGAAATCACCATCCACGGAATTCACCAAGAAAGAGATAAATGAAATAAAAGTAATATCTCAAACATATAGTGTGAATTACAATGTAACGGAGCAAAAATGTAGTGACATGCACAACGAGTCAAACAAGTAAAAATTATTTCAAGAAAATTGCAGATTCATATTAAGTTACACAAGAGTCCTTTTCCAAAAAAACGTTACTTGAGAGTATATGCGTAGTTTCGGAAAATTAACCACTTAAGTTTATGATATAACTGTAAGTGGTCTTCCAAGTTAACAATAACATAATCTCAAAGATAATGCTAGCCAAACCGATTTCGATCTGAGTATTAATTAGACCCTTGTGCTTTTAGCTCATCCCTAACATCTCATAACGACGAGTCACAAAGATCAAAATCTTCCAATTTGGCTAATAGCTTATTTTATCGCTAGTGCATAACATGCTTCACGTGAAAAATAATTAAGTTGTGATATCGCCATAGCAAACAATGCTGCATGGCTGCATACTAGCACCTTTCCACTGGTTACCACTTACCAGCAAGCCAACAAAAACCTATAGAACTTAGAACGTTCAGATGTATATGTTCAAATTAAAGTTGCTTCTTACTATTCATTTCATGATGATCACATGCAACTTGTACTACACTACTACATGTTTAAATTCTTTCATTTGGGACACAACCATTTACCATAGTTAAAAGGTTGCTTGTCTTGACTAACTGGTTGATATAGGACATTAAATTTGGTTCTCTTCATGACTTTATACAGCCTAACAAAAAATCTATATGTTCAAAAAGTAGTGAACAAAAAACGTTTTAAAAATAACATAATTTTATAGTGGGACACACACATACGAGATACGACTAAGTGAGCCTTTAATCTTTTCGGAAATTAGTTTTTCAACTTATTTCGTCTAATTTATTTGGTTGAAAGGAACTTTCTAGTCGTGACTTTTAACACCTAACCCAATTAATTTAATCAAATTATTCTATGAAAAATATTAGTATAATACATAACAGCACGTTGTTTTTATAGTCTTTTTTTTAACAAAATATTAATTAAATATTAATTAAATATCTGATTTTCGTGAAAAGTTTCAAATCTTACTTTTTGTTTTTGTTAATCATAATGTTAGTCTGGATTATAGTTAGCACTTTTTGTCTATTAACTTTAATGACCGAGTTAACTTCCATTGTAGACCATTGATAGTGTCTTAGACCATTGTTTTTGTTAATCATAATGTTAGTCTGGATTATAGTTAGCACTTTTTGTCTATTAACTTTAATGACCGAGTTAACTTCCATTGTAGACCATTGATAGTGTCTTAGAGGGGTTGATCGGTTCGGTCATCGGGTTGTTCGGTTAGTTCGGTTCGATTCTTGGTTAAAAAAAATTTAGGTCAATCAGAAACCGAACCAAACCAAATTCAAATTCGGTTTTCGGTTTGGTTGGTTGAATTAATTGGTTCGATTCTTGGGTTGGCCCAAATAACCCAAATTTCACTATTTAAAAAAATAATTAATAATTACATAGATATTTAGCAAAAATTATATTTCAAGCATAAAAAGTATTTTATTATATTATGATAACCTTTTAATAAAAAGTATTTATTTATATATAAATATACATAAAAATATATAAATATATATATAAATATAAAAATATATATATATATTTATATGAATTGGTTTTCGGTTTAAATCTATAAACCCATAACAAAACCGAGAACCGAATTAGTAGTTCGGTTCGGTTCGGTTTTAGCAAATTCGGTTCGGTTATTAGTTCGGTTCGGTTATTTTTGGTTCGGTTCGGTTTCGGTTTTCGGTTTATTCGGTCTTTACGGTTTTTTCGCTCGCCCCTAGTGTCTTACAATTTTCTATGCTGTAAAAATCAACTTTCTTTTTATCGGGTCATGTCTTTCGTTTTAACACGCTAACCATTTGGAGTGTTTGGAATACTATACATTTACTTGTTAGCTAATTAATTATAAGGCTAAATAAGCCTCTTTTTAAGAATATCGGTATGTGCTTAGTTTAAGATATTTGTAAACCCAAAGTGATTACCTTGTTGAAAAATTTGTGATATAAACTTATGGATTATATAATCGTGTATTAACGTTCTAGACCAAAACCAATATATTATATATATCTCAATCAACTTGGCATCAACGTGACTCATACAAACTACAAAACTGCATAATGTTGGCATGCACAATTATAATATAGCACATATGTAACAACCGTGTTATATTTAAATATTGTAATTTTTATTGTCGACAACCGTAAATGAGTTACTAATAAAAGTTTAAATGTTCAAAACTCATCAGATACACATCATCTGAGATAGTCGAGGAAGGGTCATTAATGGTTGTAAGTAGGGGTGTCATTCGGGCCGACCCGACCCGACCCGAACCCGAACCCGACCCGAGTTAATTCGGGTCGGGTTACTCGGGTCCAAAATCTAACTCGGGTCAATCGGGTCAACCCGTTTAACCCGAGTACAATTAGGTCGGTATCGGGTTTAAATACTTTGCTTCGTCGGGTTCGGTCAACCCGACTAACCCGAGTTAGAATTTTTTATTTATTTATTTATTTTTTAAATCTTTATTTAATTTTAATTGTTGAATGTATTCTTTAAAAGTCTAATTAATGTTGTTTTATGTAGTATGTTGCGGTAGGAGAGTTAGCGGTATAGCGGTCGGATCGGTGTCATTAATTCCATCTTAGCGAGGTAAAGGTTTGATCATATAATTATATTTTTCCAAGTAAATAAATATTGTTCTAGCATTAAAACATATAACTTGTAAATGAATATTTAGGCCAATATCGGGAGGATCAATGAACCCAAGACGCACCTTAGATCCATGGCCAATTCAATTCAATTATCTTAGTTAAACTTCATCCAAAAAAAACCATGCACGTCTGCAAGAATCAAGCAAACAATGGAGTAATACGTATAATGAATTTCCAAACACCCTATTTTATTTTATTTTAAAGCAGTCCTTAACAAAAAAAAAATCACCTGCTTTTACATACAATTACTCATTTTCAAATAGGGTCGAACCCGACCCGACTTGACCCGACCCGACTTGGACCCGACCCGACTTGACCCGAACCCGACTAACCCGAGTTCAAATAGGGTCGGGTTCGGGTATATTATTTTTACCCTCGACCCAACTTGGACCCGACCCGTTTGACCCGAACCCGACCAACCCGACCCGAATAGCACCCCTAGTTGTAAGCAAGGACCGAGGACGAAGGGGGTTGTGGCCCTTTCAAAAAATTTGATACTATGTACATTTTATATCTTTTTATTTGTAGTTTTAGTCATTTTTAATACAAAAATTTTGGTGTTGTGTATATCAACCTCTACAATAAATAATTTACAAGTCGGTCCTTCCAATAAAAACATTCAAGTTCCGTCTCAAATTGTAAAGATATCCTGTTTAGACCACGTACATCAAACCTTCCCCAAATTATTTGAACCGGAAAATCCTCATTTGTTTACTATTTAATTTTTTTTATTCGGCAACACTTTGATATACACTTGAGAAAACAACTCAAAAGCAGCCACCCCAACGACACAAACGTTAAGCAACCGATCTTCCCCTCTTGTACTAAATCAGTAAATTTATAAGACATACATCGAACACGAAGAATATACCAAAATGTTGGCATGGACGACTGTCAAATGGATAACCTATACTCCAAACGACACCTGTGAGACGACTACAAGTCCAAACACTGAACAAATGTGTGTTAGGATCATAAACAGGAGCTAGACACCATCAAATTATACAGCAGCCCCCACCAGTTGTGTATATACCTACTACACTTGGCTGCTTCTAGTATTAAATTTAAGAACATTTGAACCACAACAAGTATACATAAAGTTCATTTACATATCTATTCAAAAAAATGATAGTCGATACTAACTTAAAATTGTTATACCAAAACAATCCTGCATCTTAAGAGTTGTTAGAAGAAACGACAAAGCCATCGTGTAGCTAGTAGTATATAGCCGTATAGGATTTATTTCTATAATCTTATCAATCTTACATATGTAAACATTTTGAAGAAACATAAGACGGCATCTAAAAAAATGCATTAAATTGGATTATTTATTTTTTTTTTTTTTTTCTCATCGATATTAACCTTCAAAGAAATCCTACACCTATAAAGTCTATTTGCATCACAATTTGTAACAATTCTTTTCTTATTATCTATTTAATACAAGTGATAGCATAGATAAAATTTACTTTAATTTTTTTTTTTTTTTTTTTTTTTTTGTAAAGGGAGTAATCACGCGTCCCGGTAAATGATTAACCAAATAAACGTTTAAGACAATGGATACGGTGAAATCCCATATCTCACCTGCTTCATAAGCGTAAAACTACACATAACAAGATACTTCCTATTCTCTAAACAAGAAACAAACCACTACTCGAATGATAACATATGACACAACGAAATAAAATTACTTCCTGGACCTGAAACTTTGTGCCATACATGGCATTAAAGGAATCCAAATTCCCGGAAGATCACGAACTGTTTCGCATAGTCATCGAAGTCATAGTCATCATACTCATCTTCAAACTCTTGCCACCACCAAATATATTAGCAGACTCATCAAATGGGTTAGAACAACCTCATCTTGAATCGACACCTCAATCTCTCCCACTTTAGAAAAGGGTTAACTCTCTTAGTAGAAGAGGTAGCGGAATAGGTTGACCATCATCATCCACAAGAGTAGCTTTCTCATCAATAATTAGCTTTTTAAGCTTACCAATTTTCTCGACTATGGGAGTAGAACCAACATCCATTGTTCCCATTGAATCACTCACAAGCTTGGCAGCAGAAGAAGTCCCAGTCTTCGGAGGCTTAGACGCCTCACCAATATCAATACGAGAGTCCTTCCCCCGAGATCCATCAATACCTGCTTCCTTAGTAGTACCAGAGGACTTCCCAGTCTTGACCTTGTTAGTAGAAGAATCAGCCACATTACTTGGGATGCCCGAATCATCTTCCACCTCAAGAGTCCCAAAAGAGTTAGACGTACTCAAAGGTGAAATTTGTATATATAAACATTATGGTACAAAGTCTCATACAAATACATAGACAAGCCCATGTATTTTATACTCAGAGTCTCAGACCCCATCAAAAACTTTACATAAAAGCTATACTACACTATTGTAGCATTCTACAATGTCATAGATAGAATTTATTGAATGTTTAAAACAAAAAATTTCTACTTCCCTCATTTGTCATTATATGACAATCATGTCGATCTCTTAGCTAACAATCTTCTTAGAGCACAAGTTATGGGCAATACTAGAGGTGGCAAAATGTGCTCAGAAGCAAAAAGATGAGCTAAATAGGCACATTTTTAAAAGATTGTGGCATATTTAGCCCAATTGTTTTTTTGAAATGGGCACATATAGCCCATTGAAAACTTAAATGGGCACAAACGGGCACTTTTTTTTCTCTCAATTGTTGAACATTAACGATCGTTTTAAAGATTTTTTTTATATAATATATTTATTCTTGTTAATATAAATAAGATATTACGTTTAAGGAATTTATTTAGTCGTTTTAGGTATTTTATTAAGCGATTTGTATAACATGTGCCTGTTTGGCACATGCCGCTTAGCCCGTGCCTGTTTAAGCCCGTCCCATTCTA
Source organism: Chrysanthemum lavandulifolium (assembly GCA_022545495.1). Taxonomy (NCBI): domain Eukaryota; kingdom Viridiplantae; phylum Streptophyta; class Magnoliopsida; order Asterales; family Asteraceae; genus Chrysanthemum; species Chrysanthemum lavandulifolium. The sequence continues at coordinate 209,032,018 of CM040244.1, forward strand.
GCCCATGCCTGCTTTAGCTCGTGCCGTTGATGAGTCTCTAAATACTCATCATTTTGTCTGATATAAACCGCAAAATCATCCGAAAACACTCAAAATGCATCAAAATGATGAAAATATCACAAATCGTTGTTTTATGTGTTTCAAATGCAAAATTATCAAAATCGGATGAAAAACATATCAAATTTGCAAAATTGCGCTTTAGTCCCCAAGTTTATAAAATTGTCAAAATAGTCCCGAGCCAAAATTTCAAAAGAAAAGTCACCAAAGGTCTTTTTAAAATCATAAATTGCAATTTTTAGTCCTTTGGTGGGAAATCTAAAAATTTTGAGAAAATTACAATTTAGTCCCTGAAAAATCCAAATTGGTCAAATTTAGTCCTTGGGAATTTCAAAAATGTCAAAAACTAACCCTTGGACTATTAAACCTTGGCAAGACCAACCCTTGGATCACTCTTCATAATTTACAGATTGGGTCCCTCATCTTTCAGAGAATTACAATTTTGGTCCTTAGTATTATTAATACCACTTAAACCAACCGGACCTAATTGTTAACCCAAGCCCAAAACCTAAACCCTTGGCCCAAAGCCATTTACCCCCAACCCGGTCCAAACCCTAACCCGACCAGTGTTAAACCACCCCGCCCCTTTCTTCTTCATTTCGTTCCCGCCCAAACACAACCCTGACACACACACAAACCCAAAACCACTCCTCCCCCGACATACTCCCTGCAACACCAGACATAAATAAACCTATCAAACCACACCCAGCTTTTCCAGCAAAGAAAGAGATAATAAAGAAAAAAAAAATAAAAAGAAAGAGAGAAAGTAGCGAGCGTGCCTGTGGCTTGTCGTTGGTCTCAGAGGAATCACATGGAGCATCTGGAAGAGAGAAAAGAGACAAGAGAGAGAAATGACAGAAGAGAGAGGAAGGTGGGCTTGAGCTGTATAAAGAGTTAGCAGTTTTCTAGGTTGAGGGTATCTTTTTCAATTTTTTTTAGCAGAGTAGTTATTTTCTCTGAGTTGTGTAGTTTTAGAAATGTGTTTTCTAATGTAATAGTTTTTATTCAGTCATTAGCTTCCAATTTGTACCCTAGTTTTATTATCAATATAATCAATTTGCTTTAATCCTCATTTTGATTCTAAATTCTGTTTTATTGATTTCGTTAATCGTTATAAGCTCATTTTAGCTCAAAAGAAAAAAAAACTTTCACTACTCAAATCAGTACTCTCAATTGTTTCATTGGTCAATAAAAGTCAAGGTAGCAGAATCTCATGCTAATTGTTCTCGTGATAGTATGAAGATGGATATGGTTTGGTTTGTGTCTGATTTGAGGTAATTTCAGCTTAGGATAGTGGTTATTTATCTCAAGAAGCATGTCATAGTGCCAGGACATGTGTAAGTTCATGATTCTGTTTTTGATTTGATTCAATAGTGTAATGGTTTAATCTGCTTATTTGTGTTAATTACATTCGGTGAGTATGTTATAGTAGTCTAGTTGTTTAGTTGTGATTCTCTTGTTGTCATCGGTTCATTAATATGCTCATTAACTGCCTCACTTCATATTCTGCATAAGTAGGTTGGAATTAGTATCTATGGTATTTGTTGGATTAACTAATGAAATTAGTTACAAATAGCTGCACAAGAGTTGGGATAGGTGTTATTATATGCTGAACTATTAGTTAACTGTTGTCAATTTCTCAAATTAGCATCTTACCTAGCGTTTGGATTAAGTTTCAAATCTGTGCTAAATATTAGCTTAGTGGTTTAAACCAGATGTCTTAGCTTCATTTAGTCCCACTTAGTAAACTGCTGTCATAAACATGCAACTTAGATTAGTGAAAGTCAATATTGCATTGACACTGAATTCACAGGCACCCCAGTTAGGATTAGAATCAAGTAGGCTTGCAGTTCAGGTTTATAATCTTATAGGTTAGCTTATTTAGGTCCATCCGCATCTACATTCATCATCATGTTCCTGGATTTGAAGATCAAAACTCACCCAAGTCAAACATACCCTCTGTTTTAAAAAGTCAGCACAATATTTGTGCTTGCAGTCTAACATGTGTTTTGTCTGCTGAATCATGGTCAAATTAGAGGTCAATTGGATTAGATGTGATAGAGCTGTTTGTGTTTTCTTATTCTCGACTAGATAGTGCATGCTTTGCCCCGAGTGTTTCCATTCTGACTTATTAGTTAGCTTATTTTTTGCCTTAAAGATGGTACCATGTCTGTCTTCATTATTAATGTTTGACCTTGTTCTTTTTGACTGCTGAATGTTGATCAAATTAAGTGAGCAATTGAGTGTTAGATTTAGGGCTTTTGCATTATTTGTGTAGCTTGGTTGGTGATCTTCAACTTTTATTCTTTGAGTTTTCAATTTCATGCTTGTTTGATTGGTCTAATTTGGTCTGCAAGTTGAGTGCAAAGCTGTTTTAAAACTGCACCTGGACGGGTTACTGTAGCATGAGTTCTTAACTTTCAGAAATTGGCAACTTCAGCCCCTTTAGTTTCTGTGTTTTTGTTTTTAGCTTGTAACTCTTAAATTAAATAGATTTAGTTATAATAAAGTTTCATAAATGGCAAATTCAACCCTTAGACTTTTAGAAAACTCATTTTAGATTTTTAACTTTTCAAATTAAGTTTGTATATTTACACTTTCAGTCCCTAGACTTTTATTTATTTTATTTTTGGCTTTTCATTTTTAAAATAGTTTTGTATAATTACAATTTTAGTCCCTGAGCTTGTAACCTTTTGCATAATTAGTCCTTGCTTGTTACTTTTAGTTTATAATCTAAGAATTACCCGGATTCACATTATTTGAACTCGCTTTGTCTAATTATTTTTCTAGTTGTAATTTCGTTTGTTTCTTTATTCCTTAGTTCACGTTTTCATTTCCATTCATAGCATAACAAAACAAAAACATCATTTTAAAAATAGTGATAGCGTTTATTTAATATTTTTAATCTTTTTAATTTCCTTTAATTTGCATTTAAGCCGTTGTAATTTGTTGGCTTTTTCTGTAGTTATAATCTATTCACAAATCCTTTTCCCGTTCAAATCTCTCGATCACTACACGTTTGATAATCCATTTCACATTCATTGGGACATAACGACCGGAAACACTATACTCCCCAGATCTTCATTGATTTCGTCTTTGAAAGTTGTTTTAAGTTTTCTTACGCTTGCGTGAGAGAACTTGACGGTTCTTGTGGCATCACCCGTCTTGCTTGCCCGCCCATTTTGCCACCTCTAGCAATACCAATAACACGTTATTGGTATCTTCCTCAATCACATTATACACCTCTCAATAACACATCACTAACTAAAACACCTCCTCATAACACATCACTAACGTGTTATTGGGTCCCACAAAATCCTCACTAAAAATATTCACTCACTCAAAAAAAAAAAAAAAAAAAAAAAGGCAAGAATGCAAATGGCTTGAGCCAATTCGTTAATTTCAACGTTTGGCCACGAATGATGCGATGTTCGGTATGGTTGACACAATAACGTCACGATTCTAAGACACCAATGACACCCCATACCATATGCTCTTATTGTTAAAAATCTTAAAATAAAATCTCTGGGTCCTCTAGAAACAAAAAAATAATAAAAATCTACCACTTAACAGTTATCAACGACTAACACAACATGCATATACGACATATGACAAACACTGTTCTAGAAGTATAATACTAATAAAAGGTTATTAAACCATAAGACGGCATATTAGACTTATCATTCGAGTCAATTTTATCTACCTTCCAACCACCTTCCCCTTCCCCTTCATTTTATATAACACCTTAGCCATAAACTCCAAGTGTTCTCAAGTCATCAAAGCAAAAGAACCATAGCCATGGAGGTTATCCTACCCGTAAACACTCCTGATTTCGACTTCAATTCATCGCTATACGCTAGCGCACCGTCGACACCTAAACTTTTAGGCGAGTGTTACTTTAGTGCACCCACAAGTCCCACAAGAATCCCCGAGCTAGACCTTGAGTTCGATGATCAGTTGATCGAGGATGACACTAGTCGTAGCAACTTAGCATCCGTTCCGTTTGCATGGGAAGAAAAGCCCGGTGTCCCTAAATCTGTCTATAACTCATTCAATGACGAATTTGCTTTTGATGTAAGTGGTCATAATGATGAACATGTCGAAAATGAACGTGCCATGCAAGAAAGGGGACGTGATCGTACTTCTTATAATTCATCTTCATCAAGAAGTAGAAGAACACGTTCCTTGCCACCCGTTAGAGTGTTAGAACAGCCACAAGGGCCTACAAACCCGAACACGACACCTTCAATGGCTCTTACGGCTTCTGGGTCAGGAAAGGGGTCGAAGAAGTGGAGTTTTATGGATTTCTTTTTGTTTAGAAGTGCTTCGGACGGACGAGCTATGGAGAATGACCCTTTAAAGAAATATTCGGAGATATTTAGAAAACATGATGAGGATATAAGGAATTCGAGCTTTAGAGACCCGAACGGGTCGGGGTCATCTAAGAGACGGGGTAAGGTTTCGGCTCATGAGTTGCACTATACGGTGAATCGAGCTGTTTCTAATGACATGAAGAAGAAAACGTTTCTGCCGTATAAGCAAGGTATTTTGGGAAGATTGGCGTTTAATCCAACGGTTCATGCACTTTCTAATGGATTCGGGTTTTCTCATCATCAAAATAATAATTAAATGCTAGTAAATCTTGATTCGATATGCAATTATGTATCAATCTAGAGATATTCAACTACTAGTAATCAGTTGGTTTGTTTGTTGTTGTTTTGTTATTGTAAAGATAACTCTTTTGTTCATAGATGTTTTAAACATGCATCATGTGATCATGAAACATATGTTCATATCAAAGTAGTCATGAATTGTACGTTCTTTTTACGGTTATTCTAAAGCTCAAGTAGTCACCATGGAAGTCTCACGTTACATGCCCAGAGTCTCGGATCGGCACTAGCTCTAACTCTGGCCTGAACGTGACTTCGTTCTTGTTCCCTCTCTTCGTCAATTAAGATAGGCATGAATCACGTATAAAGGCAAAACTTCAACTTCATGAAGCATGGATGATAGATTATCAATTTAGTATCAATCAATCAGTGGAATACGGATAATCTAAGAATATAAAATATCTTGATGATCTAACAAATTAATAATCCAAAAATAGTCAAAAACATGATGCATCATCATACTCGTCACGTTGCAAATAACAACAATAAATTATACTCATTCGTGATAAGGATGAAATTCTTAAAATAACGTGACAATATAAAACTTTATTATTTGGAGTGTTCTAAGGCAAACCCTTGTACAGAACACGTCTGTTGATGGAAGGAAAAATTATTTCTTTAAACAAATAAATTAAAATAAAGGTAATTATAATCGCACAATCAATATTCAATAGTACCAAGTCCATCATCTTGAGAGATATTGTCTTTACTACTTTACTACTTTGTGGGCGATATGGAATGAACGTAATGATAGAATTTTCAAAAGCAAACGGCGTCGAGCTATTGAAGTGGTGGAAAGCATTAAAATGACTTCGTATTTTTGGTTTCGGAATAGAACTAGATTGAAAGGTATAGATTGGAATGTATGGTGTAAATACCCGCTAGTCTTGATGTAATTTCGTTTGTTTGCTCGGGGGTCCTTGTTTTGAGGACCGGCCGTGGCTCTTTTTGAATGAAATTTACCTTTCAAAAAAATAAAAAAAAAGTCCATCATCTTGTTTTTCAAGGAACTATTAAATGTTTAATCAAGATATGAAGTAAATTAGATAAAAGTCATAAAACGAGTATCTGCAACTCTGTAAGTACTGAATCGATTTCTTTCTGTTAGCAATATAAGACATATGGGTAACGTCCAATTAGCTATAGTGTGAGCATGCACATTTCCACCCCGTTTCACGACTTCGGGTTTCTGGAACACAACATAGGATCAAAGGTTTCTGTTGGCAGAAATCAATTTTGTTTAAACAAAACTTTGGCAATCGGTATCTCATATTTACAAAAGCGGTTTTTTCAATAGTTGAAAAATGGATGAACCGGTTTCTTGGTTTGAAAAGTCAACAGTCTTCATCCTAATACAATTCGACATTTGTAACACCTTATAGGCCGCCATGAGACTACTGAAATTTCATCTAAGAAAAAAATAATGGAATAATGCTTATATTATTGTTAGAGAAATGAATTATATAATTGTCGTGATCCTTGATGGAATAAATAACCAAGGGCCTAGCTAACATATAAGACAACCAATTGATTATTTTAAGACTTAAATAAACATCAAGTTGTTACATGAAAGTGAAGGGTTTGGTCAAGTTAATACTGCCATGTTAGATGGTCCTACGACTACGTTTAATATAGATCCTATTGTAATGTGTTACATTGACAAAATGTGCATGAAGCATTTAAATGCATGTATTGTTCCAATTCACTGTTTATTATATTTTAAAACGTTGAAGTAATCTGTGGACAAAAAACTAGTAATGTCATCGTCGACATTAGAACTCGACCCATTGAAAATCTGTTTAACATCCTGAGTAAACACAAAAATTAGAAAACTTTAAACTTGGAGTCTTGGACCAAAGCGAAAGTGCACTAATTTCAGTAAGTTGTTTACTGGGCCAAAAAGCCCAAAATAATTATTTCAATTTTAACGGATGTCCCTGAAGGGATAACCCAAAACAAATATATACAGTAGTTGGTTTCCATCACCATTACAATACACAATGGGTTAATTCCACAAACATTTAGGGTATGGTTAGTTGCAAGAAACGTCTTTTGGATAGGGTTTTATTTCCACATAAGAGCTCAAAATTATAAAAATGCGTTTTATGATCTTGTATTTCTAACTTTTAAACCAGAAACTGAGATTTTAGGAGACAAATGTGACATAAAACATCAAAAATATGTTTTGTGATTTTTCTTTAATAAGTTAGGATAATATAAACCATTGTCAGAATTGTTCCACTCGTATTGATCTCTTAAATGAGCGCTTATAAAAATTGGTTATGGGCAGGGCAGAGACAATTAGGGGTCATAAGGGTCACGTGCGTTCAGCGAAAAAAATTATAGCGTAATTTTTCTAATATATTAATTTTTTTTTTATAATTTGCCCTCCTAAGAACCAATTTATAGTATATTTTTCAAATTTTATTAAAATATGACCCTCAAGCAAATTTTTCTGGCCCCGCCCCTGGTCATGGGTTTATTCTCGATTTCTAGCTAAAAATCACTTAAACTAATTTAGACTTTTTGAAAAAAACTATAGTATATAAATTTAGTTTATCAAAACCTCAAGGACTTAAAAGTAAAACAATTGTAACCGCTCAAATATCATATGATATCATCATCTCCAACGGAAAAGAAAAGCTTGAGCAACAATGGCGTCTCTTCAACTTCTTCTTCACATTTCAGTTCCACTCTCTTCACCTTCTAAACGCATCCTAGTTTCATCCTCACCTCGTAAAACTAAGGTGAGTTGCTGAAATTCTATAACTAACTAATTGATGTGTTTTAGTTGAACCACTAAAGCGAAATGTCTCAAGTTCAGTTACTGTAAGGTGCAAACATCTCCGATGTTCCAACCTTCCCCAAAAAAAGTGATACCTACCTATATATATGCTTGTTTTAGGGGGAAAAAATGACGTTTTACACTCACATCTAACATATACTAATCATTAGAAAGAGATGTGGAACTTATGTTTGAATTTGTTGAGATCGCTCAGATGACGAAAACAGTTGTGCTACATGTTAGTTCATATTACTGGTTTGTGTCATGGGAATGGCTTTACGCTAAGGAATGTTGTGTGAAAAGACTTTAGATTTCTTTCCCTGATGCTAGTAAATCCAGGAGCCTTATAGTGCACTTAGCTCACCTCTTTAGCATAGATGTAAATTGTATGCCTAATTTATTTGCTACTTAGTCGTAAAACTGTAAAGTGGTGTTATAGAAGCATCGAAAGAAGGTATCTCGTATACTTTCTAAACGAGCCTTATCCAAAACTAACTCCATGCGAATTCCTTTGAAAATCGCTTTCAGTTCCTTAGCATGTGTATTGCGTCTTATGGAAGCAATATTTTGACCAATTGTTACAATGAGAGTGATTGTTATCCTGTGGGTAAATGGTACAAACCTTTTGAATTTACTTGCTGAGTATAACTTCAGCGTTTGCTGTTGGACACTTGTCAAATAGGAGTGTGTACTATTCTCTGCTAGTTTTTTCTCTTGTTATAATAATACTTCGATTCACTGTATGTTTGGTGTTGTGGCGTACTCACTTTGAAGCTGATGGTTTTGCGTATGGAAAAATTAATGAATCATTACGAGTACAGCAGTAAACATTTGACAGTAAACTTCATCTGTGTGAAAGAAGATAATATGTTTCACCGACTGCTTAACTAAAATTTCACAGTCCCGTTCTGTACATTAGATATGGATTATCACAAGTCTCTTCATAATATTTGTCTCTATTCTTATAGTGCTGGGGCATCCGAAGTAATCAGAGTTTTGCTGGTAGAATTGTGTCTGAATCGAAAGAGCCATCAGCTGAGATAGGGCTCACACAAAGAGATTCTGATGGACTGCAGATAGGGTCACCAATCATCATAGTGGAAGCTCCTAAAATGCTGAAGACGGCAGCTTCTGTTCCTTGTCTCAGGGTTAATTCTGATTTAGTCAAAGCCGGTGATGTTGGCAGGTAAAATTTCTCCCAAATTCGTACACAGACACACACACACACACACACACTTAGACGCATGCTTTAGTTAAAAAAAACTTTATCCTTTTATAGGAATTATATGGTGTTACGTCACATTTCATAGTTGCATACATATGCATAATAAATTTGCAATCAGTCAACTAGGTGAAGCAATCTTTATACTTTTAGATTGAATAGAAGTATCTTTTGTCACAAACAGCTCCTTTTTATAGCTTGTGAATCTAATAGTAATGAAACTCTAGGTATATAGACCAGATAAGCAATCTGTCATAAGTTTTATTGTACCTGTATATACTTGGTATATTGCTGGTATTACAGTATTAGTGGCTCACTAAATTAAGATTAAGTACACTGTTGAATTTATGCTGTTTTGAAGTTAAAAAACAGGAGTTGTAGTAAATTAGCATGATACTTGCCTAACAAAATTGAACTTAGGATTCACAAAGAGATGCAGTACGGCCACATACGATACCTCCTTGAATTTTAAGTTTTGTGTTCAATTATAACTACAACTAATGTGTACATTATCAATATATTTTGACACTAATGCCTATATTATTTCTTAAAAATATTGAATTTGTAATTATTTCAACAATGCTAAAAGCCTCCATGACAAGGTTACAACATGTGCAGGATTATGTCAAGGAAGCCCAAGGATGTATGGGCAATTCGACTTGCCATTGGTACTTATCTCATAGATGGAAAGTACTTCAAGCCCCTACAATTAGATGAGAATAATTGATCAGTTTTTCTGTAAAAATGCATAGTACCTCATGTAGTATATATTATATATATGACAATCATATATATAAGAGAAAAGGAGATAATCTTTTGGGGGTTCCTTGCAAATGTCTTTGTTATGGAATTATTAGATCAACAGCACTAGGCTAGTTTAAAGCATGTAACGTCTAATTCTAAAAAAGCAAGCACATGGATTTGGACCCATCCTAGATTATCTTGTCCTTCTAATCTTACAAGAGAAACAAAATACTTTCTTAGATTGTGCTTCTTTTTCTATTTACATACTGAGTAGGAACTTTGTATCTGCCCCAAATCTGAATGAGGGTCACTTTTTGTTTCAATTCTTCCCAAGCAGATCGGGTATTTGTAGGTTAGTACACGAATAGGCTGGCTTAAAGTTAAAGCGATACATTTGATGTCACCACGATGTTGTAGAATTTGAGTTGTTATTTTGTGATAATATACTGAATGTACTCTGAAAGCCAAACTAACCTCGACGTTTATTCATCATTTGGCATTTATCTTGAAATTCAGCTTGTAAGTTAAGAGCCCCACATACATAATGATTCATTTTTATGTGTTAAAAGTCATAAAAGGGACCATCCTGCTATGTGATCGGGTTAGTCATCTCTGCTTTCTATCTTATAATTGAGGTGGCCCCCTATCTTTCCAAGGTTGTACTTGATTTATACCATGTTAATGCATCCACTCCTTTATAATATAACTTACCGAAACAAGGCCTGAAACTAGAGCTAGCCTTAACCACTTCCGTGACCCTAACTCTGATAATAAAGTGTGTGAACAAATTTTTTCTTGACTGGGACGAGAAACCCGCATGGCATCCGTTTACTGTAATTTATATCATATAGCTATTAGTTTGTAAAACCATAAGAATACTGTTATGATTATTGTATGCTAGTAATATAGTCTGGTTTGTTAGTTCATAGGTCATTTTCAAACAGTTCCTTGACCCCTTAAGGGCCAAATACATGGTACATGCCCTTGGACATAGATGCCACTCATTTCAAGGTGTTTGCTAAATGCTAAACAGTTTGGTTGAAGAGTGAATGGTTTCTTAATTCTTTATTGTAGAGACAGTGCCATAGTTTTTGTTTGGACAATCTTGGAAATCCTCTTTTTTTCCCGATATAGTTGCTTTGCTAGTATGTCTCATTTGAAGTACGGCATATTCGTTTCTTTTAGGCTTTTAGGAAGTCCAAGAATAGTTGGTTTCTTTGGGCAGTTGTCTTCATGATATACTGCATAAAACATAAAAACGGGTCTAAATGTCTAATTTGCACAAGCAACTATAAAACTACGAACCTATCATAAAGCTTTTTGCCAGCTCCTTGTGTAATCCACAACTCAATTAAATTCCTTATTCCAAAGGTTGGTTTTGATGTGTCTATTTATCTAACTGATGCAATCATGTTACCTGATATAGACTTGTACTCGGTGTGACCAAATCTATATTGTTCTTATGTTCTACATGCTCTGTCTGATTTCAAATGTTGGCATATCGAGATCATCTGTCTTAGTCTCTACAGCTATATTGTGTTAGAGACTTGGAGTCTATATTGTTTAAAACTGAAGTAATCGTAACAAAACTGATTTGGTTACAATTTGGTGTAGAGGGTTAAGGGGCAGGGCCATGGGCAAAAAGAAAGAAAAGCACAAAGCTAAACTGATGTTGATAAGACTCCCATGTTAAGTGTTCACCAAAACTTTTTATCATTTCTATTCAATTATTTGCTTTTAGCAATCATGATAGTTTACCTTGTTTTTTTTAATCCAATAAAATTTCTAGTATCCATTACAAACTTTACCAAGTAATAATGACATCCACAGATTTAGTTTTTAAGATGTGTTTCTCATTTATCATTTTTTGCTTGTTTTGTATTTCATTATCAATGATCCATAGTTTCTGTAGTTGTTAGTGTCATCAATAATTGTTCGATTACTTGTGTTTCACTTCTCATGTCCAACTATAAATGTGTAAATTCATCTGGTCATTTTCTTGCTTATGCAACGAACTAAGTGTATGCATGTATAATGATCTTGGATGTTATATTATCAATAAAAGCAAGCATAATAGTGTAATCAGATGTAAAGAATAGTTGAAACCAAGGCTGTCAAGATCGCGATCCCGTGTAGGATCGTTTTTGTCTTTGCAAGATCGAGATCGTAGGATCGGATCGCGATCCTACGATCCTACCAATTTGTCATAGTTTTTAAACAAATGATAAACGAGTCAAACTATTTTACATTTCTACTAACGTCAAAGATAAATTCATATAATATCCTCTTGAAAATGACAAAGTTCAAATTTCAAACATTAAAGTAATAATAAAACACAAAAAAATCAAGTTTCAGACGTTAAATTAACGATTTAGCCTCAAAACATACGAGCCATCTACATAATTTCAAAGAAACAAACACTTCATTAGTGGCATTCCAAAACATACCATTTGATTAGTTTAATCACAATAAAGTAAAGTAAATTGAATTATTGAACACTTTTAGACTATAATCTATTTAGAAAAGTAGAAAACTAGGTATAAACTATAATCTATAGTGTTAAAGTTTAACCATACTACTAATTCTTACATCCCTCTTAAGTTGGAGCATAGATATTGATCATGACACCTTGTTACAAAGTATTAAGCAATAGTCTACCTCAAAGAAATAATCCAAATCTTCAACAAACACAAAGCTAATCGATCTCATTTGAGAATCGAACTAAAATGCGAAGCAACCTGAAGAAAACATTCTTGATAGATCTCCCTTGGGATCTAATCAAAAGACGAAGCAAACGGAACAAAACATGTCTTAACTAACCAAAAAAATCCAAAAACCAAGCAGCCTGAACAAGACCATAAATCTTCTTAGGCACGAGATACAGTCTTCTTCACTAATAAGTCATATTTTGTACTTATTTCTATACTTGTAATTTTGTGTTTATACATTATTTAGTACAATTATTGTAGACTTTTGTTACTTAATTGCTTGAAATGATAATTATAAGTCGATGATGAAAGGAGAACCGATAAAACACGAAAAATACCAAAATACGTTACCAAATGTCAAAAAGAATGAAGTCCAAGGTCAAAAGTGTTAACGTAAAGAAAAGATGAAGAATACTGGGGAAGGAGGTTGTCACAACGCGAAATTCATGCTCGCGTCGCGACGTATGTCACATAGATTTTGAAAGTTGTCACGACCTAAACTTCGCGTCACGGCAGTTGCCGTGAAATGGTATAATGGTCGCGAAACGGGGATCAGACTAGAAACCCTAACTCTTCATCTATAAAACGCAACCTCATAACCTTAAAAACAACTTACACCCATGAAATTCACAAAGAACATTGAGGTTCTTGGAGGATGTGAAGAGGGTAACAAAGAGCCATTCCACTATCTTACGTTGTGTTGCAATAATTTATCACTCGTGTAACACGTTTTAATTTTCTTTGTTTAACCTTTCAATCAATTGTATTGAAACTATGAATTCTTTAATCAATGAAAGTATGAATGTTTATGTTACTATGATTGTTGGTAAAGCACCCAGTGCACTCGATTGATCATGTAAACTTGTTGTATAGTTGGTTTATTGTTGTTAAAACTTGTCGCACGCGTCTTTTGTTTATTTCAAGATTCAATCGCATTTTTTCTTGTGTTCCTACTATTTAGAGGTTTCACTATTAAAGTTAGTTGCATGGTTAATATGCCCATATGCCTTTTATATAGATCTAAGTAAATGAAACGCTTTATAGCTAGTATAGTAAATGTTATTGAGTAAGTATCCGGCCTCGGGCTGCCTAGATTAGGCGCATGGTCCTAACTATCAGATGTATAATTACTAGGTATTAGACGATCGCGCAGTTTCCACCAAGGTAAGCGATAAGACTTATTCTTTGACGTCTCTTATGGAAATAAATCTTACATGGGCATTACAACTATTATTAGGGATCTAAGCATAATGCAAGTGTCTGAAAATATCATATTTGCTTTCCGGTAGAGATTGCACTATAAGAGTTAGTTAGAGTGGAATTGGCGCCTCTTTGCATGAGTAACTTACTAGATAATTGTAAACGACGTGAAGACAATAAACTTGACATCATTATCTTATGCAACTAAGGAGCATAGCAAACGAGCTTAGAATCTTAATATGATTGTATTACAACCTACCACACAATGATCTTTTTGTTAAGATTATTTATTTTAGTTTTGTTTATGACAACCAAAAACCCCATAAAAAAGTAGTCTAAACATTGATACATGTATATTACTTAATTTCATGTGTTCGATCTTGAAGTTACCACCAGTATACTATACATGAAAGGATACACTTTCTGTGTGTGTTATGTGATAGGTTAACTTCTTGTTTTATACATTTAAAACTAGTTTGTCTTACATGAGTCACGATATGTTGTCAAAGATTTTGTCCAAGTAATAGCAGTAGAAGTGGCAGAAGAATTCGCAAGAGTAGAAACGCTGGAATACAAAGCATATTTCTCAACATAAATGGTGACAATTTTATCAAATGTGATGGGAGTACGTGCCGAGAACCATTTTTCTTAGCTAAGAGTATCTTGAAATTACACATAGAGTGTCCTAGCTCATGACATTAATAGCACTCCACTTCATCAAAATTAAAACCCTCTGAATCAACAACCCGATTATTATGACCACTCCTTGAACCACCTCTAAATCCACCATGACTTACAAGATCACTATTGGAAACCAATGTATAAGGAGACTCGAGAGTCTCATTACGAAGAACACAATCAGATGTGTCTTGAAATCAAGAACTGGGTCGTAGGCCGGTTAAAAAACTCACAACATCTATTTGTCCCTTTTCTCTTTTTCATCACTTTCACATCACCACTTATGGGATGAAGAGTATTCAAGTCTTCATATAGCTTATGGAATTCCATAACGTGAGCGATAAGTGATTGGCTTGTTGTTCCCTATGATGAAAAGCGTTATACACACTCACAATGATCGAATAAAGGAATGACAAATGGTTCAATAGAGTTTATAATCATTAAGAACAACCGAGCATCATTTTGCAACCATTGATTCTTAGCCGCATGTGTAGAAGGAAACCTTCAAGATGAGAAGGTTTTCCAAAAATACGAAGATAAATATGAACAGTTTTGATCCATGAAAAGAAGTTGGAGCCATCAAGCTTGTTAACCGCAATCCATGTTACTACCAACCACCACTACCAGAAGGATCATCTTTCTTACCATCAACCATAATTCCATAATCAAATCAAAACCAAATACCAAATCGACAATTAAATTTCAGAACTTCCAAATCAGAAACAAATTTAATAAACCTTCAATTCAGATCTACCAAACTCATAATTAAGAAGCAATCAGAAGAAAGAAACCAAACATATATCGCAAATTAATCCAATCTCAAAGAAGAAAAGTTATAATCCAAAAACAATCATACCTGGGATTTGTTCAGAATGACAAAACAAAAAAATCTGGAATTTTGAAACTTTGACTCGCCAGAAAATAGGCTCACGCGTAGGCGCATGAAATTCTGACAACAGGGAGAGGTAGATATAGAGGCGCGTGCGACAACAGAAAAATAGGAAACTTATGTGGTTTTCAATTCGAGCCATCATGAGTTCGATTATGAGGGAGGTGAGATGTAATGAAAACCCTAAATGGGTACTAAAATAAATCGGTACTCAAAGTGGTACCATTATTCAAAACTGAAATTGAAACCCTAACAGGAACTAAATCCTCGCTCTGAAAGCATGTAATCAGTGGTAAAGAATAAATAATACTAAACTAATGACTTTTATTGAATTTAGAATGATAACTTAAGTTACAAGAATTATAAATAGAGAAAATGACAAAAAATACCCATTTTTACCAAAATACTACACAAAATACCCATTTTTTTTTAATCAAAAAAGCCGAAATACCCACAAAATCCGCAAAGTTTGTGAATTTTTAAAAATTGCTTCATTTCCATTTTTTTTCATGTTTAGCTTAAACAAGAAAGTGTTAGATATCCCTTTTCTCATTTAGTGGCCATTTGAATTACTTAAAAAAGAGTTTGTATGAGAAAGTTATGGCCAAAATACCACAAATTTTTTCTTGTTTAGTCGTTGTGGTAGTTTGGCCATAACTTTATCATATTAACTTCTTTTTGCATGATTCAAAAATCCAATTGATGAGAAAAGTGAGATCTACATCTTTTATAGTTTGAGATAATCGTGAAAATCAAATAAAAAGGGATAAATTTTTAAAAATTCGCAAGGTCTAAAAATTCGCAAAGATTGCGAATTTTTGCAAATTGCTCCTTTTTTCTTCGGTTTTCATGCTTAGCTTAAAAAATGAAAGTTATAGATCTATCTTTTCTTGTTTAGTGGCTTTTTGAATCACAAAAAAAGGTGTTCGTATGAGAAAGTTATGGCTAAAATACCACAACAACTTTTTCTCCTTTAGTTGTTGTGGTATTTTGGCCATAAGGGGGTGGCAATGGAGCTCGGTTTGGGATCAGCATGGACCACACCGATCGGCAATACCGCCGCCTCCAAATCGGTGTGGTGTAGTTTGTGTTGAATTCGGTATAAAACACCGAATTGATGTGGAGTTTGGGGAATGAAAATGTAGCCGTTGCATACTTAAAAAAAAAAGAGACGTTGCATATTTAAAAAAAAAAAAAAGAGCTGTTGCAATCTTTAAAAAAAAATTACTCCCCCTCTATAAATAAACAAATCCAATTCTATTTTTTACCACAAATTCAATCACAAATCTTTACAATTCTTTACACTTAAAAAAAAATAAAATAAATAAAAATCTCATGGATCCAAGAAAATCAAAAGCTGCAAAGGATGAAATGGCCGAAAAGTTCTTGGCGACAAAAATCCGTATCATTGAAGAAAAGCATATGTTTAGGGCGATGAAATTCTATAGGGAACCGCACGATAACATAACCGATCTAAATATACTAAAGTTTACTCTTGACAAAAAAACGTGAGCTCGCGGCGAAATATGGATGGACTTGCGATTTTTAGATATGTGTTTTAGTTCGTTTTTTTAATTAATGCGCTTTTTAGGATATAATTTTCTTTTAAGTATTAATAAAATATTATGTTTTTATTAAATTGTTTAATATAATTATAAAATAAAATAAAATAAATAGATGAGGTATGGGTTATGCATGGTTGCCACTAAAAATCTATTGTTAGGTATGAGATGAGATGGAAGGATATTATTGATGGGTAATTAGGTATGAAATTTTTTGTTATGCATGGTTGCCACCCCCTAACTTCCTCATACAAACCTCTTTTTGCGTGATTCAAGAAGCTACTTGACGAGAAAAGAGATATCTTCAACTTTCATACTTTGTGTTAAGCGTGAAAACAGAAGAAAAATGGAGCAATTTTCAAAAATATGCAAGTTTTGACCTCACAAAGTCAAACTTGCAAATTTTTTCAAAAATTCGTAAACCTTACGGATTTTGTAGGTATTTCGATTTTTAATTAAGAATTGGGTTTTTTGTGAAGTATGTTGTTAAAAATGAGTATTTTTGTCATTATCCTTTTTAAATAAGTCTTGCTTTAGAGACTAACTAATAGGTTTGACTCTAATAAAATCATACAACTAATTCTTACACTCTTTATCTTGTTAGAGGGCCGGGTATCGTCCGGTCATAGCCTCGCCTACGGCTATGACGACGCCATTGGGTGCCATAGGCACCTCACGATTGTGATAACATGGCGTTATTAGTTTTGTTGTCGTTTTCTTCTCTTGTAAATGAGTGTGTTTGCGTAATATATGGGCCTCATGTAAAATGTAACATGTTATAGATAGGGAAGGTGCTTTTTTAGTTGTGTATAACAGGATTGTGTTATAAAGAAAAAGTTGACACGACAACCTTATCACAGCTATATGATCTTACAATATGCTGAAAGCTCTTCTATAGCAAAATTAAGGGCCCGTTTGGTTTGCTAATTGAAATCACTATCGGTATGGATTTCATTAAATGGTACTATAGGATTCGGTGTATGTATTTTGTAACTTTTGTTTGGTAAGAATTTTTTTGTTTTGGTATCACTATTTAAGTGGGTCCATCAAACTAATATTTATAAATATAAGAGTACTCTAGCTTCTTCTCCAACCTGCAACTAGTGCTTCATAAAGCATTCTTTCATCACTCAAAAGTCAAAACTACACAAAAATAAATAAATAAATAATTTACACCTGCAACTTTTAGTTCCTTTTAAATATACCATAACAAGATTGTAAATATGTTGGTCTTGATTCTTCAAAGATTGTTTCTCCTGTATTCAGTTCATATAAATATATCATCTTTACAAAGACGAAGCACATCCAGTGATGGAAAGGAAACAAAAGAAATGGTAACGCGAGCAGATCTAGTAACATCAAAGAGAGATGACTCAACGAGATTTACGACTTGGTGAAGGAATAGATTTACAGAGATGCAATAATGGTGAGGTGGAAGCTTGTTGAAGGATAAGAGTGTGTTTTAATAAAAAAAAAGTCTTTAAAAACTATGAAAACAGAATATAGTGGATGACATCATATGGAAGGAATCATGAAACCTGGTGGGTTAGGGTGGTTTGAGAAAACCCACATTTTATGGGTTTTATAAAACCCATAACCATATAATGTACTAGTAACAAACAGATTGTATCACTATCAAATCCATACCCAAATTCTATGATTGTTTTATTTTGATGATGTAGACCATGTCCAATACACTTCACAAATGTTAACGTATACTTCACCTGTCACAAATTATTTGTCAAACTTTTTTGAATTATCATAATTAATTGTTCTAAATAGATAAAAAAAAAAAGAATTAATCTATCTTACTAAAAAAGTCATTGCAACTTTACTGAAATTATCTACTAGAAAATTAGCTCTTACTCAAAAAAATCATTGCAATTACTTGTTGAAATTCATCGATACTAATATACTCATATTTAATTACCAGCAATCTTCTTATGTCGATACTTAGTTCATGAACTTTTCTATCTCATCACTATCACATGCCCAGTTTCCATAACAACCAGGGCCAATATATTTCTTTCATATGTGGTCCGATTTAACCCAACCCTTATCTCTTTGTTACGTTCGGTCCTACTTTATTTACTAACCTTTGTCACATCAATCTAAAAATGAAGTTAATCATCCCCTTATGAATGTTGTTAAAATTGGATAATTACATCATAAACTTTTTAGCACTTCAATCCAATCAAAAAGTAAACGTCAACAAAAGCACAATTTAAATTGTTTTTAGACGTTTATGTATCGATTGCATTAATGTTAGATTAATCATATGGTGGCTGATAGTTGTAGCACCAATCCCCACTTAAAAAGGATGTTGCTATATATAGGGCCAACTTCTTTTCCTCTATATTTCTCTAAGCATACCTCTTGGTAATAACATACTACTTTTTAACATAATGCCTTCAGTTTACTCTAGCCCATTTCACCAAATGGAAAACCCTGCCCTAATATCATTACTACAACACACCACTCGTAGCGAAAAGCGGTCCAAAAGTAGTAGCACAGGAGGGATATTTCGTATGTTCAAGCTTCTTCCCATGTTAACCTCCGGTTGCAAAATGGTAGCCTTGTTAGGACGACCACGAAAACCACTACTAACCGATCATGCCACCACTATAACTTTATTTGGATACCGAAGAGGGAGAGTGAGTGTAGCCATACAAGAGGACCCGCATCGCCTCCCAGTGTTTGTCATTGAACTTCCAATGAACTCAAGTATGTTCCAAAAAGAAATGGCCTCGGATATAGTCAGATTGTCGCTAGAAAGCGATACAAGAAGTCACAAAAAGAAGGTGTTGGAGGAGTTTGTGTGGGCAGTTTATTGTAATGGTAGGAAATATGGGTACTCAATAAGAAGGAAACAAATGACGGATGATGAGCTTCATGTCATGCAATCGTTACGTGGAGTATCGATGGGTGCTGGAGTTCTTCCCGGATTGTTGGAGAAGGATGTTGATGGAGAGTTAACTTATATGAGAGCAAGGTTCGAAAGAGTTGCAGGAAGTAAAAATTCAGAAGCTTTTCATATGATTAATCCTGAAGGGGCTGAACATGGTCAAGAATTGAGTATTTTCTTTGTTAGAGTACATTAAAGCAAAAAGAATAAAGCAAAAAGATATACGTATTCTTAAATATGCATAGTAAAGGTTTGAATTTGATATCTAACATCTTATTTATTTTATCGTTATTAAAAGATGTTATAAATGGTTGTAGTTTTCCTCAGTACGTATCATTTTTGTTATGATTTACATGAGAGCGAAATGGTGTTTTCGCTTGATTGATCTTGTTTTGTAGTGTTTTTAACTTGTATAAGCTTATGAAATAATGTGACATTTTCGTGAGAATATAAAATTGGTTTTAACCTTTGAATGTTCTTTATTATAAGTTGTGATAAGAATTATTACGGTATGGGAGGACATTAACTTTAGTAAATATAAAAAATACATAACATAAAACTACTTTTACAACTAAAAAATGTAGAAACAAACATCTTTTAGTAGGAAACTTTTCACTCTTCTTTTACTCCATAAAGAGACCACCTTAAAAGTGTCACAAATAGGGTCGCTAGGTACTTGGTTAATTCTGACAAGTTACGTGCGTACTGAAATAACATAAGTGATCATCCATTTATTTTTAATTTTGTTAAAAATTCAAACTCACACACAATTACAATATATATTATCACAAGATCACTAACACTTTTAATTTGTAAACCCTTTTATTTTAGATATAACCATCTCACACGTACTAACTGCAGCGAAAGCTCATATAGTTTGGACATGAATGGATACCATTGGACCAAAGGCTATTGGTGTAATTACGTGTTTACTGAAAATACACAAGTGATTCTACATTTATGTTAACTAATCATCTAAATTTACTTGTTTTTTAACTACAATAAATAGATATCCATAAAACCATATTGCTACGGTTTGAAGTTTGAACATCATTCACAAACCAAGTAATACCCGCAGGAACCAAAAATTGAAGCCGGACCAAACTGAATCGAATTTATAACCGAACCGAACGCTAAAACCGAATTGAACTAAATTAAATATTCGATTTTAAGTTTGGATATGATTTTGGCAATATAAAAATCGAATCGAACCAAAAATCAAATTCATATAAATATATATATTTATATATATAAAAAAGACCACTAAAACTCTTTTATAGTATAAATATAATATATTTTTAATCTTGAAACTTTTTTTAGTGCTATAAATCTATATAATTAAATGAAAAAATTATTTAAATTATGTAATTCGGATTATTCGAGTCAACCCAAAAATCAAACCGAGTTCATATAATCAGTTTCCAGTTCAGTTGAATACAATTTGAATTTTTTCTTTCGGTTTTACCAAAAGAAATTAAACGAATCAACTGAACCGAATAAATCGAACCGATCGATAACCGAATTTTGATGGATGATGTGAAGCCCAATAGTGAAGCCCAATATATAACATGATTGTTTCTAGTATTTATCTTGCACATTACCGGGCCTAGACTTTGTAGTCTATATTCGCAGGCCAAGAGTGAAGCCCAATATATAACATGCGTTTCACACTTTCACCGCTGAGGCCTTAGGTGTATATAACGGTTGATGTTAAAGCCCAATACATTTTGTTTCACAAGAGAATATCTGATCACTTGATTGTTGTTGAGTCATTGGACTGGCCCTTGTTTTTGTTAATTCTTGTTTCTTTTAACTGTTGACAACTTGTGGTTTATGCATTAGGGAGAAAGTAAGATTTCATGTTCATTTATTACCCTTTTATACAATAATGAAACAAACGATCATGTTTAAGGTCGACGTCATTTAAGGCTTGGCATGGTTGGTTTACGACTTGAGTTGGACGAAACGACGTCGTTTAAGAGTCAAACACTGCCGTTTAAGGATGTCATATTTCATATGAAAATGCGTTTAAGTAGAACGGCGTTGTTTGAGGTTTTATTTTTCCTTTTTCATAAAATATTGGTATTAAGGATTTTTTTTTTCTACGAAATTTTATGCACAACAAATTTACAACTCCACCAAACAAGTTTCTACCCAGTTTTCACTATCATCAGAGTTATTATAGTTAAAAAGCAACTGCAACATATCCTATATTCAGTTAAAAAGTTGAACAAGTAAATTTACAAAGCAAGTGTCATTCGTATAAATCAATGTTGTCTTTGAAGTATATTTTAAAATAAAAAGTAGTTCAAATCGTGTTTACTTCTACCTGATAAAGCATATTATCAATGTTTTGAAAACCGGGTTTTTAATCAATCCGGTTGAGTCACCGCATCACTGGTTCAACCGTCGGGTCAACCCAATTTTCTATTAAAAAAAACTATTTTTTTCAACCGGTTCGGCCACCGGGTCAACCCTCAACCGGTTCGACCACCGGGTCAACCGGTTTTATATTAAAAAAATGAAAAAAAACAAAACCCCAAACCCGGCGAGTCTAACCGGTTAACCCTTTTTTTTACCCTTTTTTTGAAACCGGTTCAACTGGTTAACCCAGTCGGGTCAACCCTGGTTGGGTTTCAAAACATTGCATATTATTACACAGGTTCAAGCTACTTCTATCAACAGATTAACTAATTTCCCCAAAAATCTAAACACAAAGCAAAAAGTTCTAACTAAATTACATTTACCAGGATTGCTTTTGACAAGATTTTTTTGCTAAAGACACAACCTAATCGGGGTGAAGTAAACAATATTAATGGTCGTTAAGTAACGACCGTTATCTTTAACATTTGAAAAATAAATATTCCAACTTAGATTTTACGTAACTAGTCCTTCATGTTATAGATTTGTTGCAAAGTCGTTCCTTTATCACTAACTTTGAAACGAAACGCTAACGTAAGGGCAATTAATTTACGAAAATAGTCCCTAGGGTTATCGGTCTGTTACAGAGTTAGTCCTCGCGCTCCGCGACGGAACGCAACGAAAATCAATAATTTTTATTAAATCATCTCGTCACAAAGCACGGGTTTAAACCCTCGTCTAATAAAGCAAGCAAAATGGAGGAATAAGGTCACTCATTCAAAAAGGGCCTTTATGTACAAGAAACACACCATTGAATCATCATCATCATCTAACACCCAAGTAGGACCAAAGTGAATCAATAACCTAGAGTATCGGGTATCACAATAATATCTTCGCGGAATCCGAACTGGCACACAAAACCCTAGCCACCAAACCGTCGTCACTCGCCGGGAGCCATTTCTCCGAGAAATCGGTGAGGATAAAGACAAATGATTTAAGAAACGTCCATTCTAGAACGTTTATTTTTTAATTTAAATTTCTTTTATTTTCTTTAAATAAACCCACTTAAACACTATAACTATTATCCTATTTTAACCAATTTTTACACAACCTACTTTTTCAAAACACTTCATCTTAACCATGAGTGATTCATCCTATTCCGGTTTGTCCGATCTTCATCTAGATACCATCAAGATGATTATGCAAGCTAGTATGAGCAATCGTTGCAAGAACAAGAAGCCCAAAGTTCACGCCGCCGTACTCCGATCTAGCGTGAACGTGATGTTGCATAAACACGTTTGATGGCCGACTATTTTGGTGATAACCCAAATATCCAGAGTATTATTTTAGGCGTCGATATTGTATGAGCCGTAAACTATTTAAAGAAATAGTCCAAGGTGTTAACATATATTCAAACTGTATATCCTCTTCTTAGTTATTTTAATTTTTTTGTAATCCGACCCGATGCTACGGGTCAAATGAGTTTTAGTTATCCATTATACGCCAATTGGCATATGGCGTAACACCTGATGCATTAGATAAGTATTTACAAATTGGAGAACATTGTGCACGCGATTGTCTAGATAATTTTACTATGTGCATTAACCAATTGTATATGCCCGATTGTTTTAAGAAAACTTGACTTGAATGACATTGTTAATACAAATAAACCGTAAAAATGTTTATTAATATTTAGCGAACTCTTTGTGTTTTGTTGATAACAAATATAATGTTATCATAAGTAAAATTATAAGGATACATGTTATTTTTGTAAAGCATTTTACATATAGTCATTTAATACAAATTGTTGTAATAAATCATTTGTTGTAATAGTTTATTAGGATGGGTAAAAACCACAACCCATGACCCATGGTATTGACCCATATCCATTTGACTAGATGTATTGCATCTATTAGATACATTGTATCTAATGAAATACCCATGGACCAACCCATAACCCATGACCTATAACCAAAAAACCTATGGGCAAAGAGGAGCGTCCCACGGATCCCTAGTATTACACTAGACAGATCCCTTAAGGGAGGGATCCGTGGGATCCGTGGAACAGTGACAAGATTTTGCCTATTAATAGAGAGCCATTTCTTCATTTCTCTTTACCCCTCTTCTTACTAACTCTCTCATATATTCTTACACTCTTCAAACAAAAGATCACTTGATCTAGAGAGTTGTTCTTCTTTCTTCTATTGTGATTCTCATATAGGTCCTTCTCTAAGGCGAAATCACGAGCTTTCTACAAGTCATCCAAGGAAGGGGCCCTTGATTGATTTGTTCCTTCACAAGATTTCTGTAGAAAAGATCTTGTACTTGATATTTCACATAGTTGTTGTGTAATAGTCGTGTTGGTTTGGTCCTCCATGTTACGGACTCGGTATTTAGCTTTGTACCGGAAAAAGTTGTAAGCAACGTTGTGAAGGCTTCTCCGCCAAGTTGAAGGAGTTTGTTGACATAGTGCTTGAACTCTCGAGTAGGTGACTCGGGGAGTGGAGTAGGGCAAGGAAAGTGTCCTTGTAGCCAAACCACTATAAATTGGTTGTGTCATTTCTATCCTTTACTTTACTTTCTTTACTTACATTACTCTTAGATCTATACTTTATCTTCATCCATACGATTTCACATAACAACGAATCTAAAGTTTTTAGAAACTAACTTAAAATCGGCAAAACTATTCAACCCCCCCCTTCTAGTTTTCCACAATTGGCATCAAGAGCTAAGTTTATAAAAGTTTTAAAGTAAACCGTATTTTAAAAACTTTTCGATCACTATGGGTTCTGAAAATTACAAGGAAGGGCAATCCATGCAACGACCTCCACTACTTGAAACTAATGGTTTTATATATTGGAGAAATAGATTCGAAACGTATGTGAAGTCTAAAGATATTGATCTTTGGTACATCATTGTTGAAGGCGATTTTGAAGCCACTGCAAAAGATGAAGATGGAATTTTAGTTAACATACCTTATGATAAACTCACCGATGAAATTAAGAAAAATCTTTCCAAAAATAGTGAAGCTAAAATGGTTTTATATAATGCTTTACCCGAAAAGGAATTCGAAAGAATCTCCATGCTTAAAACCTCTAAAGAAATTTGGAATTCTTTAGTTGTAACTCATCAAGGTAATCAACAAGTGAAAAACAATAAAATAGATTTATTTGTTCAACAATATGAACAATTTTCAATATCGGATGAGGAAACTATAGATCATTCTTTTGCTAACTTTAATACTATAATTACATCTTTACAAGCACTTGATGAATCTTTCTCTAGCCGTAACCATATTAGGAAATATCTAAGGGCACTCCCATCCAAGTGGAGATCTAAGGTGACGGCAATCGAAGAGTCAAAAGATTTGACAATCCTCACCCTTGATGAACTCATAGGCAACTTGAAAGTGTATGAGCTTGTCCTTACTAAAGATTCTGAAGCTTCAAAAGTGAAAAGAGAAGCACAAATCTCTTGCCCTCAAAGCCAAGAAGGTCTTAAGCGATGAAGAGGACTCCTCTTCGGATAGTGATGACGGGAGTATGGCATGGCGGTAAGGGACTTCAAAAAGTTCTTTAGAAGGAAGGGAAGATACGTCAAACAACCGTATGACGACAAGAAAGGATTCCGGAAAACAAAAGAGGAAGAGAAGCCAAGGGATGATCGTGCTTGCTTCAAATGTGGGGACCCAAACCACTTTATTATTAAGTGTCCCAAACACGATGATCAAAAGGCATTCATGAGCGGTTCGTGGGGAATGAGCGAGGAGGAGGACGAAGAAATTTGTCTCATGGCAAATGACGAGGTATGTCACGAATACTATAGTAGCTCATCTTTAGATGATGATTCATTACATAATGAATATGATAAACTTTGCAAAATTAGCTTAAAAGTAATCAACAAAAATAAGTTTTTGAAAAATCAAAACCAACGCTTAGAAAAGGAAATCATAGATCTAAAGGCAAAATTAAACGCCTAGAAAAGGGAAGATAGCAAGTGGCGAATGTGAACTTTATGCTCAACTTCAAACACTAGTTGATCATCTAGACTCTAAGATTGCTAGAATGAACACTAAAACCTTAGATATGATATTAGATAGTGTTAAAACATGAAATAATAAAAACGGTCTATGTTTTCAGGAACTTAATGCGTCAACTAGTGAAAACAAAGAAACACAATTCGTAAAGGCACTAGAAAAAAAAACCACTGTAGTCACGGATCCCACGGATCCCATAAACAGGGAACCGGCTAGTGTACAGCCAGGGATCCGTGGGTCTGCTGAAGCAAACAGTGGTAATAATGTAGCTTCCTCTTCTAGAATTGATTTTGTTATTATTAATAAGAAGAAACCAACTCATGTTACCATTAGCCAACCACCTCCAAGATATAATCAAAGCTTTATAAGAAACAAAGTGTAGAAAACTAGAAGGGGGGTTGAATAGTTTTCTAATTAAAAGCTTTGTTTTGAAACTTATTGAAAGATCAATTGATATTGATCTTTGTATATGTAGATGAAATATGCAAGTAATATGTAAAGAGTAAATAAGAAAAGAAATGATCAAACCACAACAAGTTGTTTATAGTGGTTCGGTCTACAAGGACTCTATTTCCTTGCCCTACTCCACTCCCCGAGTCTCACACTCGAGAGTTTAACTTCACTAGTCAACAAGCTCCTTTCACCGTGGAGAAAACCTTTACACTTCGCTTACACTATTTCCGACACTAAGCTAGATGTCGAGTTCTTTCCAAGGGTACAACTACTCCCACACACAATGTATTTTGAGGACTAAAATACTAACCACTCACACTCACAAGATTATGATGGTTTAATACAACAATGAAGTATGAATCAACACTAGATCATACAACACTAAACAAACAAGACTTCCAACTCTCGTTTGAAGCTTGAATGTAACTTGATCTTCTTTGCTACAAAAGAGATCACTAATATGATATGAAACTGAGTTAGAAAGGTTAGAGAGAAGATATGTATGAAAGTATATGTGGAAAGGGATGAGAAACAACTTGGCTTGGCATTGCTATTTATAGCCAAAATGGACAGGAGCGTCCACGGACCACGGAACCCTTAAAAGGGTTCCGCCCGTGTACCAAATTGGTACCGTGGGGTTCTGACAGCCAAGATATCAAATCAAGCTAAAGTCAACTATATCTAAGTGAGATTGTGCAAGATATGAAGAATACAAATCCACACAAAATATCTAATGAAATATTCCAATGATTTCCATGATGCATAACATGATGTCATATGTTGTATTTCTATTTTTAGAAATATGCAAGTACTTAAGTAGTGTTTGGTTTTAAGAACCTAACACATTCTAAAAACTACTATCATACATAATGATTAGAGTCATATCAAGATGTCACTAATCACAAATGTAAATGCTTGAATGATGAATATATTGTTTGAGAAAGCTTGTTTTAATATCTATTAAACTTGACAAGCTTTAAGCTTTTATAAATTAAATTTACTTTTGTCGTTAACAAAACTTAGGCAAAGATCAAAATATAAATAACGCTTAATGACGATATTTGTATTAACAATCTCCCTTTTGTTGAGGACAAAATATAAATTTATTTTATAAAAGATACAAAGTTTGTGCAAGAGTTATAAAATATTAGTTTTAGAACTTGAAAAGAGAATGATAATGCAAGTGTATGATGTTTGACTTTTATGAAAGTCAAAGAATTCACTAGTTGATGCATGATGTTGACTTTTCGGAAAGTCAAAGTATGCGATTGACTTTTAAGAAAGGTCAAGTATTACCAATGAAGTATCTGTTTGACTTTTTCGAAAGTCAGTATGCGATTGACTTTTTCGTAAAAGTCAAAATATAAATATAATCAAGTTCTATATTTTCTCCCTTTTGTCTCAACAAAAAGAAGAGGCGATGCGGAATGTAATGAGCCCGAGCCATTATCTCCCCCTTGATCAAAGCTCCCCCTAAATAGGGTGTTTAATGGGAAGATACATGGATTGTGAAAAAAAAATGTTAGTAATAAAGATCATTCACAAGCATTTGCAAACACTATGTAAAAGCACCAACACTATAATAAAAGCACCATTCATTTGTTAAAATTTTCATGAATAAAGATCATGAAAGGAGAACACAATGATGTGTTTTAGTACAAGAAAAGAAAATAAAATCCTAGGAAAAGAAGAACTAGAAATGCTAATCTATGACCATCCTAGTTAGATGGTGGATGAGAAAGAGCGTTGAGGCGCTCGAGGATATGATTGAGGATGAACCTCATTTCCTCTTGGAAGTCATGGACCATAACCCGGTCCTTTCCACGGTTTGGGCGTTTGCTCACAAGTTGAGCAACCATGCCTAGGAGGATAGAATTTTGGGGAGGTTGTGGTGGTGGAATGGTAGATGTGTTGGGGATGTTTGGGGTGGTCATGATGGATGCAAGCAAAGCATTTTGCATTTGCATAGTCTCACTTAAGTGAGAATCCACCATGCCTTTGAATTGGTGGAGGTTGTGGAGTTCCGCTGAAGCTCCTCTCTAGTGGGATTGGCATCCCACATACACTCCTCAATGTCCTCAAGATGAGGGACATTGATGAGGAAAGGATGGTCCCATACAAAGGACCATGAATGTCTTTGTGAATGGGGTGGAAGAGAAGAGGTTTAGGCCCTAATGGGGCGTTTGGGTCAAGGGATGACCGAGGTGACTCATGAGCAATCCGCTCAATTGTGCCAAATGATGGCAATGGTGGTGGATGATTTGGCCTAGGAGGCAAGTCATCCAAGTCCTCTAGGAACGGATTTGGTGAAGTTGGTGGAGTTGAAAATAACTCCATAGGAATGAGAGTCGGAGACCTTGGTGGTGAAGGTAGTGAGGGTGTTTTGGATGTTTGGATGGGTGCCGGAGGAGGTGAAGTTGGTGTTTTTGTGGGTGGTGGAGTGGTGATCACAATGTGTGATTGATTTGGTGTAGCCAAGGTGAGGCTTGTATCATCTCGGATGGGAGATGAGATTGTGAGTGGAGAAGACTCGGATGAGGAGCTAATGTTAACGAAGCAAAAAGGCCTAACGCTAATTCTAGCGGTCTTCTTGCAAGGTTTTGGAGAGGATTTTGTCATTTTTGATTTGGGTTTTACTTTGCTAGATAATAGTAAGAATGAAAAAGGTGTGAGGATGATCATGGTAAAACCTCTCAATTTATAGGAGTGAAAAATTATGGAGAAATGTGTTTGATTTGATGTTAAATCATTGAAGAGATGAGGTTCCTAATGATTTGGAAGTGGGTTGAATGCTAGTCATATCACCCAAGTCAATCCATACAAAAGAGATGGAGTGAAGAAGAAAATATTTGCAATAAATGTGTTCTAGTGAGTGGAATTTCCTAATATTCAGATTACCCACGGATTTGAAGGTACCAAAAATTTGGTTCCTTCCTTTATGCAAAAGGGCTCCTTGGGTGGATTTTTCAAAATTTTGAATTTTGGTGGAAAATGGATTTCTTATATACCTAAGTGAATTATGCTAGTTCTAATAAGAGTATACAATAGTTAAGATTGATTTATAAGTGATGGATGGTAATTTGGAATCATGAAAGAGTCGAAATTCAGAAAATTACCTGGAGGATCCACGGCACCAAAAGCATACACGGCCGAAACCCTAAAAAGGGTGCCGTCTGGTCCGCCTGTACAGGTACGGCGGTACCATTTTACAAAATAGACGGTACCAAATCTTTGGTGCCGTCTAGTCCGTGGAGTGCAGAAAACAAGACAGAGTGTGTTTTTAGGTGTCGGGCACTTTTCCGAAACCTGAAATTTTTCTCAAAAGGTGTTATACTAAACATTTCTAGTTAGGAAAAGTAAATAACACATGTATAAACATAGTGGAGCATAGATTTTGAGCAAGGCTTATTGATTTTCACAATATAGTGAAAATGGGTAAAATTTGATAGCATACTTGTGCTATCCCCCTGCATGAGATTGTTAGCATACAACATTGTTTCAAGTTATATTATCATCCTACATAATAAAAACAACTAAATAGTATCAAACATTAACGATAATGCATTGTTCCAAACACTCCTTAAAGTACCCTTATTTGTCCAACTTGTAAATCTTGTTCATCATCCTACCAAGGCACTTGAACATTCCCTTAGTTTGCTTGAATTCTGCGATTCATTCTCAATCTCGGGAAGAGATGCGTAATACTCATGAGGTGGAAGATGAGAGCTTGGAAGACCATCCTGAGCTATTTGATGATGAAGATGATGGAGTTGGAGGTTTTGCTCTCTTGCCTTTTGTCTTAGCAACTCGAGCATCACTCAAAGGTACAAAGATGTTAGGGATGAGTTCATAGTGGAGGTGCATCCCTTTTGGGGTTGGTGGAATTGGTGCGAAGTTTCTATAGAGACGGGTGAGAAGCATCCCGTATGGAAGAGCAACCTATCCTTGAGTTGGAATATCAATCATTCTCCTAGCTATGTAGTAGGCTAAGTTGAATGGTTGTCGGGTGGATAAGTTGTAGAGCATGTGACACAGGCAAGCGTTTATGTGATCCCTATTTCCTATGGTGCTAATGACGTTGGCTCTAAGTAGTTCCTCCCATTTCTTAAATTCGGGCTTAAGTTTATTTAGCTCCATTCCATATGGATCTCGGTTTACCTCTTTTCCCTTTCGGGTAACTCGGGTTGTATCACTTTTTGGGTTAAAAAGGTGTTCACGGATGGCATCCTTATCGGCCAAACGGGTTAGGTAGGGAAGAAAGAGGTCATTGATTGTATCAAGAGCCGTGAGTGACCACTTATCCGTGTAGACACAAGTTCCTCGGTTGGGAATTCCTAACACTTGAGCAAAGTTGCTTAAGGTGATGGTGTAGTCATTTTGGTTGATTCTAAACCTAAGACAAAATTCATCATCGTCTTCATCACTAAAGCCGGTCACACTAGCATAGAATTCTAACACAAACCTAGGACAATTGGTTCATCGATGTCAAGAAGACAATCGAATTGAATGGCGGCTAGTTCTTCACGAAGATTGGTATTTTCAAGGAAGGATGAGTGAATGGTTCTACCTCATGGAAATACCTTGATTCTAGACTCTTAAATATTTCTACTTGTTCCTTGGTAAGTCCTTTGGTTTTGTGATGTTTGGGAATGTAGTTAAGGGTATCTTTGTGATCATAGAATCTTGCGGCTACCATGGTTATTCCTAAGGACAAGAATTAATATGTTAAAAATGAGAATAAATTTTAACGTTTTTGGTTCTAGTGTGTGCCTATATGAAAACAATTTGGAGTTGCGGTTATCTCGACTCATTTTATGCACAAAATGGTTTAGTGGGGTGTTTGGCAAATACCATGAGATAACCCAAATGCTCCTAATTCAATGTGGCTTCATTTGAATATACCCGGGAATGCATATTAGTTATGCAATACCTTTAGTATTCAAGAGCATGCAAGTGATGAAAATTTAACGTTTCTATTTGTATTAGCAATGAAAAAAATTGTTTTCCTACAAGTGAGAAGCTTTTCAAAACTTTTGACATGGGGTGTTTGGTTATTTGAATAAGGCCTTATATTCATTATCTATCAATTAGTGGGAAGCATGATTTGTTTATGTAATATGATAATGTAGTACCTAATTTCAATGACTAGTTATGCATTTTGCCAATTGAATTCATATTTGGTATAAAAGCATACATGAAACCCCATGTAATGATTAGTGATAGTTTTGTGTATAAATAAGAATCCTAGACTCAGAATTAGGAGATAAAATGTAGTTAGGATACTTACAATGATGTTATCTTCAGTGATTAGTGAGTGGGAAGGTGTCAATAATGAGCTTGGTTCAAGTTTTACACGTTTTGGTAAAGTGGGTTGTGAGGAAGAGGATGTTATGTATATAGCGCTTTTGTACAGAGACACCACGGACGCACGACACCAAATATTTGGTTCCGTCCGTGTTGTCGTTTGGTGCCGTGGCTACAAGAGTGTATACAAAACAAAATTGTTTTGGTTTGACTATTCTAATGTTTTCTCGCTATGTTTATCCTACATGTTTGGTTCCATTAACCCTAAACCAAGTCTAAGAAGATTAAAAGGTTCTCGTTTAAGAGGCTTAGTTAAGATGTCGGCAATGTTGTCTTGGAGGATACTTTCTCAATTGAAATGTTTCCTTTTGAACATTGTCGCGAAGAAAGTGATGACGGATTTCAATATGCTTTGTACGAGCATGTTGAACGGGATTCTTCTTGAGATCGATGGCTCCTTTGTTGTCGCAAAGTATCACAATGTCGTTGAGATGAATTCCGTAATCACGAGAGCTTGCTTCATCCAAAGAGCTTGTTGACATGCTTTTCCTACCGAGACGTACTCGGCTCGATGAGTTGAGATGGCTAAGGCCGTTTGCTTCTTTGCAAACCATGAGGTGAGACAATGTCCAAAAAGTGCAAATACCACTTGTACTTTTTCTATCGACATAGTCACCGGCATGATCCGAGTCGGCATACACTATGGTTTCTACACCCGTTCCTTTGGGATACCATAATCCTAAACACGTTGTTCCCTTAATGTATCTAAAAATCCTTTTTAAGGCTTCTAAGTGTGATGCATTTGGGTTTTCTTGAAAGCGAGCACATAGACAAACACTAAACATAATGTCGGGTCTACTAGCCGTAAGATAGAGTAGGCTACCAATCATTCCTCTATATTTAGTGTTATCTACGGATTCACCTTCCTTGTCCTTGGTGAGTTTAGTGTCCGAAGACATGGGTGTTTTAGTTGGTTTGGAATCTTCAAGACCAAATTTCTTAAGCATGTCTTTTATATATTTGGATTGGTTAAAGAAAATGCCATCTTCTATTTGTTTAATTTGAAGTCCTAGAAAGAAGTTTAACTCACCCATCATACTCATTTCAAACTCGTCGTGCATGATTTTAGAGAAATCATCACATAGCTCTTGACAAGTTGATCCGAATATAATGTCATCAACGATATTTGAACAATGATAATATGTGATTCCTTTTCTTGGTAAAAAGAGTATTATCTACTAATCCCATAGAGTATTTGTTATCAATAAGAAAAGTCTTAAGTTGGTCGTACCAAGCTTTTGGTGCTTGCTTAAGACCGTACAATGCTTTCTTGAGTTTGAAGACATGATGTGGTTTCTCAAAGCTGGTGAAACCGGGAGGTTGAGCAACATACACTTCTTCGTTAATAAACCCATTAAGAAAACCACTTTTAACATCCATTTGAAATAATTTAAAGTCATAAGCACATGCATAGGCAAGTAATATTCTAATAGATTCTAGTCTAGCTACCGGAGCATAAGTTTCATCATAATCAATACCTTCTTGTTGATTATAGCCTTGTGCAACAAGCCTAGCTTTGTTTCTAGATACTATATCATTTTCATCCATTTTATTTCGAAAAACCCATTTCGTTCCAATTATGGTTTGATCTTTAGGTTTTGGAACTAATTTCCAAACATCATTTCTAACGAATTGGTTTAACTCTTCTTGCATGGCAATTACCCATGATTCATCTTTTATTGCTTCATTTATGTTTTTCGGTTCTATGGTGGATACAAAACAAAAATAATTACTTTGATTTTGGGCTTGTGACCTTAAGGTTCTTTGATTAAGTTGTCCTATGACTTTTTCCAAAGGATGACTTTTAGATTCTTTGATGTTTATAATTTGCTTATTTAATGGTTCATCTTTCTTGTTATCATTAATTTGACTTTCTATTATTTGACTTTCAACTAAGTCATCATCTACAAAAGGTGATGTCTTAGAGGAGGTGGACTTTCAATCAAATGTTATGTTCAACGATTCCTCGACTATCATTGTTTCTTTATTTAGGACAATGTAAGCTTTACTAGTTTGAGAGTAACCAAGAAATACACCTTCATAAGACTTTGGGTCAAACTTGGTGAGATAATCCTTAGTATTAAGAATAAAGCATTTACAACCAAAGAATCTAAAATATCCTAACGTTGGGTTTTACCTTTATAAAGTTCATATGGTGTTTTGTTTAAGAAAGGACGATTAAGACTCTATTTAAAATATATGTAGAAGTGTCAACGCGTTACACCAAAACTTTTGAGGTATGTTTTGTTCATTAAGCATTGTTCTACTCATTTCTTGAATTGTTCTATTTTTACGCTCTACTACTCCATTTGATTGAGGTGTTCGTGGGCGGAAAAGTTATGTGTTATACCATTTGTATCACAAAAGTTTCCAAATTGAGTTTCGTTGTCAAATTCACGACCATGATCCGTTCGGATCGACACAATTTGACATCAAGATTTTGAATTTTCTTGCTAAGTAATTCAAATTTATCAAAAGCTTCATTTTGGTTTTCAAAACAACGTCCAAGTAAACCTTGAGTAATCATCTACTATGACCAAAGTGTATAAGTTGCCTCCATAGCTTCTTATAGCGGATGATCCAAATAAGTCCATATGTAATAATTCTAGACACTTAGATGTGGACACCATATTTTTAGATTTGTGACTACTATGTGTTTGTTTACCAATTTTGCAAGCGTCGCAAAAGTGTTGGTCATATTTTAGTTTTGGTAAATTCCTAACCAACTCTTTTGAAGATAGGTTTTGTATAAGTCTCATATTAGCGTGACCTAAGTGTCTATGCCAAAGAGATGAGTTATCGTCTAGTGTTGTTAGGCAAAGTTTGTCATTATATGTTTTATCTATTTTCATGACGATATGTTATTTTTCCTAACTCCTTTAGCTATGGTGATACCATCTTTTAGTATTTTACTACCATTTTCATCAAATAGTACTTTATACTTTTTATCACATAGTTGGCTAATACTAAGTAGATTAAATCCTAACCTATCCACATGAGCAACATTTTCAATAGTTAGGGAGTTATGAGCAATCGTACCTTTGCCAATGATTTTGCTTTTGAGATTGCTACCGAAGTGACATTACCTCCGTCATACTCTTGGTATGATGAGAAGAGACTTTGTTGCCGTCATGTGTCGTGAGCATCCACTATCTTTTATCCATTCATCAGGTTCCAATCCAACTTTCAAGCATACCTAAAAAGCAAATAACTCAAGCATTTGGTCCCCAATATCTCATGGGTCCGTTTGGGTTAAACATACCATTTATTTGATTTATGTATGGAAATGATGGGTAAGAGTTCCATGGCATGTAATCTGGAGTTTGATATGGTCTAGGAAAGTTTTGATTCCAGCCGTTGTGTTGGTAGTTGGGTTGTACGTTGTGGTTGCTCTTAGGAAAGGGGCGTTTGGCAAAAGAAGTTTTATATCGTTGTTGAGTAGTTTTTGATCTAAATTCATTTTTGACAAGTCCTACTCCTGATGTATCCTCTTGACGATTATATTCAACAACACTCATAATTGAATCATCAACTCTATGTTCTGCACTGTAAACTTCAGGATTTGGTTTGAATGCTTTGTTTGAAAACTTAGGTTTGTAATCAGCAAGATTCGGTCCATATCCATTTGGATTTGGTTTGAAAGTAAACTTTTGAATCGTTGTGATTGATTCACCATGTTTATAAACAACAGTTTGAAATTCTTTGATTTTGTTTTGTAAGTCAACAATTTCCTCAAGATAGTCATCTATTCGCTTTGGAATGCTTTTTGTACTCGAGAACTGTTTTGACAAGTTAACAACTCGGACTTGGATTTTAAGTTTCCAAAGTGAGAGTGTTAAGTTGTTTTTTATGTTCATGTTTCAGTTGTTCTATTTGAGACAACAAAGCATTCTTCGATGCGGCTAGATCACGAATCTGTCGTTCTAAAGATGTTCGTTTTGGTGTGATTTAGCAAAATCGACTTCAAAACCTTTTTCAAATTTTTCTTGAGTTTTGAAAAAATTGAGTTGTCGTTTTAAGCATTCAATATCCCTGGTTAACAGTGCATTTTTACTATGTAATTGCTGATTTAATGAACGACATGCATCCATTTGGGATTGTTGGTCTGTAAGTAAGAGGTCAATATCTGGATTAGGCAAAGGTTCAGCGTGTTCAACGTGAGTCACAACATGATCACTATTCAGATCCTCAAGTATAACCACGTAGTCAATTTGAGTATCAAAGGTAACCATAAGGTCATCTTGATCATCAAATGTAACTACGTGGTCTAGTTAAGAATCGTCAGAATGAGATGTAGACGGCTCATGTTGAACATTCTGAGCCTCGTCGAATTCAGATGTTGGCTGAGATATTAGATCGATGATGAATATGGTTTGTTCGGTGCACGAGACAAGCCATCGGTGTCATACACTGGGCTGTGTCACTCATGTGGAGAGCTTGCATTTGTGCCATCAACATCACTGCCGCATTAGCCTGCAAGTCCTCCATATCATCATCTCGAGTCTCATCGCCATAAAGCTCGCTCTTTGTCCGTGAGAGTTCCACCACTTCATCCTTAAGAGCCAAAAGTAAAGCCTCCTTGTGATAAGCACCGCCCCTAGTCCTCGGATTTAGGACATGCATTAGCGTGTGTCCCTCTCATTACAGCTTGTAGCGGCGAAGACCATTTATCCTGCTTGAGCATTACCTGTTCAACCACTTGAGCTCTCTGTTGTTGTGGAGCACCCATGTTATTTCTTCCCATAGCATTAAACCCTTGACCTCCTCCCATCCGACGACCATAACCACGATTACGAACTTCAACACGTCCATTGTTCACAACACTGATTCCTTGTGTTTGACGAGGAGCGAATGCGATTGTTGGATTTGTTTGTATATCGGCCGAAGGCTTTAGCAATCATAACAAATCCTTGTTGCAATGCATCGAAAGCTTCAGAGTCCTCATTAGCTTCACTGTAAAGTGCTTGATCATTGTTGTTGTTGTATGGAACCAATTGAGTTTGTTGAGATTGTTGTTGTGACGGATCATATGGTGTAATTGTTGCAGTTGGTTGAGGAGCGGGTTGAGGAGCTGGTTGAGGAGGATAACTAGTTTGAGCCCACAAAGCAAGTTGTTGATTGTCCGGAAGTGATGGTGAAACAGTTTGTCCACGGATAACCCTTTCTTTGCCAACTTCTTTTTGATGTGGTTACAAAAAGTCGTACAACAATCCGTAAGTAGCATGATGAAGATTCTTCGCTTGACGGATGAAAATGACATATTTTTCCCACTCAGGACCAAGACTACTTAGGAACTTAGTGTTAACACCAATTCTTGGCATGATGATATTGTGTTTGTCCAAGTCATTGATGATATCAGAGAATCGATGATGATATGACTCTAATGTCTCTCCGGGTTCAATCATGAAGTGTTCATAAGCCAAGTAAATTTTGGATTCCATATCTTCTTGATTAAGTTCAGTGCCTTCCATGAGAAGATGAATATGTTCCCACATCGTTTTTGCAGTCTTTTGAGCATCCACACTTCGAAGGATTAGATTGGGTAATCCTAAAAGGATATATTACATTGCTAGCTCATCAGCTTCGTAGTGTAGAAGTTCATCACCAGAAAGGTCAGCGACAGTTGCAATGTTTGTGAGATCATCTCTTGGTGGAATAGCATTTGGATCTCCGGTGTAACGAGAATAGGCATCGAAATGGACCTTCCAAGATGACCTTCTTTAAGAACTTTCCATGTGGCTTCTTTAGATCACAAAACCTAAAGAACCTAATCACCCATTGATCATAGTTTCCGGGAGTGAGCATTGGAGGTCTATCAAGTGATCCTGCCTCATGAATGGATTGTTGGTTACTTAAAGCTTCACACATCTTTGCAAACCAAGTCGGTTCCTTCATAGTATTCCTGGATGGATGTTGATTGTAAACGTTTGTGTAAGGTTGTACTTGAAGACTAGGTGGTGGTTGAACCATTTGAGGTGGAATTGCTCCTTGTTGTGGATAATGTTGTTGATTGAATTGTTGTTGATAAATTTGTTGTTGTTGATTGAATTGTTGATGTTGTGGACTTAGTTGTTGTTGTTGTTGTTGTTGATTATACGTGTAAAGAAACTAGTTAGAGTATGGTGGTTGAGACATGTTGAAAACTTGTGTTGTTAAATGGATCTTTGTAGTCGAATGAAACGTTGTTGATGAAGTATCTTTAGGCGTAGAAAAACCTAGTTTAGGCAAAGCAACACTTAGGCGTAAAAACACCAAACTTACGCGTAAAAGCAATAGTTAATCGTAGGATTAGCTTACGCGTAAGAATTGAGAAACACTAAAGTTATGCGTAAACTGAAGGTTAGGCCTAGAAAACTTAGGCGTACGATTAGCTTATGCGTAAGACAGATCTTAGGCGTAAGAAAAATCTTATGCGGAAAGAGTTCTACGCATAAGTTTGAGCTTATGCGTAAGATTAGGGATTTGCCCAAAAAAATCCTTTACACTATCACAGTGAAAAAGATATCCAAAGTCGAAGTGTTTTAAGCTTATACAAGCAAGAAAACACCGAGTAAACCACTGGCGAAGATCGATCCAAGGAAGAGTTACGCGTAAAAATAGGGTTTTGTTACGCGTAAAACTTAACCAAAAGTGATTTTTAGCCCAAAATGATCCTAAACCAGATTTTTGTGATGAAACAGCTTCAATATCACCAAAATAGCACAAAAGTGTGAAACTTGATGATCCAAAACTCCTAAACACGTTATGCGTAAAAGTAGTCACACGTTTAAAATCAAGCCTAAAAACAATGATCCACACGTAAAGTTTGAAACTTTTTGCCAAAAGCAGAAATTTTAACGCCTAAAAACGTTGAAAGTACAAGAATCTTGGATTAAAAAGTGTAAAAATTGAGGTTTTAAGCGTGTAAAAGTTTAAACAACGATAGTTACGCGTAAGACCACAAATAACTTCAAAAACAAAATCTTTTCACCTAACTATTTGGCGAATGATACCACTGTTAGGTGACTATATTAGTAACACAAGCATCAATATAAGAAATAGAAAGAAGGGATCGGATGAACAACACACACACGTATGCTAATATGTGAAAGGTTATGCGTAAAGGTGAATGTATGAATTGAACAACCAACCTTCAATAGAAGGTTTACAAGAGTATTTATAGGAGGGAACTAGGGCAACACACCAAGTTCCCATCCTTTCCTTATTAGGCTTGGGCCAAGGCTTATGGGCCTTCTACATAAGCCTTAGCATAATATCAAACATAAAGGCCTAATTAAGCTAACTATTACATATTAATTACTAACACTTGAATTCTAGTTTAGGAGTGATTCCAACAGAATCATCATGAGAAATATCAACAATTGGAACTGTGTCAATATTCTCAGAAGGAACACCCATTGCAGCATCAGGAGGAACATGTTGAGAAGGATCTTCAACAGGTGTAGAAGATACAGCAGCATCAGGCTCCACAACAAAGGTTCTCCCAACAACAAATATTTCATGAGTATTTGCTGAAGATATAGGACATGGTTGTTCTTGCAAAGATGATTCATAACCTTGTTCAGAGGCAACATCAACCATGTGTGCGTCAGTCAGAGGATGATCACCAGTAACAGTAGCATCATCAACACTTGGCACCTTAGAAGATTCAGTGGAATCCTTTCTCAAATATTGTCTTCTCCTTCTTTGTTTAAACTGAATAGGTTCCTTTGAGGATTCAGCAGCAATAGGAGAAGAATCATGAGTCTGTTGAGCAACATTAGCCAATAACTCAAGAGACTCCAAATGTATATCCGCCTGCTCTTCATCAGAGGTAACCACAAACTTCCTTTTGATGTTCTGCCCAAGTTTTGCTTCTAACTCCTGAACCTTCTTTTTCAACACGACAATCTCACCACCAAGTGTGGATTTGGTATCCGCAAGCTCGTTCGAGATCATCAACTTCTTTCACATACCGCTCGATAAAGCATATCTGAGGTAAGTGTAATAGGGTCCTCAGCTCCACTAGGTGTGGGCATTCTAGTAAACTCAGGTTCAAGCTCATCAGGAGCAACATGAGTAGGTGATGGACTAGGACTAGGTGACACAGATAAAGGAGTAGGTGGAGGTTGGTCAGGAGAAACATTGGATGCTTCAGCAGCTAAGGAAGGTCCCTCATCAATGGTAACTGATGGATTACCATCAACAGCAACATTATCCTTACCAGCAGCATCATTGCCATGTGGCAACATAGCTTCTAGCAAAGGGTGATGTGCCCTAACATAATGAGTTTTCATGGAATCAAACAGTTTAGCACTAAGAGCTCCTATGGGGAAAAAGACTACTGTCTTGGGTTGTTATGTCGATATCATTTGTAAAACACAGGGTACATTAGAAACTTATGCTTTTTCTTTTGAATATTTTCAACCATATTATCAAAAATAAACTTAGAGAAATTATAAGTTAAACCATGTGAAAGACATACAATACCACAACCCAATTGAGTAGAAAATTGATCCCATCCGCGACTTGTTGCTTATGCCTTTGAAGTAAGGTATGCACCAAAACCTCCACATGGGGCAAAACTTATTCTTGTGCCACATATCCGTGTTAGTACTTTGGTAACCAACAACTCTTAACCCAGCAAGTATCTCTTCAGTGTTAGTGTGATATACCCCACCTTCATCATCCAAACGAAGTTGTGTTCTAATCAAATCCTCAGTCACCACATACTCAGTTCCATCAATCGTCGCTACAATTTCTGTGTCACTTCGTTTGATAGCAGATGCCCAAAATTTTGTAACCAACCATTCAAAGATCACATTTGGAGAATGTGTTAGAGCATAATGAATCTTGGAACGCTTCAAGAAATCCACCATAGGTTCATACAGTTCATGTCCCTTTGCTTTCCCCAGAAAAGCAACTTTGTTGTGATCTTTCTTAAATGGAAGTGCCGCCATGTGATAAATTGTGAGAATAGGTTATGAATCAAGCAAATGGAAATGTGTTTAAATTGATTGAAGAGGAAATCAGTAGATTTTGGGCGAAGATTATGCGAATTAGTGTATAATTAGAAGTTACCCAATTATGGTCAAACAATATCGTAACAAATCGATGACCAAATATGACGTGTAAAGTAACTCCAACCAATTTCAAATATAATGCTTCAGCAGAAGGAATGGTCAATCTGCTGATGGAAGTCAATCAGCAGAATCAAATCAAGTGGAAAAGTATCTTCAGTAAATATCTTGAATTTTACGGTGCCACCCAGATGTCCTTAGCATCCTCCATGTAGTGAAAGTCACCCATGTGATCATCTGGCATAGCCTGAAGGAGAATAGTTCTGACTTTATTCTCTCTCTGCACAGCTAGTATCTCTTTAGCAGTTTTGGGACCAACAATGGTAATAATACCATCAGCATCTTTGACACACTTCTTCAAACTGTTACCCTTACGAACAACTTCCCAAAGATTCCAGTCAATATTGGAGATCCAATTATGCATCTTCATAGCCCACAATTCATACTCCTCCTTCTTGAGATATAGGAACTTTGCATTGCTGTTTGTGAGATTGAGTTGTTGCAAAGATGTGGTGTTTTGATTCTGAGTAACTTCAATTTCATTGTCTGACCCAGGCATTGTTATGGTTGTTTTGGTTGTGAGGGTGTAACGTAAAAGATTTTCTTAGTATCACAGAGACTCTCCCGAGGCTCTGAAACCACTTTTTGAACCTAAGACCTTTATAGATCTTTTAGCGCTCGTGAATCGTTAGTAATGTTTATGTAATCACAAACACACTAATAGAAAGTCTCTATTACTTGTATTCTAAAGCGGAAAACAAACACAAGTAACAACACAGATAACTAAGAATACTTTGATCCTCTATGGATCTTTCAATAATACTAAAAACTTGTTTTTCAAACTCGTACATCATACATACTAATGTGTTCCTTTTATAGATAAGGAACCCTAAACAGTTTAACAAGAAACGTATAATC
Organism: Chrysanthemum lavandulifolium; assembly: GCA_022545495.1. Classification (NCBI taxonomy): domain Eukaryota; kingdom Viridiplantae; phylum Streptophyta; class Magnoliopsida; order Asterales; family Asteraceae; genus Chrysanthemum; species Chrysanthemum lavandulifolium. The sequence continues at coordinate 209,073,629 of CM040244.1, forward strand.
ATAAAACTAAAAGAAGATATACATTATCACTTCCTAATAAAGCTCATGCATATCCTAACTAACTATAAAATACGCGGAATAACTATATCCGCAGAAACAAGCTACACGGTTTTACTACTTCCGAAGAAACACTTCTTCAGCAGAATCCATGAACTTCAGCAGAATCCGTCAGCAGTATCTTCAGCAGAATTCTTATTTAGAGAATTCCCAACAATAAGTTTCATGGTATCCTCATGATAACCTAACCAAGAAGATGTTTTCGTAACGCTAGCGCTTCTCCATGCAAGCTAGCAGTTGGAGCAGTTTGCACTCGGTCTTCCAACCAAGTTATTATAATTTTTTACACATTATTATTATTATTATTATTATTATTATTATTATTATTATTTGTTATTTATTTATTTATTTATTTAATGTTTCAATTCATTGTTTTTTTCTCGTTTTTTTTTCTTTTCTTTTTTTTTTTTTTTTTTTTTTTATTTTTTTTTGACACTAAAGGTCCAAAGAAGAAAGCCCAAAAAATCCTAGTGCTCATAAACATAGTAGTTATAACTTATAAGTTTAACCCAACCACAAAAACATGATATCCACTAGCAGGACTTAACAAAAGAACAAGCGGTTGAATCATACACACTAGCCGTACTAAGATTTCCAATAGCGATTACTACCTTTGTTACAAAGTTTTGAAAAAACATCTTGAGACTTGAGACCAAGTATGCATGAAATTTACAATCCAAAACTAGTTGATTTAAAGCCTTGAATGACTAGTCGAGCCTTCAACGTAGTTCTAGAACGTCAAGAGCTTCATACTCACCTTCGGTGGTGGAATTCGCCATAATCGTTTGCGTCTTACACCGCCATGAGATAATTCGCTTTCCAAAACCGAGCCCCTCCATTTGTAATCGTTCAATCCCAAAGTATATTGATTACCCTAGCGGCGATTATGGTAACACAAGCGATGAGTTAACAGTTGGAGCAACATATCGTGAACTACATAGCGTATGAGTTTCCCAAAGCGTAGTTTCTATAAAACCCAAGACCGTGCATGAAAACCTTCTCCATTATCTAAAACGTCCATTAGTAAGTAACATATTGTTTACCAACAGTAACCCATGTCAACAAAGACATACAAACACGACAATTGTATTCTTGTATTTACCTTTGACCACATAAATAAAAAGTCACTTTATTAATTTCGACGTTGACTAACTATATCCTAATACACAACCAACTTTCTTTTAGGTTTTATTCCTCTCAACGAGATCATTAAACACCGGTGTCTTGCCTAATTTAACATACCTACGGGAGTGGTAACATTCTATGATAGCGGCGACACGCGTGACTATGAGTCACGTGTATGGTATGTCCGTGTTAGGAGTACTTACGGTATCTTCTTATTATAACCCACTCATATTATTACTTGTTTGTTATACTTTGTGACTGCACACCATGCTTCTTATAACCAACATATATAATACAATTACGGATAACACATACATAAATAAACTTATACAAGAATTTGTTATACTTTGTGACCAGAATCTGAATACACTATGCTTGTGAGTAGTTGCCCATTATTTGTGTCTAGTTGCCCAAGAACAAATTTATTGTTGGCCAAAGTTTCTTGGGTGTTGTGTTGTAGCAGTTGACTTTGAGTTTTGTGCACACTAGTTCCTTCAAGTACATGCAACTATGTACCACCATCATTTCCTTACATCTATTCACCATTAATAAACCGTCCTTCTTATTTGAAATCCCAATTTTTATTTACCACAACCAACAACATAGTTTCTCATAAACATTTTTTATACTTACTTGTCTATACTCTATAGTAGTAACATCAAACGAATACCACAACCAACAACAGATTATCTAAAATATGTGTACATTAACTAGAACCAACCAAAAATAAAGTACATAAATCTTCTTGCTTCCGTATTTTAACAATTTATTTTCCTGCTTTTAATTTACATTGTGTCCCGCACATATAATACGATATAGGAAATATATACTTAGCTAGCAAGCTTGATTACTTTTAATTTACAACTGCACATAAGGTTCATGATTTAATAGGGCCACATATGATTTAGTTACCCATTGTATGTATGTGCTTGCCCAAAAACAATTAACTTGTTGGACACAAGTTTCTTTGTGTCTTTTTTGTGCAATAGTTAAAGTTGAAAAATTAATGGACTAGTTCCCTTCAAGTACATGCCACTAGCTACCACCATCATTTCATTACGTCCTTTCCTCATTAATAAAGTTTGTCCTACTTATGTGCATCCCCGATTTGGGTTTTTTACAAAATATCCATTCACTATTGAAATAGCACAGCCAAGTGCACACTTAGTCAGACTTTATGATATAAAAGTCTGAGTTATATTATGGTAGTGTATTATTACATAAAATATAAATGATATATACATCTAATAATAGCATATGTGTGTTAACTGATGTAACCAAAAAGTAATCAATATAAACCTCTTTAATGGTGTCTATTTACAAAACATACTCAATTAATAATTTTTCTAACCTAAGGGACATAAAATTTTGTTGCGTTTGGAACTAAACAAAATTCAAACTGGTTTAGATGCCCCCAAACTGAAACTAGTTGCCCAAAATGGTTATCTTGTGGCCAGGAATCGGTTGAGTACAAGAGAAGCTTCATTAATTAAACTTGGCCGAATGTGCAACAATAATTACTTGACATGACTCAATTCAGATATAAACTCCATGTCACCCCACCCCCGCTCTTTCCCCACACCCCATTTGCGTTATATAAACGAACAGCATATATCCCAATATCATACAACTTTTGTCAAGGGACACACACTAGCCCCAGCATAATTTACTACAAAAGAAATGGATAACTTACTTAAAGACATGGTTAACAACGTGTTTGTGCGTGACAATGAACGTTTACTTCAAGTTCTTAAGTGACATGCATGCAAATGTGATCGACCTAACTCGTCTTTGCACCTTTGAGGGCCGAGCAAATCAAGCGGTTGATCGTGGTTGGGTCGAGCTTGCCGGTCTTTGTTTGGAAATCTGCGTGCAATTCAGACGAGGAGCTTGAGAAAACAGGACATCGATGAGGCTAATGAGTGAGACTCGGCTCAAGTTCTCAAAAAATCTCCTTTCCGCAAAGTGCAAAAAAATTATTAATCCTCTACTCCTACCTTGTTATGTGGTCTCTCTCACGCTACGTGATTGTCATATTTTGTGTTTTGGTATCTTCATGAATGTCGTTGCTACGTTGATGTATTTTGTTATCCTTTAATGTATTGAAATGAAATCTATTATGAATAAAAAATATTTCGAAGCACATGTCAAATGTTCGAACGTTGTTTATGAATCACGAATAAAAAACATATAATACTTTTGAACACATATATAATTTACAACATGAAACTAGATATCATATTTAAACCGGCTTGAACAAACACCTACATTTCATCAATAATTTGGTGACAAACGTGGTTATTTCGATTATATAATACTAACATTTTTCTGACAAGCCTCTAACAAGATCACCCGTCTATTTATTTTAATGATTCATTATTCTACTGTCAAACTACCAGTTATTCTAGAGCAAGCAAGCGTTTTTATAAGACCGAATACATCCGAATGCCTATAAGATTTCATTTAGGTTAGCAAAACGTTCCTAAGCAAGGTGGGATTTTTGGTGATTGTGGTGTGTGGGTTTGTATATTTTTATATCGATTGGCACATGGTCTAACGTTGCACGTTGATGATCCCACCGACGTCGGCTAGCATATCGCGAGAAGATGATTCGATTTTTATAAACATAGATTTTATCGTTTGTACTAACAGTTTTAAACTTATCTCCAACAAAGACTTTCATTGTTTTATCATGCACCATCTATTGATATATTCATTCACACATAAGCCATTAATGACTAGACAATGGATTCATAACAACTATTTACTACACTAAACACACTTATAACATGCATACATAAACCAATAATCATACAATACCTTGCATGCAGCAACCTTGGGTACGTGTAACATTCATTCAAAAAACAATGGGAGACACGACGTAAAAGTATGTACACATTTTACATCTAAATTTGTTGTACAGTACATATAATCTTTCTTTTTAAAACTCCACAACTCCAGTTCATTTATTCTTGATTTGGACGTCCATTTAATCATGACATTTGGTCGTCCATTCCAAGAAAATTTAAAAAAGGGCCACACATAGGTTTGTCAATTAATTTATTCCCATATCATTACACAAAAAATTTCCCTATTACTATTTCCATATTAAAATAAACGGATCATAGTTTTCATGTACATTATTAATAGTAAAATAATAATACAACCTTTCTTAATATATATCAAATCTTCATATAGATCACATTTGTACACAAGTGATAATGTCAATCTTCCAACCCTCTATTTCATCAAAAAATGTTGCTAAGCCTCCAGTTGCCTTATTTGATTTCAAGCCAAGGTATGCCTGTCATTACCTTTCGTGATTGTCACTTGCCCTTACTAGGTTTTTGTCCATACTTGCTAATCTCATTTGTATACATTTATTTACCTTTATTACAGGAGTACTACACGCTATGTATCTGAGAATCTTGTAGTTGAGATTTACTACGATGGTGAGTTCATTCGGTTGCCCAAATTAACTTACGCGTATGGGTGCACCCTTGTGCAAACGTTCAGTAAGTCCACAAGGATGAACTTTTATCAAATGCTTGACTTTTTGGCCAACAAGTTAGAGTGTGAGATACGGGCTTTGTATTTATGTAGGCCACTATTTTCTCTTTCAACTAGTTTGACAGTTGTTGAATGTGATAATGACATTAAAAGGATGTTTGAACTTGCCGAGGAATGTGGGTTGACCGGCTTGTACATTGCACATGCACCTGATAACTTAGCATGTTTCTATTATGATAACCTAATTGTGGATCTTCTTGATGAGCCAACGCGTGTCAGGGTAGCAATACATGATAAACTTGTAGAGCTTGCTACTTCTAATTCCGCCTCGATATTCTTTGCATGGGAGGAGGAAGAAAGGCGGTCACCTCCCTAAGAAGCCTCCGTTCCAAACTAGAAGTCAAGGAATTAAATGTCAAGGAAAGAATCTATTCATGGATTTTTGGCTAGCGAAATTGTTGAAGGCGACATTGGGTTCGATGACGATGAATGGTACTATGGGGTATTTCTTGGGTGCAGATCTATGGATGTTGGGGCTTCTTCTTCTTCCGTTAAGGACGATTCGGTCATAAGGTCTCTAGAAAACCTTATGCAAGGAGGCACCGCTTTCAAACACCAAGATCGGGCTTACGGAAGTTCAAGATGTCGAGGAATTTAAAGGCTCTAACAAGAGACCGCCGTCGAGGAGGTGCGGGATTAAAAGCAAATTGGTTTTAAGGAACGGAAGGTTGGAGTGTAGGTATTTTATGCGACATGCTCATCTTTGCCGATAACGTTAAAACTGGGTGTTAACATAACTTAAAACTCAAAATAGTTTGTCTAGTTTAGCCTTTTTTGTGAGGAGACGTTATGTAATTGTTAAACATTTTTTTGTTGGTGCTTCTTACGATTACCAAAAAAAATGTTCAACAATTACATAAAATTAACATGCGATGTTTTGTGTAACCATCTGCTTTGGGGTTATCGTAGTATGCACCTATTTTTTTATCTACGTTCGGTGTTCGTTTACATAATACTGTGTATGAATGCTTTATAGTATGACGTATATCATGGCAACCTTGATGGGGCATCTCTGTTTTAGGATAGCAACCCTATAGGGCAAGTTCATTTTTTTTAGATAACTAAAAAAAGTAGAAACTTATCATATAGGGCAACTTCATTTTATTGGGGGACCGTAGAAACTTACACGTGTTCAACTATGTTTTGGGCATTAGTTAACTTTTCACTCCCAGTCCAATAGATAAAATGACCTACAACTGCCTGAATTTGACGTTTCAATTTGATAGTTTCACGAGGGGTGGAAATTTTCAAGGCATGTCCACCTTAACGAGTTGAAAGAAAAGATGACACATACCGAAACCACTTTGGAAAGCAGGATAGAGACCTTCACGATCGTCGGCTCAAGAGTGTCCGGACGAACGACAAAACCAAAAAATCTTTTACATTCAATTTGATGCGTGTAAACGGGACATGTCTCGCAAGTGATTTTTGGATTGTCGGGTTCCAAATAATGTACATTAGATTAGAGCCATAAACAAAACACGAAAGACCATGAGAATTGCCAAGCGCAATCATAGATGAAAGCATTAAATCATGCGGGCACCGTGGCGGTCATTGTTCATTAAAAGCTAACATAAAACCTTTGCGACCTTGATCAAATGTTAGCGTAAAAAACACTCATCGTTACGACGAACACCGTAATTAGAGATGAAAACTACAATCTATACTATCCTTCCATAACTTGCAAACACTACGTGGCTGGAGTATAGACTTAGGAGGTAGCTGCGAATGATATCTAGTTGAACATCCGGTGGGATATAGTCGGACATTTTGTTAAACAAAAGCGTAAAGATTGGGATAAAGATATGAAGTGAATAGACCAAAAGAAGAAAGAAATATGTTGTTAAACAAATTAAGAAAGATTTGTATTGAAGAAAGAGATTGGAAAAGAAGACATTTAAGGACATGTACCGTAATGTACTATAGGGCAACCAAATATTAAATTCGCTAGTATATACCAAATAAATTAATAAAGTATACATAACCCATAATATATAGAAGTGGTTTGCAAAGCATAGGCTTTTTGTATATGTGCACGGGTATTAACTAAAGAAATGCCGTTGAGTTAAAAAATATTATAATAATCGACTAATATATAATAGAAGTAAAAATACCTACAGATATCGTTGAAAGAAAATACTTCACATGTCAACATTAGACAATAATTATAGGTCAAATGGACATTAAGGATAGTACCTTGAAAGACCGCTATCAAATTATGTATTCAACCTTGTGCTTCCGAGTATTCAAGCATCCGTTCACGGTAAGCTAAAGTTGTTTGAAGAGAGTCGTCTACTTCCGAGGTCAGTTACGAGCAATCTGCTCAAAATAATGCACACCCATACTCCGCGGTCACCATACAACTCCGATTGTTTTGGTACTTTTGGACACTTGTATGTGATTGTATAATCCCGGTGATATGCCCTTACTATGCGGTACCCAGCGTTTGTTAGGTACGATTTAAAATTGTTTGTAACTTTCACTTGGAACCTCGCAACCACCGTTCACCTCCCGAGGTCGACCCAAGAGAGTCATAAATGTAAACAACTCCGGTCGGATATGGAGCTCACAGAGTACCCAGTGTTTTGTATTTTCATTCATGGGAAAATACACGATATATAAAACAAATGCGAGGATATTATAAAATCGCTTATAACAATAGTGGTATATGTACGGTGAAGAGTCCGCAAAATGACCTTTGCAACATCTCGCCAAGCCACGGGGTATGTTGTGCCATCCGAATAAGTGGTAGGCGTGTTGCCACCTAGGATTTGATTGCAAAAGTACACCACCCAAAGCCCAATCTGCATCGGTGGTCTAAACAACCACATCAATTCAACCCATGCATCCAAGTGTCATGACGGATAAAGCAAATCAAAGCGTAAACATTCGTTTCATAAGTAACAAAACGAAATAATAAACAAGTGCGATGAACCAGCTAGGCATCGGTTTACTCACTAACTCATTAAGCCACCCGCGGTGCAGGTCTTCAACACATGCCAAGGCTACCCAAAATCCCTATAAGCAATAACCACACCGGAGCCCCAAGGAAACCTATAAAGTAATGGTTCTTTAAGCTTCAAATACTTGCGAAGGTAATCGTGAATAGTAACCTTCTTCTTGTTGCATTTTGGGTGTCGTAAAGTTCCTAAAAATAAATATATTCTATAACATACACACAATGATAATGATGTTATTGAATTAACAAATGAAACCTACCTCTACAAACGGTTCAATTATGGGCGAATAGAATCGACTAACTGGACACGTTACGGGGTTTCGGATGTAACACCCAACCCGGCAAGGGTAGAAGTGTCACATTCGGTGTCATATCGAACATACAAATGAAATCTTTACAAACGGAAACCTTAAAATGAAGTATGAAAACATATACACAATTGATGACAAGAAAATACAATATCCGAATGAATTAAAATCCCAAAACAAGTTCTTCAAAATAAATCCCAAAGTAATAAGGTACTAGGGTTGGTCCACTCGGATACTCTAACTCTCACCCCATCGAAGCCCATCTTCAAACCTAAAACCCGCAGCAGAAAGAAATGCTGGTGAGCTTAAAAAGCCCAAAGAGCAGATATAACAAAGCGAAGCTAAATAAAATCTGAAATGCAAAATGAAACAAAGGGAACGGATAACAAAGTCGCAGCGAAATGAGAACAATGAGTCAATGAAGATCCTGCAGAACACAATTATATAGATATCCAAAGAACAGATAACAAGGAGAACGAAGCAAAGCAAAGCATCGATGACATATAAACAAGCACATACAAACCAAACATACAAGAACTGAAACATAAGCAAGCATAGCAGACGTCGTATCCACACAACATATACAACATATAATCAATTCAGGAAATCAGAAGACATACAAGTCAAACAGAAATCTAAAGGCAAGCGGAAGCAATTAATTAGTAAGTGAGCATGGCAATCACCCAGGACAGAAACCCTTAGTTGAAAACATAACCAGTAACATAACAATGAAGTACTAACATCACCCACACATGGCGGTCATACGTAACAAATAGGAATAAAGTATAAACGATATAATTAAATGAATTAAAGACATAGCGGGCAACTAAACAAATTAACAAGCCGACGTCACAAGTTGAACCATTTACCTAATCAAACCGTAGCATAGGCGTAATGTAAACATGGCGGTCAACAATAACCCGATAAGAATACAACGGGATAGTCATAGTCCACGAGATTAACCGAACAAAGCACACATAATAAACCGACAAAACTATCGATTACACATTGGCATGGTCACCGGACAATTCGGAGGATTCACATAATAGTGAGATCACATATCATCGATGAAAATGTAACTCGGATAACCGCATATTAATCACATCATAGCGGGATAATCGGTAGTAACATAAAACATAAATAGCATAAACAAATCCAATAAACATATAATAACCCGATGCGTGAATGGAGCGATAGTGCGGAGTAACGGAATGAGAGTGTAACGATCAAAGCAATGGAATATATATATCTTGGTAGTAGAGTGAGTCATATAAAGTCTTGAGTAATGAACAATTAACGTAGCATATGGTGCGTTGGGGAATACAAAAGGTACAATATAGGTATATCAAAGGTGTAAGGGTTGTCAGAAATCTACCACGAGTCCGGAACATATCATATCATATCATATCATAAGTAACCATTGTATTCGGAGGGGTGACCTCGAAATACCATACATAATAGGAGGGGAGACCTCAGTAACAAATGGAGTGGCTAGCTCCCGGAATGTGAAGACGCGTATTGCACACGACATCATTCACCATATAAATCATATCATATCATATTAAATCCACTAATATCATATCATATCTAGGATGCATCCATACGCCCCCCGGAAACATAGTGGCCAAATAATATACATATAGTGAGCTCATAATCATATCATAATGGGGACGGTGTGTAACATCACTCGTACACACTGGAGTCATGCCATTGGTGCATCAATGACACGGTCATGTTACCTTCATGACTAGGAACACATATTTGGCTCGGGTATCAAACCGACGGTCAAAGCATAATCATATCATATCATAAGGGTTCATATCAAAGTTCATATCAAAGGTTCAAGAGTCAAAGGTTCATATCAGATTTCCATAACATAAGTTCATAATCAGAGGTTCATAATCATATGGTTCATAATCATAAGGTTCATAATCAGAAGTTCAGAATCATAACAAACGAATATCATAGCGAACAGAATCATATCAAAGGATTATGTCGGAATCATATCAAAAGGATCATAGCATAAGGAAATCATAGCAAAGAAATATCATAAGTGAAGCAAAGTCAAGGATCGAAAAAAAAGTCAGGAGAAATCCCTACTGAAAAGGGATAGAATATCTGTACCTCAAACCGTAAAGCAAACCACCAGAAACACACAAGGAAAACAAGGCTACTCCTTCCTTCGCGGATCTACATGAATAATGATCGCTTAATATTTAGAAATACATTTCATCATTTTAGGGTTCATCGTTATTCATATTTTCATGATTAGGGTTTCTCTTTCTATTTTTAGAAACTTTCGAATTAATTAATTTTTCAGATTAGTAAGTAACTTTATACTTTAAGGGTATAAATGACAATTTATTAGACTTTCATTTGATAACCCTTTTCCCATTTGGTACTACACACCCACCGAATTCGGTATGCATAAAATTAAGATCCTCAATTTATGATTGATTATATTAGACTTATTTTAGGGTCGGTTTAGGTCCACAAGGGTGAAATCAAGATACCAAACCAACCAAGATTACCCAACACACATAGGTTATGCACAAGGCACAATTCATTTTCATAAGTGTTTAAATACTCATGGTCCCATGCGACACATCTATCATATGCTTCTTATATAATTCGCTTATCAGATCAATAATATGTTTACCTCTTCGTACCATGCATGCACTAGCGCACCATACATACTCATAGTTATATATATACAGTTTTTAGTCTTGAATTAAGTGTACAAGTATTACCAATCCTTTGATAGACACGTGATCATTTACCTATCTTCTTGGTTGTAATTAGTTTTATAGATCATAATACGGTTCTAACAACATGTATAGGACACATTCAAATAGAATTTCATAACAATAAGTGTCGATATGAAGGGTTCACATATTCATAAATTTAGGCGACAAGCATTAAACAAATTCATGATTTCATCCTAATTAGGACTGCATATTAGGTTAAGTTTTCGTGTCTTTTACATAAGATTAAACATGGCTCGAATTATATAAAACGTTAGATGATTTCGGTACCTTTTTGATCGACCGTGCGAATTACGAGACACAAGGAAGGCTACAAACCACGACTATACAACCCCGATCACCCAAATGGTTTCACCAACTATTGGACCCTAATTCGATCACTAACTTGCACCTTTGAGCGCCTTGATTCTTGAAGAAAATGGAACAGACGTTATTTTATTCTTTTTTTTAGGGTTTTCAAGAGTATGTGTGAAGGTGAGGGTCGGTTCACAGATAAAAAGGGGGAGAGGGAAATCAATGAGGCCGAGACTTGTGGGTTGATTTGGGTCAATCACAATCCTTTCCAAGTTTACAATATTCATCCGTTTATTTAATTTATGTACATATCATTTAACTGAAAATGGTATAGCACAAGGACATGTAATTGTGTGATGGTGCATATAAATGAGTGTATTAGTTTTAAATTTCCTCTTTAGATTGCACATATGACTGGGTCTTGTAATATGGTAGATAAAAATGTTATTGTTAATTAATATAAGTCATATACGAGTTTAGTGTCAAACGTAATTAACGAATTTTACGTATCTCACAATGAATAAGCTCGAGGGGCAAAAAGTCATTTAACACATTCACGATTTTTGGGGTTTTACAACTCTTCCCCTCTAAAATAAAATTTTCGTCCTCGAAAATTAAAGTTGCAGAGGTACACAGAGACGTACGAGTTTAAGGCAGACGTAGCAATCCATAGTCTCACGCAGATCATAACGATCCCGGTTCCAAAGCGTACAAAACTCATACATAACGGATGCTGGTGAGAATCTCACAAAGAGGTGCAATTCAAAACGAACATGAGGAGTGACAAATAAAGGATACAAGTCATATTCCATTCACGTACCAATCCGTGAATTTCCCAAGATATCGTATGATTTCAATAAGTTGATTATATGATCTCGGTATTATCACGTTGATCGGGCGTCATAATACTTGCATCACATAACAAGTTCTTATTGTCATCATATTACGCCTCGGGTCATGACAAACCACATAACCAATATCACATCCAACGGATAACATACACGATAGCAAGCATCAAACCAAAGCGCACGGATCCACATACATACATCACATAACACATCAAAACAACTTACCATATCACAATGAAAGAATGCCACCAACTTGCATAAAATGGTTCCTCATGACTCATTACTGACGATCCAAAAGAAAAGCTGAGATATTAACAAAATGCCAAACGATAAAACTTCACGATTCAAACCGATTACGAGCGAATCAAGAGAAATAATGCCAATCAAATTCACATAGCAAGATATCAAATCGCCTCAAAATGCATGACAAGCGAATCGGAGTAACACTAGTTGCGCCCAATTATATGAAGTAGATGAACCTTCTCAACATCTCAACGGTTGAACTGTTGACCACAATCGCCCGAATCTTGGTAGTAGCTTCTGCTGCGTCTAAAGTATCTTTGGTCATAGTTCTTACGCTCACACGTCTTCGATTATCCACGGTTGAATCTTGTCTCCGCCCTTACGCCTCGGTTGATCTGTCCCGCTCTCTCCAACAAGATCCCGACGTCTCCGGCGATCACGATCGGTGCGACACATTTCACGAACCTCTCCGAAATTTCCGGAATACGGTCGGCACTATCATCTTGGCTCTGAGTAGTCTCCATATAACGATCGACAAGCGGATGTGCGAAGATACGACAAACAAAAATCAAATGCGAAAGAAGAAGGCCAAATCGGTGAAGACAAAAGATTATCAAGTCAAGTCCGAGCGACAAACAAAAGGAATCGAAGGAGATCGAGCAGACGGAAGCCTAATGTCTACCCAGTCCTCACGGGTCAATCCTAAGGTCAACAAGACGAAACACAGCGCTCGATACCATAATTGTAATACCCCAACCCGGCAAGGGTAGAAGTGTCACATACGGTGTCATATCGAACATACAAATGAAATCTTTACAAACGGAAACCTTAAAAATGAAGTATGAAAACATATACACAATTGGTGACAAGAAAATACAATATCCGAATGAATTAAAATCCCAAAATGAAGTTCTTCAAAATAAATCCCAAAGTAATAAGGTACTAGGGTTGGTCCACTCGGATACTCTAACTCTCACCCATTGAAGCCCATCTTCAAACCTAAAACCCGCCACAGAAAGAAATGCGGTGAGCTTAAAAGCCCAGTGAGCAGATATAACAAAGCGAAAGCTAAATAAAATCAAATGCAAAATGAAACAAAGGGAACGGATAACAAAGTTGCAGCGAAATGAGAACAATGAGTCAATGAAGATCCTGCAGAACACAATTATATAGATATCCAAAGCACAGATAACAAGGAGAACGAAGCAAAGCAAAGCATCGATGACATATAAACAAGCACATACAAACCAAACATACAAGAACTGAAACATAAGCAAGCATAGCAGACGTCGTATCCACAAAACATATACAACATATAATCAATTCAGGAAATCAGAAGACATACAAGTCAAACAGAAATCTAAAGGCAAGCGAAAGCAATTAATTAGTAAGTGAGCATGGCAATCACCCAGGACAGAAACCCTTAGTTGAAAACATAACCAGTAACATAACAGCGGAAGTACTAACATCAGTCCACACATGGCAGTCATACGTAACAAATAGGAATAAAGTATAAACGATATAATTAAATGAATTAAAGACATAGCATGGCAACTAAACAAATTAACAAGCCGGATGTCACAAGTTGAACCATTTACCTAATCAAACCGTAGCATAGGCGAATGTAAACATGGCGGTCAACAATAACCCGATAAGAATACAACGGGATAGTCATAGTCCACGAGATTAACCGAACAAAGCACACATAATAAACGACAAAACTATCGATTACACATTGGCATGGTCACCGGACAATTCGGAGGATTCACATAATAGTGAGATCACATATCATCGATGAAAGCAGTAACTCGGATAACCGCATATTAATCACATCATAGCGGGATAATCGGTAGTAACATAAAACATAAATAGCATAAACAAATCCAATAAACATATAATAACCCGATGCGTGAATGGAGCGATAGTGCGGAGTAACGGAATGAGAGTGTAACGGATCAAAGCAATGGAATATATATATCTTGGTAGTAGAGTGAGTCATATAAGTCTTGAGTAATGAACAATTAACGTAGCATATGGTGCGTTGGGAAATACAAAAGGTACAATATAGGTATATCAAAGGTGTAAGGGTTGTCGAAATCTACCACGAGCCGGAACATATCATATCATATCATATCATAAGTAACCATTGTATTCGGAGGTGACCTCGAAATACCATACATAATAGGAGGAGACCTCGGTAACAAATGGAGTAGCTAGCTCCGGAATGTGAAGACGCGTATTGCACCTACATCATTCACCATATAAATCATATCATATCATATTAAATCCACTAATATCATATCATATCTAGGATGCATCCATACGCCCCCCGGAAACATAGTGGCCAAATCATATACATATAGTGAGCTCATAATCATATCATAATGGGGATGGTGTGTAACATCACTCGTACACACTGGAGTCATGCCATTCGTGCATCAATGACACGGTCATGTTACCTTCATGACTAGGAACACATATTTGGCTCGGGTATCAAACTGACGGGTCAAAGCATAATCATATCATATCATAAGGGTTCATATCAAAGTTCATATCAAAGGTTCAAGAGTCAAAGGTTCATATCAGATTTCCATAACATAAGTTCATAATCGAGGTTCATAATCGATGGTTCATAATCATAAGGTTCATAATCCCTCTTGAAAAGGGCTAGAATATCGCACCTCAAACGTAAAGCAAACCACCGAAACACACAAGGAAAACAAGGCTACTCCTTCCTTCGCGGATCTACATGAATAATGATCGCTTAATATTTAGAAATACATTTCATCGTTTTAGGGTTCATCGTTATTCATATTTTCATGATTAGGGTTTCTCTTTCTATTTTTAGAAACTTTCCGAATTAATTAATTTTTCGTATTAGTAAGTAACTTTATACTTTAAAGGGTATAAATGAAAATTTATTAGACTTTCATTTGATAACCCTTTTCCCCATTTGGTACTACACACCCACCTGAATTCAGTATGCATAAAATTTAGATCCCTCAATTTATGATTGATTATATTAGACTTATTTTAGGGTCAGGTTTAGGTCCACAAGGGCTGAAATCAAGATACCAAACCAACCAAGATTACCCAACACACACAGGTTATGCACAAGGCACAATTCATTTTCATAAGTGTTTAAATACTCATGGTCCCATGCGACGCATCTATCATATGCTTCTTATATAATTCGTTTATCAGATCAATAATATGTTTACCTCTTCGTACCATGCATGCACTAGCGCACCATACATACTCATAGTTATATATATACAGTTTTTAGTCTTGAATTAAGTGTACAAGTATTACCAATCCTTTGATAGACACGTGATCATTTACCTATCTTCTTGGTTGTAATTAGTTTTATAGATCATAATACGGTTCTAACAACATGTATAGGACACATTCAAATAGAATTTCATAACAATAAGTGTCGATATGAAGGGTTCACATATTCATAAATTTAGGCGACAAGCATTAAACAAATTCATGATTTCATCCTAATTAGGACTGCATATTCGTGTCTTTTACATAAGATTAAACATGGCTCGAATTATATAAAACGTTAGATGATTTCAGGTACCTTTTTGATCGACCAGGCAGAATTACGAGACACAAGGAAGGCTACAAACCACGACTATACAACCCCGATCACCCAATGGTTTCACCAACTATTGGACCCTAATTCGATCACTAACTTGCACCTTTGGCGCCTTTGATTCTTGAAGAAAATGGAGCAGCCGTTATTTTATTCTTTTTTTTAGGGTTTTAAGAGTATGTGTGAAGGTGGGGTGGTTCACGATAAAAAGGGGAGAGGAAATCAATTAGGCCGAGACTTGTGGGTTGATTTGGGTCAATCACAATCCTTTCTAAGTTTACAATATTCATCCGTTTATTTAATTTATGTACATATCATTTAACTGAAAATGGTATAGCACAAGGACATGTAATTGTGTGATGGTGCATATAAATGAGTGTATTAGTTTTAAATTTCCTCTTTAGATTGCACATATGACTGGGTCTTGTAATATGGTAGATAAAATTGTTATTCTTAATTAATATAAGTCATATACGAGTTTAGTGTCAAACGTAATTAACGAATTTTACGTATCTCACAATGAATAAGCTCGAGGGCAAAAGTCATTTAACACATTCATGATTTTGGGGTTTTACACCGATGTTTCACGAAAACAAAATTGAAAGATAAGCGAGAAAAAAAATATTCGTTTGATTACAATTTAATAAGGTGATGTACATCCGAAGCGGCGGTAGGGATAATAGCCTCGTTAATGACTCCTGCGATCTTGTAACACGGCGGCAAGGAGTAGGCGATGTTTTGATACCCCATTTTCCGAATTGATGACCCAAACAATGTCGCGTAAGTTTGTGCAGTCGCCTTCTTTTCTTGAGGTTGTCGTTCAATTTTACTCTCTTTCTTTGTTCGTATTCATATCGGAGAAAAGATCTTCCAATGAGGGTTTGTCATTAGGACCTACCACATTTGCAAATGACACTTTCTTGGGTTTAACACGAGATTCGAGGGCTTGACGTCTTTCTTTGTTGGTGTATCTTCTTGGCTAACCACAAAGAACATCATTGTTCTTGGATTCAAGGCCAACAAACGAATTTTTGTCAACCACATCCCCTTGTTGATCATCACAATCCATTAAATCTAAATACGGAAGACACAATTTTGTATCGGCGCTTTTGTTGACATTATCTTGGGAGGAAGCAGAGTGTCATTTTGGCCAACCACATTTACATATGGCGGTTGTTGTCTTTAAACCGACATTTGAGAATATAGTATGTTACAAAACATCACATTAAACTATTTTATTTATCGGCGATGTTTCATGAGAATGTAGATACCTCATGAACTTTGTTGGTGGGTGTTCCTACTTACATGCACACAATCAATATTGCTAACGGGTTCAGTTGGCAAGCCAATTGTTTCGAACCACATCTTCTTTATTCGTTATCACAATCCATTGCATCTAGAGAATTATCACCCGAAACTTTTTCATCGTTTATGTAAGACGACCAATCATTACCACAATCCGGTTCCTGCTGAATTTTAAATATATATACATAAGTAGGGACGTATTCTATAGCTGATATTTAAACTATAACTGAAATATAACGTACAATAATGGGGTCACCGGGTATTTTATTTTCCTCTTTAGGTGCAACTGGTGGAAGTTGAGTACTACTTTCACCTCCATATTCCATAACAGGACATTTTTGGGTCATGGCACAAGCTTCAACAAGCATACCAAGGTTACATGGTTGCGTTTCTTTAAGCCCATCATCATTGTCAATGTCCGTTGCATGGTCCGCATGGACAACCTTATCCCCGTTAGGGCCTACAATATGAGACGACGTGGCATGTATCAACCAATGTTTGATATAAGTGTGGACACGAACGATTATTTGAGTTTGGTATAAACATTGGAGGTAAACTGAAAAGTAAATACAAACCTTCGGATCATCGGAATGCTTGTCGAGGTCGTTTGTGGTGGCACAACTTTTAGTATGTTCGGGATCAGCAATGACATAATTATTAAGATCCAATAGTTCTTTGTACTTTTAAAAGTCTGCTTTTCACATTCATAAATACATCAAGTACAAAAGGTGTATTTCGACCGAATGAATGCCGTTTTCTATGATCAAAATTTTTTTCCAAATCCAAGAACTCACGAAATAGACCCCGTCGAATGAGTAGTTCCAATGCAACATTTAAATTGAAATCGTTCATGCACAAGTTTAAATTGAAATCGTCCATGAATTCATTCGAATGCTCTGCGATCTTGTAACCATCGGTTGTCTCAAAACAGACAAACCATCTATAAATTGGCTGAAATACACCACGGTTGCTTCATTTCAACTTGTGTTGCGAAAGTTCAAGAATGGGAGTTGAATCCTAGCAACAACAAAAAAATTAAAAAAATTAAAATTACTCATATCGTGAACAAATTCGATTTACAAGTTAGTGGGGTCGGGAATGTAAGGCGTGTGATGCATACCGGTCCAAAGAGGTTACAACGATCCGGTTTCGAAACTTTGAAAGTCGACCAAGCAAGACCACGTGGAATGATCTTATTGTCTTTCACCCACCAAAGTGAGCTTTTAGGATAAGTCCCCAAAATCCAAATCTGTAATAGCCACAACATCCATCTTTAAAACGTGTACTTATGCAGCTATCGTTTTTGAAAATGTTTCAAGGTTTACCAAAGTAAAGGTCACATGTTTAGGATGAAACAAGACCTTTATGGTTACAATTTAAAAAATAAATCACAAACTAAAATGTGTTATAACATTTTTGTTATCTAAATTACGGGTAACTATTATATCACTTGTATACATAACAAAACACCAGAATTTCATAACAATAAAACAACAACATTAATTTTAGGTACTTTTGAAATGAATAAGTAATAGCACAACAAAATAGAATCAAAAGCTTTTAATAACCTGTTTTAGTAAAGAAATATGTTATCAAAGCTAGACATTCATACATTAGTACAAACTACAAACTACTGAGAATTATAACCTTGAAAGCCCAAGCGAACCCGTATAGATTGTATGTGGCACTGAACTTTGGGGTTTTTTTCAATTTTAACAAATGATCTTTTCTGTGAATATGAACAATATTGACAGTCCTTTGATAAAATATATGCCACATATATTCACCCCAAGGAAATACATTCAGTATTGCAAAATTCATCTCTTATCGAACATAAGTAATCAAGCTATGTCCCACTGTCCCTAAGTTAAACATAGCTGATCAGACTATATTTAACCAAGTTTCAATGAATTTTTAAATAATCAACTTAGTTATACTTGTAATATGTCCAAAGCTCTTGAGCAAATCTCCACAAAGAAAAGGTGATGTCAAACCATTTAGTTGCAAGTCCCGCCCATACAAGACTTGTAACCTATGTTTTCACATTCTATTGCGTAGAAGATAATGCAGGTAGATACGTGTGGAAAGGAAGTTTTAAGTAATTCTACAACAGTCCATACTTGGCCAGGATTGTAATAGAGACCATTGTAGGACTTATAGTGTTTGAGGATGTAATAGAGACCACTGTAAGACTTACAGTATCTGAGGATGTAATAGAGACCACTGTTGGACTTATAGTGTCTGAGGATGTAATATAGACCACTGTAGGACTTACAGTGTCTGAGGATGTAATAGAGACCACTGTAGGACTTACAGTGTCTAAGGATGTAATAGAGACCACTATAGGACTTACAATGTCTGAGGATGTAATAGAGATCATTGTAGGACTTACAGTACTTACAGTGTTTAAGGATGTAATAAAGACCACTGTAGGACTTACATTGTCTGAAAAATAAATGAGACCATTGCATAGATTACCATGTCTGAGAAGTAGGAAATACCATTGTAATAAGTTACAATGTCTTGGAAGAAGTTTCGTAATCCTAAAATGCACGAGTAGATACATGATTCGGAAAAATATGATTGTGCCGTAATGCCTTAGAATAGGCATACGCAGATATGTTTAGTACATCGTTTAAATAAAATGATTGAAAGTGTATTAGTGTGTATATATCAATATACTAGTATTTTCATGTAGCGCAACATGGTTAAAAGTCACATAATCGTTTGGCGGATGGAATGCACGGAGAGCGAAAGGATATAAAATGTTTTTGTGTAGAAATGGTTATAGTTTAGGTCTCAATTAGACCCATTTCTCTACAACTATAGCTCTGATATCAATCTGTAACACCCCAAATTTCGTGATACGCACCAGAATTTAAACTGGGTGTTACTTCATGGCACAACAGTTATAATTATAGAAAACGAACTCTAACTCGGTTGTTTTAAAAGATTTATCATTCGAATTATATAAATATCAGAGTTTACAAAATGAGGTCCCAGTAGTTTCAAGGTTTACAAATTACATAAAATGAGTTTTTGAATGATAATAAACTTTATAGCCTTCTTGAGTATCCATGCCCCTCTGTGCCAACCTCGTTTACATGGACCTGAGATAAACATGCTAAAGTGTCAACACCGTGAGTTCATAGAGTTTGTTGAAATAATTGTGAAAACGTTGTAGAATTTATCGAGACAAGTATATGTAAATACTAAATGTAGTTCATAGAAATTTCGAGTGTATAACTATTATAATATCACATAGAGATAGTACTTTCGTTGCCCTAGGATACTAGTACCAAAATCTTAAGTTTTCTAGTTTCTTGTTTCTGGTATCTGATTAGTTCATGATTGTACTAAGTCTGTTGAATCGTCATTGTATCAAGTTGAATCGTGGGTTACATTATTATATACCCATAGTCGTCTCATCCCATTCTTGTAGATGTCGATATCGTAGTTTATTCAACATCTACCCGGCATGGGGCCATCAATCGTTCTAGTTAACCTTTAACCTCGTACCAATAGAAATTGGCATAATCGTTCTGGTTAATCTTTAACCTCGTACCAATAGAAATTGGCATAATCATTCTGGTTAATCTTTAACCTCGTACCAATAGAAATTGGCATAATCGTTCTTGTTAATCTTTAATCTCGTACCAATAGAAATTGGCATAATCGTTCTGGTTAATCTTTAACCTCATACCAATAGAAATTGGCATAATCGTTCCATCATTCTGGTTAATTTATAACCTCGAGCAAATAGAAATTGGCATAGTAGTCGCAATCATAGCCTAGTAGGTAATTTGTTGTTGTACTTAGTATTTATTGCGTTTGTTTGTTCTAACTGGGTCAACTTAATGGTTACACTAATTACAATAGATCTAACCATAATATTCGTGTTCACTACGCATAGTGCTTAACGGTTCATGATATAGAAACTTTAAATATGGCAATAATGTTATTTAGCATGAATAAACATTTAGTTCAGATACAACATATAGTTTACAAATAATCGAAATTGAATTAAAATAGTTGAGCATGTATCTCCCCCAAAGAGTTTACAAAACTGTTATACGATAGAAAACGGGGCTATGACTCACGGTAATCAGATAACGTTTAGAGTGCTTATGAAAGTAAATGAAAATAGTTGAGCATTTATCTCCCCCAAAAGTAATTCAAAAAGTATAAAAGTAGGGGCTATGAACTCACCGTGAGTTGGATGATGTTTAGTGAGTAGTGAAAGTGGTGGTCGAGTCGTAAAAACCTCTACGAGCAACAGAGACGGACTTAGGATTTTTTTAGAGGGTGTTGCACAAGTTTTTCTTTTAGGATTATGAGTACTAAAGTTTCCAGATGAAGAATTTATCAGACAAATTGGGGGTTGCACGTGCCAAAAAATGACATTTATCAAAAATTTACACTTCCTGAAATAAAATAGGGTGTGGCGTGTGCCACACCCGACTCCCTTGTAGGTCTGTCCCTGACGAGCAACCTATAATATGGTTTCGTGTCTTAGTTTATGGAAAGTATAAACGAGTCAATATATGTCATTTTATATTGATCATGATGCTTTATATGGTAGTTTGTGCATGTCGTCTTTATAGAAGTGGCTTATAAAATATTTATAGTGTTATCTCGCACTATCGTTCGGGCCATCGTAATTCAGAGGTCATGTAGTAAATGTTCGAGGAGCTAGGACACTTTAATTCATAAATCGAGCAACCCGTCGATTCCTTTACCCAAATGAAACCCCTCACATGAAGTTCCCTAGTTTCGTAGTATTCGATATGGAAAAATATATGTTTTGGCCATTTTGATTATATAACATAATTTAAATGGTTACATGGTTTACAAAATAAAGCTTGGTCATGTTCCATAGGCGGGTTTGAGTTGGTTTAGATGTTTAACAAAAGTAGTTTGGTCCTTTGGTTATACAAGTAACTTAAATGGTTTTACAAGTTCTCGTCGTTTTAAAAAAGTTACAATTCCGAAGGTCGAATAAACTTAGGAAAGTTTATTTTGAATGAAGATTGATATTTGTAAAATTTCATGGTTTATCGATGGAGTAGATCAAAAAAAATTTGGTGTTTGTGTTGTTTTGCTAAGGCTAAGGCCTTGGCTAATGGTCTCAGCTTAGAAAGCCTCGATGCCTTAGCCGTAGCCTTGCCGTAGCTTTGGTCTCGGGTATCATGGCCTTGAGAACTCAGCCTTGGCCATAGCCACGGCTGTGGTCTCGGCCTAAGGCCTTTAGGCCGTTTGGTTTGCCTTAGTCGTGTGACAAAGTGTATAGTCGTGCGGCTATATAGAGCTGTTAAGGTTTTGAAAAAACAATAGCCTTCGTTATGCATTTTCTGGACACGTGCACCTGAGTTTTTAAAGAAAACATCATTCTGAACAATTTTCGTGCTTTAACTTTTTGATAAATCAGAACAGAAGTGCCTCGAAATGCGTGCCCTAACTTTCTGTCACAGAAAGTTTTAACAGCTTTCCGGTGAAGTTTTTGTAAATTTATTTGACCATATCTTTTGACTCGTGTACTCGTTTTGGGTGATTCAAATTGCTATGTTTTCAATTAAACCTTCTCTATAACAATATATAAAGTACCAAGTCTAGTTATGGTTGGTTTTGTGGCAAAATTGTACATAAGTTCATTAGTTTACACTAGTTAACATAAGTTAACATATAAGTTTTTAAACTTGTTTTTACAAGTTTGTTCATCATGTGATCAATATAAATAGACATATATAGAATATGTAAGTATGAAAACATAGAAGTAAACACAAGTAAGAGCTCTCTTACAAGGATTGGTGTTGGAATAGATAATAAAAACAAGAACTAGGATACTAAACCTAAAGCTTGAACAACAACTCTAGCTTCCAATATCTCAACCCAAGACTTGCAAAACTCTTGCTATCAACTTAGGATCTCTTGAAATATTTTTTGAAAACTTCTTTTAGAATCTCCCTTGTGTAGCTTTCAAATGATCCATGGAATGAAGGAATTTGTACTTGATTTAGGTAGGGATTAACAAGATCTTCAAGGGTGATGTGAAACTTTTTATTCAAAAATCAAAGAATCAATGTGTTGGGGTTTTATGGTGGCTAGTTTTTGGAATAGAACAAGGGAAAAAGTGAGTTGTTTCTAGTCACAATGGATGAGAAGTATATATGGTGAAATGAGGAGGTTAAGTCTTAAGATATTTTCAAGTGTTAGTTAGTAAGTTATGACACATGCATGTATCTAGTAAATTCAAGACTTATCACCAAGCCACCAAGGCTTGGTGAATCACTAAAATTTCATTGATGGTCTATCTTGGATGACTAGGTATGAGTTTTGATGTTATTTTGCTTTTACGGAGTCAGTTTTGGTCCTGGTAATCGCTAACTGTAAGTCGTAAAGTCACGAAACTTAAAATCAGGTATTGTAAAAATATGAAACTTGTAGAAGTGATTAAACTTATCATTATACTTCATATTAATAAATAAATTAAGTTATAAGTTTATTGGATCACGTAAACGTTGTTAAAACTGGAAACGTAGGTTTAAAACGCGTAAATTGCGTAAGACGCAGAACTGGAAAACGTAAAATTATAAAACTTATGGAATTGTTGTATGATGTGAGAAAAACATATTTCTATTGTTTGTAATGTTGTATAGACATGTCGGGATGTTCGAATGACATTTAAACCTAAAAGTAAATCCCAGACACGGTTTTCTGAAATCGGTTCTGAATGGGTTTAACGTACGTTGTTAGGACCACTTGACATGTATCAACTCTCTTGTCATGATAAATTAAAAAAAATTACGGGATGAATAGTAAAAGTGAATAGTAAAAATGAATAGTAAAAATTTGAGATTGGTTAGTAACCTGAAAATGCGAATTGTTACATTCATGGCACCTAGTGCTCTAAGCTGCAAAACTTTTTAAGCTTCGTTACAGTTGGAATAGTATCATTAATTGATAATTATTAATACCTATTATATAAATGAAATGCTTGTTTTTATTGTGTAGCTTTCAAAAGAGGACACGTCAGCAGCTGTGAAGCTCACAAAAAGGACACGTCAGTAGGATAGTTGCCACTATTTAATGGTTGAGTTTGTGTTTGATTGTGGAGTGTTTATATAAGCAAATATAAGTAAGTCGCTTTTTTTCTTATCATTTTCAGTACTTTACTCATTTGTCTTACCCTCTCCTAATTCATCATCAATTCACCACCCTTCAACCTCCTTTGAACGGTAACATCCTCCATTATGCTTTTGCTTTCTACTTGTAGATGCTATAATATATTTACTGCAACTTTGTTTTACATTTGGTTGGATTGACTTGAATCAGTTTGGTGCTGCAACTTTGTTTATATGATGATTCCATCCACAGAATGAGTAAAGAGATAAGAACAAAATATTACTTGTTTGCTTTTGCTATCGTTCGTTTTTGCTTCTAAAGTTCTCATATCATGTTTTTAAGTATTATTGTTGAAAGGCGTTGTTTATTTGAGAAACTCACACCAAAAATATATGTTTATATCTAATCTTAAATTACTAGCCATATTTGTATATAGGATCAGATTTACTATTTGTAGTGGTGATGGATGAATGGAGGACAAAAAGAATATGACTACAACAGTACAACACATTGATAAAATAACAAGGGTACATTGTTTTGGATCCAACTTTTGATAGGTGTTGGACTTTGATTTTGGAGACTTTTTGCACATTTGAATTTTGTTTGATATTTAGCTCTTGCTATCATTTCGTTTGAGTTGAGGTTATGAGAGAATTATATAGATTTTTGAATTTTCATTTTTTTCTGTATTTGATAGATTAAGCATACCTATTTGAATTTTTTTAATGTTTTTAAGTGGCCTTGTGGGTTTAACACCTATTTGGCTAAAGAAATATAATCAAGTCCATTTGAGAGCTCCCTAAAGAAAATTTATTTCATGAAATTGTTGTCAATATTTATTCGCATATATCTATAGCTTTTTGAATACACCAAAACGTGTAAATCTATGGATTTTTGGGTTGGTTTTGAAGAAAAATAGATGCAAATGATAACAAAACACTTTTTATTACTTCAGAAAATAAGTTTACAACCACCAGATAACTATTCTCAAACAGTATCAATCAACAACACAATATTTGATCTCAATCAAATATCACAATATCAGAACAATCAGTAACAAGTGTTTTGATCAAGAGAATCAAGAACACGATTAGGGTTTACAAGAGAGTATTTTAGAGAGATGAATTTTGAGAGAGAGAATCGCAATCAGAGATAAATGAGAAAGAGTTTTTCTTTCTCTTTATATAGCCTCTCATATTTAGCTTTGAACCTCCATCTTTAATAACTTGCTAGAACTGACCCAAAGTACTCCATAGTGTAAAATATTTATACTTCAAGCCCCTGAAAATCCATGCAACTTCAACAACCAACTTCTTAAACTCTCATCAGCAAATAAGCTAAAAACATAATAATCTGCATTCACAATAAGCAATATCATATTATAATTAAGCTCTTAGATTATAAATCTCAACATCCCCCCTTAATCTGATATCTGATATATGTCAAACATGCTAAGATTTTTGACCAAAAAATTATGTTGTAATGTATCCAACCCTTTTGTAAAGATATCTGCAATTTTGATTTGCAGAATCTTCCTTAACAGTCTTAACAACACCATTTAAAATTTTCTCTCTAACAAAATGTAAATCAATCTCAAGATGTTTAGTTCTTTCATGTAAAATTGGGTTGGCTGCTATTTTAATAGCAGATTTGCTATCACAGTGAAGAGGAACAGGTAAAAGACCGTAAATATTAAGATCTTTAAATTTTTATAATCCAAATTACTTCATCAGTTATCAAGCAAGAGCTCTATACTCGCTTTAGTAGACTTTTTAAGAGAGTAGGTTGCTTTTACTTTTCCAAGATACTAAAGACCCATTTAAGAATACACAATAGCCAGTAATAGATCCTAGTCACAATACATTTAGCCCAATCAGCATCAGAATAAGCAAGAAGAGACATACCAGAATTCTTAGTAATATGAATACCCAAACCTGGAGCTCCTTTAAGATACTTGAGTATCTTTAAAGCTACTTTGAGATGAGACTTAAGTGGAGAGTGCGTGAAGTGACTCAAACAATGAACAACATAAGATATATCAGGCCTAGTATTAGTCAAGTAAATAAGCTTACCAATAAGCTTCTGATAATCAGTAATATTATCAAGTAAAGGATCAATATCAATAGCTTCATTAGAAATAACAAGTTTAGATTGCAAATGAGTTTTAGAAGGTTTGCAACCAAGCATTCCATACTCACTTAGCAAATCTAAACAATACTTTCTTTGATTTAAACAAATCCCTTTATCAGTTTCAGCAACTTCAATACCAAGAAAATATTGTAACTTTCCTAAGTCTTTAATCATGAACTTAGTTTTAAGAAAGATCTTGAAATTATTAATTTCATCAATATTATTCCCAGTAACAATAATATCATCAACATAAACAAGTAATGCAACACATCATCTTTAGACTTAGTGTATAAAGAATAATCACTTTTACTTTGAATAAAGCCATTTTCAATAAGAGCATATGTAAGTTTAGCATTCCATTGTCTAGGAGCTTGTTTTAAACCATACAAAGATTTTTAAGCTCGCATACCTGTTATCACCTTCAGGGAAGAACCCTTCTGGTAATTTCATGTATACAGTCTCATCAAGATCACCATAAAGAAAAGCATTGTTAACATCAAGTTAAAAAATAGGCCAATTATTTTGAACTGCAACATTTAGCAAGCATCTAACAGTGACCATTTTAACAACAGGAGAGAAGGTTTCCTCATAATCCACTCCTTCTTTTTTATTATACCCTTTAGCAACCACTCTAGCTTTATATCTATCTATTTCTCCATCAGACTTATACTTTATTTTAAACACCCATTTACTTCCTATAGCTTTTCTACCAGGAGGTAAGACAGTGATTTCAAAAGTATCATTTCTATATAAAGCCTCAATTTCATTATTCATAGCATCAGTCCAATAGATAGATTTACAAGCTTCAAAATAATTTTTTGGCTCATGACCTTTATTTAACTGAACTATAAAACAATAATCATAGTTAAACTTAGAATAATACACAAACTTTTCAATACCATACTTAACTTTAGACTAAACAACAAAATCATTATAATTTCTGGGAAAACAGAAGGTCTAGAAGACCTTCTCAAAGGTACTTCTTCCTGAACTGGAGAATTTGAATCATGGTTCAAATTACCCTCAGAATTAATGTTTTCTTCAAGTGTAGTTACCATCTCATCCTCATCGGCAAAGACACTCACATCCACCGTTATGATCGGTGACAAGGTCTCTACCAGATAGAGGAGAGTAGCTACCTTCACTTGGTGACTCAATGTCACTATTCGATTAGGGTCTACTATCTTTCATCATTGGGTAGTTCGGGGTTTCAACATCAAAAATTTCAAGCGATTTAAGTCTTGAAAACATTTTCGAGTATTATTGTTCTTATCGGAGATTTCTTAAAAGGAAAAATGGACTCAAAAAATTTAACATCTCTAGAAAAGATGAACTGATGCTTATCAACACTATATAACCTATATCCCTTTTTAGAATTAGAATACCCCATCATTACACATTTTTCATATATGCTGCTCAATTTATCATGATTATTAACAACAGTAGCAAGACATAAACAACCAAACATCCTTAAATCACAGAGAGTAGGTTTCTTATTATATATCGTCTCAAAAGGAGATTTCCCATTAAGCACAGAAGAAGGCAATCTGTTAATAAGAAAAGTAGCAGTAAGAAGACACTCAGTCCAAAACTTAAGAGGAATTCCCCCTGAAACAGAAGGGATCTAGCTACATTCAAGAGATGCCTATGTTTCCTTTCAGCAATACCATTTTGTTTTGGAGTGTATGCACAAGAGGTCTGATGGGTAATACCTTTTTCCTCACATAACTTTGAAAAAGAATGATTAACAAATTCAGTACCATTATCACTTCTGAAATTCTTAATTTTTTTATCAAACTGAGTTGCAATCATATTGTAAAAAATAGTGATATAGTGAACAGTTTCATCTTTGATTTTAAGTAAATATACCCAAATAGCCCTAGTGTAATCATCCACAATAGTCGAAAAATATTTATAACCTTCTTTACTAGCAACCTTATAAGGCCTCCAAAGATCTAAATGAACAAGTTCACCTAAAACAGTTGAAGTATGATCATTTAAAGGAAAAGGTTCTCTAGTTTGCTTAGCCCTTTGACAAGTTTCACAAATCAAATTTTGATCTTTTGAATTAAACTTCAAATCAGGTTTTAAAACATTTAGAACAGAGTCTGCAGGGTTACCAAGCCTGCAGTGCCAGTCATAATAAGAAAGAGAACTTTGAACAAAAGAGTTATGACTTTTAAAAGAGATACCTCCAGTATTGAAATAATATAAACCACCAGACTGATTACCAGTCCCCAGAACTTTTCCCAGATTCAAATCCTGATTCAAGAAATAACATTTATTCGCATCAAAGGCAACCACAATTTTATTATATTTAGCTAGTTTATGAACAGAAATTAAAGTGACACAATATTCTGGAATAACCAAAACATCATATAATATTAAAGAATCAGTTAACTTTAGTTTTCCAATTTTAGCAATAAAAGCTTCAGTCCTATTAGGATGACCAACCTTTATTTTAAGATGAGAAATATCAAAAACATTTATTAATTCCTTGTCACAATGTGTCATATGTTGGTTAGCACCAGAATTCACAATTTTTCCATCAGAATTAAGTTTAGATTTGAAATTACTATTTGTGGAAAAAAACTTTTGAAATTTCTAATTAAAAATGTTAATACATATAAGCCGTAAAAACGTTTATTTATATTTTACGATCTTCTAAGGTTTTGTCGATAACAAACGTAAGATCATTTTAACGAAACAAATAAAATACGTAAATGTTTTGAGCCAATAGTTTACTAACACACTTACATTTTCATATAAAACACTAAACAAGTAATAGTGCTTTCATGATTTAGTAATGCATGTGTACAACAACTAGTATTTACATATTGGGTAGATATATACATACTTAGTATGTATTATAATGGGTAATAGAATGGGTAGAAGTTTAAATAGTTAACCCATTAACTAGATACATTGAATGTAGTTGGGTAAAACCCAAAGTCCATGACCCATACCCATGGAGCATGATCCATGAACCATTACATGACATCATGCATAAGTCATAATGGGTAATATCCATGACCCATGGAACTAACCCATGACCCATTGACTAGATGCATTGCATCTTATAGATACATTGTATCTATTTAGATACCCATGGTACATTGTGTCTATAACCCATGATCCATGACCCATTGACTAGATGCATTGCATCTTCTAGATACATTGTGTCTATAACCCATAATTCATGATCCATGACCCACAACCCATTTAGGGGAAGCGTCCTACGGATTCCTAGGAATACACTAGATGGATCCCTCAAGCAAGGGATCCGTGGGACAATAGCAAGTTTTTTCCTATAAATAGAGAGCCATTTCCTCATTGTAAAACACCTCTTTCACACACATTCTCTCTTAGTGTTGTTAACTCTCTAACCTCAGATCTAAAGGATCTTTCTATGTAGTTTTGTGTTTGTGAGATTCTCTAGGTTTCTCTTAAAGGCGAGATCACTACCTCTTGAAGTCGAGCAAGCTCAAGTCCATGGGTTGTCAAGCTTCGTCATCATCAAGACTACTGATGTTATCTTGTTGATAGTTCTTTCTTCTCTCATTAGAAGTGTTGTGATGAAGACATATGTGAAAGGTGTCTAAAAGATCAAGTCGAAGGCATTAGTGAAAGGTGCCAAGGATCCGTGTCAAAGGCATTAGTGAAGGGTGCAGAAATTCCGTGTTGAAGGCATTAGTAAAGGGTGCCTAGGAGTCGTGTCAAAGGCATTAGTGAAAGGTGCCTAGGGTGTACATTCGATATGGTGTGTCGATGTATAAGATAGATTAGTATTGGGTCAAAGGATATGATATACTTGTTGATGTTGTTATAAGGAGTGGATCTCCTTTGGGATAGGTGTTGTATAGTGTCGGGTAGTAGTTCCTCCTTTGTAATGGAAATCGGTATCTAGCCTTGTACCGGATAAAGTATAAACGACGTTGTGATAGGTTTGGTTCTACCTCGTGGAAGAACCCGGTGTCTAGCCTTGTACCGGATAAAGAGTAGGCGACGTTGTGAAGGCTTCTCCGCCACAAGGAGTTTGTGTTGTGTAGTGATTACGAACTCTCGAGTAGGTGACTCGGGGAGTGGAGTAGGGCAAGGAAGGTGTCCTTGTAGTCGAACCACTATAAATACTCGCGTTGTAGTTTTGTGCTTCTTACTCTTTATCTTTACTTTACTTATGTATATGCTTATCTATCAACATCCAACACACACATTTAAATAGACTGACATAAGTCGATCTAAATAGTTTAAAACGAAGTTTTAATCGGTAAAACTATTCAACCTCCCCCCCCCCTTCTAGTTTTCCACAAAAAACTCTGGTATTATTAAAATAAGTACCTGCCATATTGGCCTGCACACTATTTCTTTTGAGTGTATTGTCTTTGATGAGAGAAATGAGAGTAGTAAGTTGTTCATCTGTAAAACCAAAAGATGAACTAGACCCCACAGAGTTATTATTATAAAACCTTTTTGTAGTATTCTGAGGTGTATTATTGTTACCCTTTTTTCCAAAATTTGGAGGAAACCCAATCAATTTAAAACATCTTTCTTGAATATGGCCATTAAAACCAAAATTTTCACAAACAAGAGTAGAAACAGTATTCCTTCTATTATCAGATACTCTATTAAAATTAGCAGTTGGATTATTAGATTGAGCATTCTGATTAATAGGTCTAGCAGATTGACTGGTCTGATTATTAGTTTGATTCACAACTCTAGAAGCAAAAGCATAATTATGATTTCTACTGGTACTTCCAGACACAACATTGCTATGACTCTCCTCACTACTGATAATAGCATAAGCACCTTTAACATCAGGCAAAGGATCTCTAGAAAGAATATTACTCCTTATTTGCATATAAGTATCATCTAGACCCATTAAAAATAGCATTGGTTTCAGAAGTTGATTATGCTTTTTAAAATCATCAGCAGCATGACAAGTGCATCTAGGTAACTGAACCTTAGCATCAAATTATTTCCACAAAGTACTCAATTTGTTAAAATATTCAAAGATAGTAGTACCATTCTGAGTTAATGAATTTATTTTATGATGCAAATTTAAGGTTATAGAACCATCAACCCTGTCAAAGGTATCTTTTAACTCATTCCACACATCAGATGCACTTTTAGAAAAAAATTTCCCAAGAAACAACTCTTCAGAGATGGAATTTAGAATCCATCCCAAAACAATAGCATTAACCCTGTCCCATTGTCTACCCAAAACTTCATTAGTGTTGGACCTTCTACATGTTCCATCAATAAAACCAGTTTTATTTTTGCCCTCTACTGCTAAAAGCATAGCACAAGACCAAACATTATAATTTTCAGTTCCTTTGAGTTTTATTGAGACAACAGTTAAAGAAGCAGAATCACTTGGATGTAAATCTAAAGGATGACTCAAATCCAATTTACTTATTAAAGTGACAGGGTTCTCAGGTTCATACTCATCATCAGTATAACCATGAAGAGAATTATGAACAGAGATTATTCCAAGAACCAGAAACAAGCACACAGATGAGAAGAGAAAGTAGTTCCCAGGCTTTCCTTGCCACTAAAGTGGTAGGTCAAGGGCGCACACAAGCACACAACAAATTAAAGAACAGGAAAATAAAAGAATAAGCAACTCAACCAACAACCAATCACAACTTCCAATAATCCCAAATCCTATCCTCCGGCAATCTAAACAGAAAATAAGAACAGAAATTAAAAGAAGAGTGAGAGAGGTGTTACAGAGCACGCAAGAAACAATCAGCAGCGGAATAACAGACCTACTATACCCTAGATTCACTTAGTCTAGGGATATAGCAGATATCCAGCAAGAACCCAGAACCAAGATCCAAGAACCAACAAACCCTAATTTTCAGAATTAGGGCAAAACACCAGAACCACTTTCAATCTTAACTAGATCACCAAATCTATCGATTAACCAATCTTAATTGATCACAGAAGCCTTTAATTACAAAAGCCCCAAATTTCACCAAACCCTAATTTTTAAAAAAATTATGCGTTTGTAAAAAACTTAAATATTAATGAAATCAACTACAAGATCTATCAATTAACACAAGTTAATTGACAAATTAAAAAATCTCAAATTTTAACAAAACCCTAATTTTTCAAAAACGAATTTCAGAGCAACTTGTCTCTGATACCATGAAGAAAAATAGATTCAAATGATAACAAAACACTTTTTATTACTTCATAAAACAAGTCTATAACCACCAGATAACTATTCTCAAACAGTATCAATCAACAACACAGTTTTGATCTCAATCAAATATCACAATATCAGAACAATCAGTAACAAGTGTTTTGATCAAGAGAATCAAGAACACGATTAGGGTTTACAAGAGAGTAGTTTAGAGAGATGAATTTTGAGAGAGAGAATCGTAATCAGAGATAAATGAGAAAGAGTGTTTCTTTCTCTCTATATAGCCTCTCATATTTAGCTTTGAACCTCCATCTTTAATGACATGCTAGAACTGACCCAAAGTACTCCATAGTGTAAAACATTTATACTTCAAGCCCCTGAAGATCCATGCAACTTCAACAACCAACTTATTAAACTCTCATCACAAATAAGCTAAAAACATAATAATCTGGATTCACAATAAGCAATATCAGATTACAATTAAGCTCTCAGGTTATAAATCTCAACATGTTTCTATCTTCGTTTACCAGCCGAACAAGAAGAAGGCAAGATAAATTAATTTATTAATAGTTTTTTTTTTTTTTTAAAAGGGTAAATTTTAATCAAAACTTGAATTTCCCGGCCCTGATGATTATTTTTTTTATGAAAATCAAATAATAAACACATAACGTACATAATCTTTGAAGAAATTTTTGTGTACATTGGTAAAGCTACACATCATTTGTCATGTTAAACATAAAAACTACTGTATATGATATTTGTAGCCATCTTTTTTTGTTCAGGTACAAGTATGGCCTTGTAAAAAATTATACATGATAGAGTATGGAGATTGTGTAAGTGTAGGAATACATTTAATTGGATTTGATTTCTTGTACTCGTGTACATATTTTGACTATAAGTTTGAGAGATATGAATGCATTATGGGTGTGACTGTATGAGGGATGGTTTTAGGAGTTCAATCATTAACTTGGATGATTTTGTAATTTTTGGATGATTTTCTAATTTGTATTGGTAAGAGAATTGTATAAACTAAAAACTTAAAAACGTATATTTACCAACTTGATAGATGATATACATGTACTCATACACATACTTGTGATTACTTGTAGTTCTTTATACCATATATATATATATATATATATATATATATATATATATATATATATATATATATATATATATATATATATATATATATATATACTAGAGGTCAAAACCCGTCCGATGGACGGGTATGACTTGTGATTTTTATTTTTAGGTTTTAGTAGAATAAATATATACTGTACTAAAAAGTAGTTAGAAGTTAAATTAAACAATTTACAACTATAAATGTAAAAATAACAATGAAAATTATGAGAACAAATAAAGTACATGTCCTTATTCATACGAATATATAAACAAATTTTGAGTCATTCTAACACATACATCCATTAAATAAAAAAGTTCTAAACCCTATGCAATAATTCCTTGTAAACAACATCGATATTTGCGGTGTAGCTTCACAATATTACTTAAAGAATTCTAACGGGCGTAGATTTCATCTGCTTGTTCCGACTTCACGAGTCTAAATCATCTTCTACAAACACAACTCTTTTATGATTTTGCTTATTTACAATGACACTACTTGGGTCTAACTATAGGATCATTCAATCCTACGGTTCTATTTTCGAGATGAACACCCTTAAAGAACCATAAGCTTGAAGTGCTCAACCAATAGTGTTGTAGCACATCTTAAGTGTGATACCACAACTTATTTCAAACAAAAATACAAACCGCTTAATGATTATATAAGTGATTTAATTACTTATCGACTCCTTGAAAAAGGATTAAATAGAGCTTCAAAGCACACAACCGCACATCCAAGTATGATACCACATCTTATTTTAAACAAAGTTAAAACATTAAACCATAGATTAAATATAGACCAAATAATGAATATGGTATTTTTATATGTAGAAACTTCTAAGATTATGTAGATAACAATTCTAAGAACACATGTATCTGAAGTTAACATTGCTGATTAAATGGCTGAAGGCACAAATTATTTTAACTAAACTAAAAAATGGCAAAACGGGTCAAAAATTTGCCGAGTGAAAAAAAAAAATGTTTCATGACTTATCACTGTAGTAGGCTAGTAGCAAGCATAGAGCCTGTTGGTTTCACAGAGTATAAAAAATTTGATCCTAAAAAGTGTAGCAGCAAAAACCATATCCTAGATTGTGAAAAAAGGACCACATAAACCTAAACTTTATAACGCATACCCTATAACGACAATGATGATTGAAAGCCACAATTACTTACGAAATCCTAAACGAATTAACGGTCTCTAGAAAGTGACTTACCAAACATGGAATAATCACGACAGATTCAAAAAGAGTATTGCAAATTTAGATAGACTAAAAATTTCAAAGCATACCATTTATATAGGTTCGCTTTGACCCATTTCATAAAAATAATGCTTGCCTTTTATGATCATTTAATGAACTCAATAATAAAATAGCAAATGTCAATAATTAAAGTTTTAATACGCAACATTAAAGTTGATTATCTAATGATCCATGACCAAATCAAGTTGCCATCCAAATACTCAACACAATAATCATATATTATTTATAATAAGAATGTTAAAAGCAATCCCAAACACTCCATATATTTTAGGACTTACTACCATGTACCGACAACTATCGTGGCATTCTCTTTATCAAGATACAAACGCCGCCATGCACTTGTTATTTTTTCAAGTTGACGCTCATCTCGAGCCTTGTCTATCAATAAAACCAGTTCCACAATTGTTTTCCGTCCGGTACAAATTGTCACAAAATAAGAGCCATGATTCGAAACTTTCATCTTGGAGGTGAGTCCGAAAATATTTAGAAGTAAGTTTTACCTTATATGTATTCGATAGTATATGATCTTTCAACAGTTTGCTAAACCTCTTGTAAATGGCTTGGACTAATCGCTTGTTTCATTAGAGATTTATAATCGCACTTCCCGACCACTGTCTATTTCACGTGCTCTCGGTACAACTACGACCCCAAATGGATGTTTGATTTTGGTGACACAATAGATACGATCATGGGTATAAAATTGGTGGCACCTCTCAAATTCCTAGCCCTAATAATCGATGCCTATACAAATAACAAAACTCAAAAGTCACAATGACCAAACACAATAGTAATCGAAACGCGACACGGTGTATATCATCGAGTTATACTTACCTATATCGTCATTGTGAGCTCTTCGCCATCAAGCAAAGGGACGGTGCTCCATAAACCACTCTCTCGCTATCATAATCCGAGATGACCGTAGTGTTTTCTTTCTTTTTTTTTTTTTTTTAATTAAGAAAAGATATTTTCAAATTGAACATAAAAAGTAATCCATTTAAACGTAGAAAAAGTTAATGTATATAAGAATTTTAATGAACATTGAGGTTTTTTACCTTAGGTTATCGAGACAAAAAGTGTTGCTAAACCTCCATATGTATTTTTAGCAATGTAGAAATAGGCAGAGTCAATTCGAAAGGGTTCCATCGGAAGAACCGCAATCCCAAACGGTCCCAACTTCCCTTTGGGCTGCACCCAAGCTCATAGTGCGATCGTATTCATTGTTGACTTCAGTTGTTGCTTTGAAGGCATCTTGATCCACTTCAAATGTTGCAACTATGTCCAACCGCAATAGCCATATGTTATGTTACATTTCAATGACGGTTCTAATAGATGAAAAAGTTGACTTGAGTTATTTGTGTACTGTAGTGACCCTATGTCAAGTGGAACAATTGAATCGAGTTGGGGGAACTATGCATGATAAGATGTTAGACTTGTGTAGGGAACTATGCATGATACAAACCGCTTAATGATAATATAAGTGATTTAATTACTTATCGACTCCTTGAAAAAGGATTAAATAGAGCTTCAAAGCACACAAACCGCACATCCAAGTATGATACCACAACTTATTTCAAACAAAACTAACACGAGAAGCCGATCTTTGGTGACGTTCCACTTCGGTATTGTTTCCTTGAAAAAGCTTTCATTGCACCCGCCATGGCCCTTAATAATTGCCACCAAGAACTCGATAAGTATTGGTGGCTTGCAATCTCTTGTAAGAGATATAAGACAACAGTAACATCTCTAACAATTCCTCTAAAATAGTTTCACCTAAACCACTTTCTTAAATTAACACGTGCATATTTTAAACACGCATTACGGCATAAGATTGATCGTTGTCTTAAATGTTGTTTGAGAAATATCTTGATGTATACGGTATGATCCTCTAAATGAAGCTATAACTACTCTCCTATGCTTTTGTATCGATAATAATGCTCTCACTTCTCAAAGAGAGAAATAAAGTGTAACTCCTAGCGTAAGTCGAGATACGTGCATACTGACATTGTTTTATTAGTTATTACATTATCATCTTATGATGAAAGAAACAAATGCTTATATAACTTCCTAACAACACTACCAAATACAAACTCATTCTCTATAATTTTAACATAATTTAAGAAGATGCATAGTATGATCACCGATCGATTAAAGGTTCTATTGGAATATTTACTCATGAAAACTAAAGCGGCAAGAGCTTGGATCATCACTAACTAACTTATCAAAAATATTTATAACCACAACTTAGAGATATAGAAATGAAACTCATGCATAACAATAAGCTAGTAATCGATGCATTACCATCTTGAAGGGACCCTCCTATGAAGAGAATCAAGACGGTGACATCTTGCTCATTCTTGTCATAATGCGAGAATGCAAATTTTGGTTTGGAGCACCATCAACATCTGCACCTTCCACATCACCAACGCAGTTACCTTCCAACCAGGCCGAGGAGTAACATCTCTACTCATCAAACCGAGTCATTTGTGGCGTCTACTTGGAGAGATATGATGGGGCGACACAGTAATTCCACGCACATTGCTTCGTCTTGCAGCTCCTCCTCGCCGCTTAATATCTATTAATCATCACGAAGAATCCACTAATTAATAACTCTAATAAAAACATAGCGATAACTTTTATAACCATCACATACGATGCAATCACTGTTTCAAAGACTTGCACCAATTTATGCTTTCTTTCATTCAAAATTTTCAACTTCTTGATCTTTTCTTCCTTTCCTCTTTCTAACTTAAAGAATTACCTTGAGGTCGCAAGAAAAAAAGTAACAATAATCACATGGAAATTCATTCCAAATTCACAAAAGCAATAACGAATGAGAAACATAGAAAAATTCTCGATATACTTACTACTACTACTACTATTACTAATCCCGTCCCATACTCCCATAAAAGTCAAGAAGCAAGAACGTTCGGGGACATTGTGGTACATGTGAACTTGTGTAGATGTGTTTTCCGTATATGATATTAATTCATTAAGGCTGAGCTAAGGGACCTAGAAGTTGGTTTCAATTGTTGGCGACATCTTGCAAACCCATGTGCTAAAGGTCACGGTAGCACACATATTACGCTTGGTATGATGTAGAGGTCGAGTGAATCAATGATTAAAAGAAAGGGTTGCGATGAGGTGTGTGCTTGCGCATGTATGCTTCTTGACATGAGGCTCGAGGATAATAATAGTTGTGAATATACCTTGGCCCCATGGAATAATTGGTTGCTTGTCAAGATACTTAATATCCTTTGAAACCTATCATCAAAATACAATACAAGTTAATAAAAATTTGTGGTTGAAAAACGGAAGAATGGTGAATAGATCCTTTACAAACTCCAGATGGGAATATATGACTATCTTCTCAAATAAGCATAATTTGATCTTAAACCTTTTAAACTAAAAAAAAAAGAAAAAAAAAAAATGTTATTTTGTGGTCATATTAAAAAAAGATAATGTTATTTTGTAGTCATAGTCATATTTACAATTATTTAAGAAAAAGATAGCGGCTAATATTGAATACAATTTTTAAAAAGGTTATTCAATCACGAGTGCAACAACATAGCATCAAATAATAATAAGAGTAATGAATATGGAAAATGTATCCGAAATATTAAACGAACAGACCTTGTCGAACACGCCTAGAACGACGGAACCCGAATTCACGTTATGGGAACGCATATTAGACGCATTGGCTTCAAATGTAAGAATGACGATTAACGATGAGTTAACGAGTCATCGTAATGGTATTTTGAAGATAAAACTTATAAGAAAATAACGACATATCTCGAATCTAAAACTCGTCCAAAAGTAAACGTGTATAATCGACCTCTAATGAGCGGTTGCGCATTATCACTATATCCTGGCGGCCGAGATGATTCATCGATGCTTTGTACATTTACATTTACATTTACATATCCGTGATAGCAACTACATAACAGAGTAATAAGATTTTAACTATAAGAAATAGCATACGTCGTTATTTGATTTAACATAGTAAAGCTTAGTAACAAAATCTCCATAACCAATATCAATTCTTGGACCCATATCCGGTTTAAAGGATGTATAAATCATTAACCGCATAATCATCAAATGGCTATTGGTAGATAAATCACATCAAACACAAAATAACATACTTACACACTAAAGTTAATGAAACCGGTACTCTCTCCGTGCAATGAGTATGTCCAATGTTAATTTCATAATTTGTAAAGGAAATCATATCTGCGGTGAGTAGGGTTTTAATTTTAACTTGATTTTCACTATCTCTAGTGTCAACCCTATAGCTAGACCAAGTTCTTAGCTCATATCGATATTATTAGATTCATGCATATACTATGAAGATAAAAAGTATCGATTTGATAACCGAACTGTTTAGAGTTTTTTTAGTGGTGCAAGTTCTCATATGGAGTAAATTAGTTTCATTTTTCCGTGATCGGTCGCTTTTGTTGCTTAATTACGTATTTTCGATTTCATGTTTGCACTTTCATTGGTGGTATTTTCGGGATCATTTAGAGAATGGTCAATTTCCTTATTTCCTTCATTTGATTTTGCTATGTGAGCATGCTATCATAGATTAACAATGTCAAAACTTGTTTTTTTGCGAGAAGAGAGTCTTTGCATACGAAAAAGATTATGCAAAATGAAGATGATTTGAAGTCTCTTCAATGTACGTGTTGGACGGATCATAGGCGAAGTGCTCGGGCCTTTGACAATGAAGATGTAAATATACTTCCGAAGTCTATTTGATTTTGATCGAAATTATAAGTCATATCCTACTTGCAATCGAGTTTAGCAATCGTATCCATGAATTTATATGTATTTATATATATCAATAAGCTTTACCCTTGGATTGACGAACATGCCAGTAGTAAGATCGGGCTTTCCAGGAGCATTTTCATTGTTCCCAATGGACCCTCCAGATGAAAACCAATTTATATGATCTAAAGGGCTAAAACGCAATAATTTAAATACGTGGAGTTGAGTCAATATGAAAAAGATCTAAAAGTATTTGGATGCCCTATAGATCAAACACCCATAGTCCTAGACGTGAAAGTGTTACACCCCTCATTAATAAATACGCTTATATGGTGTATTTTTTAACCTATATCGAGTAGAAACAAATCAAGAGGCAACTCCACTACATATAACAAATGTCTAACTTTATCTAGCATTTCGACATCTTTAGAAGAAGAAAAAGTCTTAGATTTACCTATGTAGTGAGATACCAAGGATTGCGCTTTGTTCTTGACTGTTTAAATTACATACTCTAATTCAAAGTTAATACATTATTGTAAAAATTGTCCTTTTAATCATTAAAAATGTTAGTTTTGCAATAAAAAGAATGCGGTTTGTAATCCATATTAATTCATTAAATTCTTATACAATGCACTTTATAATGTATAATATCGTCCTATTTCCGGACAATATCATGGATTACTATAGCGGTGGAATCCGGAGAAAATATATCGGGCATGACAAAGGCATAACAGTTAGTATCTTACCTTCGGCCATCATTACGCAAAGAATCATCACCAAGTACTATTTGATTGCTCAACTATAGGTGGCGGTAACATATTTCCACAGCCTTAG
Organism: Chrysanthemum lavandulifolium; assembly: GCA_022545495.1. Taxonomy (NCBI): domain Eukaryota; kingdom Viridiplantae; phylum Streptophyta; class Magnoliopsida; order Asterales; family Asteraceae; genus Chrysanthemum; species Chrysanthemum lavandulifolium. Next base: position 209,114,086 of record CM040244.1, read on the forward strand.
GCGGATACTTGGTGGCACCAACTATTTCTGAACCCGATTCCGATATAAAAATATTTTACAAAAGAAACATCGTTAAGTTGACACAACAAAAAATTATTAGACACAAAGTCGAGTCAATATCAAAGTAGATAGAACTTCGCATATGATTGATTAATACCTAGTATGAACATGACTACTTCATCTTTACCAAAACTGTCTTCTTCAAGACCCATGGTATGCAAATACAAACATGTAGGATTGTTGCAAGACCGACAAAGAAAAGAATTCTCATATCAACTTATTTTTCTAATTTTGAACTGAAACTTCTTAAATGAAGTAATACTAAAATTGGTGATTTGATGCACTCAATCATCTCATATTTACCGTATTTCTCAACCGTGCATTGCAATACTTCGCGGTTCCAAATGATGCCTGTAAAATTGAATTAAAAATGGTAAATAAGAAATAAAATTGCCGAAATATTGCATACAAGTGCAAGCGTCGTAAGAGCTTAGGCTTTTACAAAAGAAGCTTATGACATTATGTATTATCAAAACACACCTATTCAAATAGTGTTTGGATTAGCTACGTTGTTTCGAGAATACTGCGGTGGTAAAATGACTAAAAGGACAATACTAAAGAAAAATGTTGAAAAGCGAATACGAACTCCGAGAACACTTTGGTCTTGAAAAGGAAAAAATCAAAAGGACCAAGTTTCGAATCCATAAGCGCTTAAAGTTCGAATCCGAATCTAATGACCAAGTTTCGCAAGACCGGTGTTTGTCTTACTGCAAGGCCAATGTTTGTCTTACCTTGCTTCTTTGTGTCCGTTAGATCAAGTCCTAGCCTAATCCTCGCCACTTCATCAACTCGATAAACTCTCAAGAACTACCTATAATTTCGGGATACCTAAACTTAATACAAACTAAATTTCGGATACCTAAACTTAATACAAACTAAACAAAAACTAAAGGACGTACATAACCAAAACCTTGAACATATTCATTACCGTAGTGTTATTTTCTTGAGCTTAGGCTTTGACATAAGTCACACTAACTGGGGTTGACATAAATCATACTAACGGGTGGAGTAAATATTTTGCAAAGCGTATATACATTAAAGCCGTGATCATTATGAAAAATAAGAAATCAATAAAATCAGATGCATGTGATGATGAAGATGCTACGCAACTTTGAGTGCCACAAACATCATGCAAACCTCGGATAACATTCTATGAATCATGATCAAAATCTTCCAATGCACCAAACTCCTTCAAATCAGTAACAATGATAATAAAAATAATCAATATACGTTAAAAAAATCTAATTTACATGATTTTAAAAAGGATATTAGGGTTTTTGAGAAGATATATTATGAATGAACCGTACATAATTTTTTATGTATATGTTTTGTTTTGGGTTACCTAAGTTGTAGGGATTCTACTACATAATTGGTTGCATAGATTTATAATTTTGGACTTGCAACATATATTCCAAAAAATCATGTTACCTTAGTGGTAAACACACATGTTATTCATCCAAATAACCAAGGTTCAATCCTTGCAAGGCTCCTTTTTTATAAACAATTTTTGAAAATAACTATTAAAAATCCGAAATTTACATAAAAATCCGAAATTTAAATAAGTTTTCAAAAATAATTACTAAAACCCGAAATTTACAAAAATAATTATTAAAAAACCGAAATTTAAATAAACTCTAATTAAATTAAAAAATTATTGCTTAGGTGGACAAAATGTGATGACATGGTGATAATGAATTCTTGGGCAATGAGGTGGCGTTTACGTGGCATTATCTACGTAACGCCTCATTATATATAATATAGAGATATATATATATATATATATATATATATATATATATGTTTACCACCTATTAGTTTTATGATTTGGTATCAAGTATATATAATGAAATTTTCACCCTCTAGTATCATAAATTCATAGATAGTGATTTCCATAAATCTACAACTTTTATAATCAAGGGTTACCACTAAACTTTCTCACTCTTTATTTTCTTTACTCTATTATGTGTATACAAATAAGTTTACAAGGATTTTATTGTCATTATAATGTATTTATCATGCAAACTCTTTTTTTTTCGTATGTGAGAATAAAAAGCTTTTGCTTTCATTATAACCACCGTTGTAGCTGTTTGAACGTTATTACTTATTTACAATCTTGGGCCTTGCTTAGCACAGCCAAAAAGCTCCACTAGTCATAATGTGAAATGAAATGATGGCCCTAGACATAAGAAGATAATATATGTAACCTTAAATGAACACCGGTTACTTATTCACCTTTTTCAGTTCTTGTAACCCACAAAACCAATTTGATCAAATAGTCCATCATTACAAACTTTAACACCGGTTAGTAATTTAACCGGCCTAACTAAAATTCTTTATCTAAGAAGATAATATCCGTAACCTTAAATGAACAATCCTAAAAACCTCCTTTATATATATTAGTCACTTTCTCCTCATAAGCAATCTCAAACAATCTTTATAACTTACAGTTTCACTAAATAGTTACTTTATTACCTATTTTTAATCGGTAAGAGAAGATGATGTTTGGTAGGAAAACATTGGCGCTAAATGAGTCATTTTAATTCTGAATGGGACATCCTAGGATGTGTGGCTCTGTCATTAAGAGCCAAATTATTCAAAAGACACATGTGATACATTGCTTTTTCTTTTCTTATTTTACTTTTGTAATTAATTTTTTGATAGTGTGCTTTTTATTTTTAGCCTTCTTGATTGTTATACCTTGTTCCAAATTGAACAAACATGCCTCACGTTATTCTATCTTCGAAGAAACTACACAATCTCTTTCATTATTTTATTTATTAATTAGATTAAATTATTAAATTTAAAATTAAAATTATTAAACTTAATAAACATGTATCTAAAAAGTAAACAGTTAATATTATACCTCCGTCTTATAATTATTGCTCAGTGTTGACTTTTGAAGTCATTATTTTGTAATTTTGACATTAAATATTTTTATTTTTGTTATATAATACGTGATGAAAATTATACCAATGAAAATACATTTAAAACTCAATTCATTCATATATTTTGCATCAAGTAATATATAACACAAATAAAAATATTTAAAGTCAGTGTTGAAAATTAAAGACTTTAAAAGTCAATACTTGACAATAATTATGGGACGCAAGGGAGTAATTTATAAGGAGAGTCAAAAACGTTGGTTCTTTTTTACGTATATTGTACATCTAGAATACTAATCAAACAATCATTTTCATTCAGTATCTTGTTCATTCAGTGTCTTTGATTCATTTAGTATCATTGACTCATTCAGAGCAAAATCATATAGATTTGTCAAACAGCCCCTTAGATACATTGTGTTAAGAATATGAGTTAGATGTGATTTACTTACCCATTATTTTGTTGCTATATAAATAGGACTATTTTTTCCTTTACTTGTGGCTTTCCATGGTCAAAGTCACCAAATACTCTTTTTAGGACATTTTATGCAATAAAAATGCACTTATTATGTGGTTTTGAGTTCGATCAATTTGACAATTTTTTCTTTTGTAGCCCAAATGTCCTATTTCTATTTGTGACATGTTTGGATTTAATATATAACCTGTAACTCCTCATTCATTTTAAGCATGTAAGTTAGGTTTAGTGAAAGAATACTAACCCGAGTAAGTTGAGTATGTGTAACCAAGCATTATAACTTCTTTCAAATAACTCGTTACCTTTCATCCGATAAACTTTGTTTCATTTACCTTTGGACTCAATTTGACAATTCCCCTTTGGCTGGGTAAGCACTCCTTGCAGCATATGTAGCATCAACAACAACGATTCCAATATCAGCCTTCTTCAAAGTGGCGGCCTCATTGACACCATCACCAATCATCCCACATATGTGCTTTCTTTCTTGAAGCTTCTTCTTTTTTTTTTTGGGTAAAGAGGAGTAATCCTGCACCCTGGTAAATATATTAACCAAATAAACGACATATGAAAGTTATGTTCTCAAACTTGAAGCTTCTTCACAATCTCAAACTTGTGTTCTTTACATTTAGTTCTAAGTATTCAGTATTAATGCATCAAATGAGTATGCAAACATCAAGCACACGACATATGAAAGTGTTTTAGATAACAGTTAATTTGGGACACATAACATATGTATTAGAAAACGACGCTACGTACTAAACTGTCCCACTTCCTCATCAAGTAAAGGAGTTATTGTTTTAAAAGGACGATATTCAAAGCCATGGACAGATCCAGTAAAATCAGTACACTTTTCCAATATAGTATTCGACATAAAACTAAGATGGAGTCCTTGGTTGACCATTCGATACTGAGGCTTTATCTCGCCAAGACTGTAAGTCTTAAATGTTACAGTATTGCCTTCCTCCAATTCATGCTTAAATTGATTCACCAAAGGCATTCTTACCATTGCCTACATCTTTTCTTTGTTCTCTGAAAAAAAAAGTATATCGACATTATGAACTACACAATATAATATGTACATTAAAATGAACCTAATACATTGTACATACTTGTCGGTTCATCCATAACTATCATCTCCATGTTGATAAGGTGCGGCTCCCCATAAACAGGTTGCATCCATGTTTAGGATTCGAAGACGCAACTTGATGCTCTCTTTCACCGCACTTAAATATTTGATATAGCCGGATATGAAGTTCTCTTATGATCTATAACCAAATTACGACTCCTCATGAATTACTCAATCATTTCCATATTACAATATTGACAGCAAAACACCAACTGTTATTCACATCCAAAATTAGGGTTAATTTTTTGGTATTGATTTTAGGAAATTAATTGTATTAGTTGTATAGATGTAACTGATTGAAATGGTTTGTAAAATAGGAATCAATAACATAAATATTGAATCGTATTTTATTTTTGGACGTTGATTTGACTTTGAAGAAATTAATTGTATTTTATGAATTTTTAAATATAACTAAAATGTGTTTGAACAATGACGTACTGAAGCTTTTAGTTATGTGTGTTTAAATGTGTTCACCAATTGGATAAGAGCATTGATTATTTTGATTGCTTTATTACGTGGTACAAAACTCTCTTTTATTATACTAAATAGATAGATAGATACTAATATGTCTAGGAAAGATCTAAAGCCCATATATACATAGAACGGAATTGGGTCATTGGTCAAATGTAATATACGGCTAATAAACTCTTCATCCTACTTATGATGCCAAATATAGCTATGTTGCTCATTTTTGAAAGTGTTACTTGTAATTTGGTCAACATTTTTATTTAACTGAGTGATTGAATCGACGAAATAACATTATTTTTACAACCTAAAATCTATTACTTGATTATTTAACGGCTAAAATTATACAATACAGAACTACAAATTTTAAGTAACCATTTTATATGTAAATGAAATTTTGCTCTATAGTAATCTTTTTGCTTGTACTCTTTCTTGATTTAAAACAAGAAGTTACATAAAATAGTAATTTTCCATTAATATTATGTTGGAAACCCTAATATCCATAGTTACAATCCCACACCAATAACCGAAAATTACTTCTGAAAAAAAAATCCCATCCTGACTATACATAACTTTTAGTTGCTAGTTCTCTCAAAACTCAAAATACACGCTTTTGAGAGGCATGATAAAGGAAGTAATAAAATGCTTACACCTATGGTATTTGATTTATCTTTAGCCATAGGTTAAGCCGCTGACGGGGTAGTCACGTAGCGACTACCCTTCTTGGAAACCACGGGTGTCGGTTTATCCAATACCATCAAAGGCATCGAGTCTCCACGGATCCTCCAGTAATCTAGAGACTTGTCGTTATAAATGTCCCACCACTTTTTCACTAATATCTTAATATCTTCCCTATCCATGTTCACTTCTTTTCCTGTGTATCGCCACGGCTTTGACCCATCGGCACAATAATGCACCACTTTGACATTTTCAAGGTCAAAGTTCTCGGGGTGACGCCACAACATCGCCAAGATCAAGTTGTATTCGGTCGGGATAGGCTTGTAAATGTCCCTAAAGAACATGTTCAAGAAATCTTGTTCCGCAAATAATGTTGGTGGAGTTGTCTTCACTGACTCGAGGAGATCGCGGTAGGTTGAGAGACTTGGCTCGAAAACAAACATGCCCGCGTTAAAGTAGAGTGCAGGTTTTGGGCCAAGTTTCTCTTCTGGCCATTGGACCTTTTCGGGTGACTGTTGGCAGTACCCGATTTGGTATTGTGGACTGTTTCTCCAATTTCGCTCACAGAAACAGTCCATGACCGCGTAGAAATAGCCGTCTGGCAAGTCGAAGAGATGGTCAATATTGTCGAATACTTGTATGTCCCCGTCTAAATATATCATCTTGCTATACTCCACAAACTGCAAATAAAAAATAACTCCTCAATTAATTTGTTGTTGAACTGAAGTTAATTAACTTGAAGTAATTGGCACGTAAATAATATTATTTCATGAGATTGACCAAATCCTCATGCACCTTATCAAGTTGTTACGTTTTATAATGATATTTGATCAAATTTTAATGGGCTAAAATATATCTAAAGTTAAAAACGCAAATTAACCAAACAAAAAAGTTGGTTTACTTTCTGTTTTGTGTCCAAAAATAGTTTTCTAAATAACAAGCTAAATATCTTTCAAGATAACAATTAGCTAGATCAATAAACAATGAAGGATTAATTTGTTACCTCCCATATACGTAGCTTGGAGTAATTGATGACATAATACGCCATAGCAAACTGAGTTTGGTTTTCGGGTGGATGCAACGGTTCGATCTCCCGAATGATGCACCCTTGTGACAATAATTTCTTACGATGTTCCATTGGAACATCGGGAAGGATTGCTACCACAAGAGGGTAGACCGACTTGGCCTTACGTAAGCCCTTGGCTAGAGCGACGACACCTTTCCAGTAGTCGCCGTCTCCAGCCAAGAACGTGACATAGGCACGTCTAGGCAAGGTTTTCGCCTTGACTAAACCGGAAGTGATCATGTTGGAATCATTATTAGCAACTGGTGGAGCCATTGTTGAGTGTATGTTTCCGAAAGTAATCGAGGTTGTGTTTGTAGTTTTTAGCGAATATATGCTTGAATGTTTAAGTATGTGTTTTTATAAGTAGTTTGTTGGTGTTATTGGAGTTGGAGTAGTGTTGGGGTTTATATAGGAAACGGAGGTTCAAGAAATTCAAAAGTATGCAATTAAAAACTATTAAAAAATAAAATATATTTCTTTTTATCCTTTTCTCGTCGCTTTATAAGGTGTCAATTTTTAATTACATATGTTATATTTTAATGTTGAACGCGCATGAGCTGTTATATTTTGATGTTGAACGCAAATGAGCAAATATTTAGTTCTGCACTCGTATACCTAGTATGATGCCTGAATTGATTTGAGTTGACATCTGTCATACCATCTGAAAACCCTAATATACGATTTGACTAGCTAGACCATTTTTCCTCATATTTTTCACATATCATAACTGCGAAAAATGTTTACACATACGTAATTATAGTACTTTTCTAAAACAAGAAAACATAGTATTTGAGGCTATGTTCAAGGTGTATATGAGTATATGCCATGCGTTAACTACGGAAACGGACTCTGAATTTTTAAGAAAGTGTTGCACAAAAAAAATTGTGTACTAAAAAAAAAAAAGAAAAAAAAAAAAAAAACTGTTTAATTAACCCATAGAAAACGAAAGTAGCAAAAAACATACTTGCACGTACCACGACAATTTTTCAAAAATATTTGCACTTCTTGACATAAAATCAGGTGTAACTTGTGCCACTCACTACAACATCGACCGGTTACCCCAGCGACATTTGTGGACTTTCCCAAGCGACATGTCGCTGGGGAAACCTTTCCCCAGTGACATGTCGTTGAGGAATCGTCGCTGGGGAAACCTCGTAAGGGATTGTATCCCCAGCGACAATCTCCGGCGACGACGTGGGTCCCACTCAATTTTCAATCAAAGAAGCAGTGTCACGGTGGCAAATTATCCCCAGCTACATGTCGCTGGGGAATCATCGGCTTAAGCTAAATGATTAACACGCCTAATTAACACTAACGATAATTTTTAATTATCCCCAGCGACATGTCGCTGGGGATACTATGGTTATGTGTTGACAAGTCAACGAGTGAGCATACTATCCCCGGCGACATGTCGCTAGGGAAACTCTGTTTTCTCGTTGACTTGTCAACGCTTATTGTTTATCCGCGACGTGTCGCCGAAAGGTCTCGATTTTTTAAATACAGCCTGCATAGCAGGCGATTTCCAGATTTTTTCCGGAAAAAATCTACCAAATAAACTTGTACCAAAACCTGTATAGACTCACCACAACTTGTACCAAAACACAAATACAATATAACGGATCAACGCAATACAAATACATCATAACTTTTACATAAACATGACTTAAAAGTCAATATGTGCATTGATAGATAGGGAAACAAGTGTTTAAATGTCGCCAAGATGAACCTAATAATATATAACACAACTACCTAAAGTATCAATGTAGCATACTAACAATATATAACACAACTACCTCTCGTCGTCGTTATCCTCATCACCGCTGATAACGCTACACGCGTCGTTCGGGGTCAAGGAGACTTCCTTTTCTTCGAGCAAGTTTTATAACACCCTAGGCAGTGAACCTAATCGTTGTAGTGTAGTAATTAGGGTAAGCCACGGGTATTGATATCGTTCTCTAGGGAATAGGAATGCTAATAAGGAGTTACTACGCTAAGGTTAAGGTTGAGGAAGATTATTTTTATCTTTTATGTTTTATGAAATGGAAAGGTACGAATCTCGGTATTGGATTTGGGGGTTGGTATTTCTACCGATTACTCTACTATTATCTAATTATCTAAACTAAGGTTGTGGGAGTCTATGTCTAATTAATGTGTGCTCGTATGATAGTTTAAAGATGTGTTTACTTAGTTTGTATTACTCCTTAATTACCTCCTATTGATGGTTGAGTGTCACGTCTTATTCTTAATTGCGTTGTGTGTCTAAAGTTGTAGGGTATGCGTTTCTCCCTAACTCTTTGAACTTACCAAAGGGTCTCGTCTACAAACCCACTAGGGATGATAAACTCCTACTCTAAGACGCTCTTTGGATGGTTTAGCCTACAACTACTCAGGTAATTATATTCTAAGGTTCACAAAGATGAATCAAGTATTAAGTACACAACGAATGACCTATCGCATTACTAGATCATTAATCAACTAAGATAAGAAACAACCAATCAATATTCAATAATTAAGTTTCATACTTCCTAAGCAAACACAATAATAAATTAGCCGGACATGGAGAACATGCAAGCATAAACACAAATAATCAAAGACATAATTGAATTAATGAAGTAAAGACTTATCTTGATGTAAGATATGGTTTAAAACCCTAAAATACTGTACAAGACACCTTAGGTTCGGTTTTAGGTTTTTACTCCAAAGACTCTCCACACAAAGACTGAAAAATTCGGATTCTATATATAAGATTACAATTGCGACGGCGTCACCATATGTTTAGTGACGCCGTCGTGTCGCCGTCATTAGGGTTTCGTCTTGGCCACGTTAACCTTGCGACGGCGTCACCTTATGTCCGTGACGCCGTCCTCTTCACTTCCGACGTCGTCGGATTGCATCTAGGCCGTCTGCGTGCGACGGCCTACTCTTCTCAACTAGACGTCGTCACTTGAAAATACGAGTTTTGGGTTACGGATCGTCACAATAATTTTGGGACGGCGTCGCCATTAACACCGACGCCGTCGCCTTCTAGTTTCAAAGAATCGTGAGTGTCTCGATTTTGACTTTGGCCATTTTCTTCATATATTCGCCTTTTCGTCCAAATAAGTGCCATTCCAAATTTTGCCTTCAAGAGACCTAAAAGTGAAAAGGAACGATATTAAGCAATAACGGATACAAAAGTGATCAAATAAGGACTTAAACGACCCTCAAATGGTACCTTTTAAAACCTTATCAAATATCCCTACACTTGTTATTTGCTTGTCCTCAAGCAAATGTGCTTTAGCCAATTAATTTATAAGTTAGGGGTCATGAAGCATTAATTCAAAGCGGTCCACAACACATATAAGCCCATAAAGTCATAACAAGCACGGAATTACATACTAGCACCTCACATGGGGTGTTTGGATACTCACATCTCTCTCGGGTGTATATATGAAATATAACAAATAGGAAATGGAAGATAAACACTCATTAACCGGTCCTAGTACATAGATTACCATAGGCTTGAGAATAGATCAAACCTCCATCGCTTTGGTGTAAGCACCTAGGAAAGACTATCAAAGAGGTCTTTTAAAGGGTTGTAATGTTAGGCTTACGGTAGGGAAATAAGGGTTTGGTGGGATAGGCTATTTAGTGGTGGCAAGTCAAAAATCTCTATGTTAAATGCATATGAAGAATGGCGTTGCTAAGCCAAGACTCGACACTCTAAACTCTAGATAACTTGAAATAAACAAACATAAATTTAAAGGATAGATGTAGGATGGAAGCTTGTATGTTTTTTTTTTTTTTTTTTTTTTTTTTTTTTAATCACACACTTTTACTCTACCATCCTCTAAGATAACATCAAAATACTAGGATTTATAAGCATATCCCTACACTTGAGTTTTATTACTCTAACACTAATTTGACCCGAATTGAAAAGATCAAAACACTTGGGGTACATTATTACGCAAACAAAGGAATTTGAATTTAACGCCCTTCCCGTCATTTCATAAACTTTAACTTTTCTCATGAATCCCAATCGTCCCAAAATCGTATACAAAGGATATGACTCGACTTAGCAACTTATGCAAGCAACTAGATAATTGAACTAAGGGTTTAGGGTGATAACAAAAATTTGCACTAAAAGTGAGTGCATAAGGGGTAGGCTAAGGCGATTTGGGTGTATATTTGGGGTGGGGTGTAAACAATGCTCTTCATTGATATTCAAAAACCGAAACATCACGAGAACCGCGAAAAGGATAGGCTCGAGGGTTAACTAGGGGTATCGTGTACTAAAGATGAGTACAACGCAAAGGGTGTGGGGAATTACTCAACCGATATGAAAGAAGTAATTATATTACGTGTATCAAACAAGGGTTATCCTAATGCCTCTTATCATTTAGTTATTCCTAACTACACAAGTGTAGCCTCACTTGCGATCTCGGAATGCATCACAAAACAAGTTCTAGAATCTAATATACTACCGGTTCACACTCTAAGCATTAAAGATGAATGCTTTAATTCCTACTAATCTAAGGGCGATCCTCACATTTTGGTGGAATTTGGGTGGTAAAGGGTTTTGTGCTAGTCATGCAACTTCCTATCCATGAGACGCTTTTGTTAAGACTAATGGCCCACTCCTATATGTCATAAAAAAATTTAAATTTGGTGCCAAAATTACCCTAACCGACATTTTCTCATGGTTTATTACACAATCACAATTGACAAAGCAAATAGTCAAGGATAAGCATAGTTTCAAAGTTCCCGCTTTATTTTCCTCCTTACACTTAAACCGAACATTGTCCCCAATGTTCTCCGAAAGTATCAAAGTTATGATAAAGAAGGCAATTAAAAACGAAGAAACTAGTACTCCCCGATTAGCTCGGTAGGATCCGTGTAAAGTGGTGGTTAAACTTTTCAAGAATAATTATTGCGTGAAAAGCTCCTTCCAATCTTATGTAACTTCTTCTTGACAAATTAAACCTGCACACTTGAAGAAAACAAACGAAACCTTCGCGTAAAATCGGTAATAATATATATAAGACTCGATTTAAACTAGGATATAATGCTTGTGGAATGGATGTCTGAATTTCTAAGAAAATTAAGACCGAAAATTCCATAAATTTATAAGTAGCTCGAAAACGAGAAAAAGTAATCGATGTTTTACTCCTTCCCGACGCGTCAGTTGCAATCTGACGCCAGTTATCCCGACAAAAAGCGGTGCGATTTTACGGAAAAATTCGAAAATTTACATCTTTAGAATCGGAAAAATTTCGCAAAACATCCATTATGACTCGATACAAGCATTTGACTCGAACAAACAAACATAAATATCTTTTAGTTAATTGTTATTCTCATGTTTACGTTTCTTTTGAAAACGTGTGTAATCCTCCCTACACTTATCCCTTATGTAAAATACCTTTACATGCAATTAAGACGAAGTTAAAAACAAATTAAAGCATTTTTACAAATTTAAACATGAGGATAAACAATTAATAAAAGATATATAACACTAACAAGCAAACAATTAAACATGGGTTGCCTCCCACGAAGCGCTTTTCTTTATTTATGAGTCTTGTAGCTAGACTCGAAGTCGTGCCCCTACGTGACTTCATTGCCGTCCTTCTTTTCTTCCACTAAGCCTTCATCATAAGGTTGTAGACGTTGTATGCTCACCGTGAATTCTCTTCCAACATCGTCTATTATGATAACGGTTTTATGTTTTAGATTAGTTTCTTTCACCGTATAAGGTCCAAACCATCTTGGCTTATTCCTTCCCATAATGCCTTTATTCTTGATTTATACAAAAGCACCTTTTCTCCATTCAAAATTCCTTAGGGTTCTTTTGAGTTTGTGGTATTGTGGTATAGTTATTTCCTAACTTTTATCACGTTTCCACAATGTCGCATTTAACCTTGAACCATGAATTCTCTAAGCCCTTTTCCCATTCAACCATTTTCTTCTTAACGGCATTATTGGAGACCTGCGAATTCTTATCTTTTACCTTCTCCATAATCTTCAAAGGATATCTCGGGACAATAGGTATCCTAGCTTGTCCTTTTCCACTTTTGAGTATCATAATCCCTTCACCGCATTTGATGGTTGCCTTAGCGGTGGTCAGGAAAGGTGTCCCTAGGATTAATGGCAGGTTTTTATCTTCCTCAATGTCTACAATTGTGAAGTCCACCGGATAGACAATATTGGCAACCTCAATTAAGACATCCTCCGCTATTCCTATGGGATAAACATATGAATGATTTGCTAAGGAAAGTCTAAGATTGGTCTTGGTCGGTTCCTCCTTAGTTAACTTATTATAGACTGACAACGGCATAATGTTTACATCGGATCCCTGGTCGGCCAAGGCATTTAGGTTCTCTAAGTCACCTATGCTACATGGAATTACAAAGTTCCCAGAGATCTCTTGCTTCTTAGTTACTGGCTTTTTCAGAATCGACTCGTACATAGGTCCAATAGGCATGGTGTCATACTCTTCCTCTCCTATTTCACCTAAGATGGCTTTCCTAAGAACATCATTGCACCTAAAGTTTTTCACTTGGTTAACGATTGTTTTCTTATTGATCTCATGCTTAAGGTAATGCTTGATGAATTTGGGTTCATCATCAGTCCGAGTCTCATTCTTATCCTTACTATCTTTGCTGCTCTCAGACGCTCCTTCTTCTCAACTGCTCCATCCTCATTGGAAGTAATGGAAATGGCGTTAACATACAAAGTGGGGGTGGCATGCTCATCGTTCCTCACTAGAACCTTCTCGGGAATCTTCGTCTTAGTGTACTCTTTCACTAAGTCCATCATCTCCGCCATTTTTTTCTGTGTTTCATCCCTTTGTCCATTGAAGGCTTTTAAGAGGGTGTCGATCTTGGTTGTCATCTCGCTTTGTCGTTGCTTGAAATTGGCTTCAAGTTGCGTCAATCGAGCTTCTTGAGATGACATGAATTTGGACACCATTCCTCAAGACTAGTGGAAGTTCCGGTGTTTGGAGGGTTGTTGTAGGATTTTCCTAAGTTATTTGGCTCGAGCTTAGGAGTCTCGTAGAGCTCATTAGGAATTTGGCTTGATCTTCAAGTTCGATCGTCCTACGATTAGAAGGTTGTGAGTCAATGGGAGGCAAAGAGACTGCCTTATCAGTTTTGGACAACTCACGGGGGTCATCCCAACATTCGTTTTCATAGAGGGCAAGGTCCTCTATTGTACCCCACGATTCTTCCACGGTGAGTTTACTAAGTTTACCACCGGCCGCTTGGTCGATGGATTTCTTAGTTGAGAAGTCGACACGATCGTAAAAGATTTGTACTTGAAGCCAAAGATCGATGCCATGATGAGGGACTTTGTGGAGCAAGTCCTTAAATCGAGTCCACGCCTCATACAGAGTTTCGCCTTAACGCTGTTGGAACATCAAAATGTCATTCCTAAGTTTGGTAGTTCTCTCTGGTGGGAAAAATTGGGCGAGGAAACGAGTGGTGAGATCATCCCAGCTTGAGATGGATCCGGCGGGAAGTCGGTCAAGCCAATTATTAGCTTGGTCCCATAGAGAGAATTGGAAGAGACGCAGGCGCGTGGTCTCCCGAGTAGTAGCATCAAGGTCGATGGAATCGACAATTTTGAGGAAATCCTCGATGTCGATTTGGATCTTCGAACTAAGTCCATGGAATGCACATCCGTTTTGCACCAACCGGATGGTGTCGGATCGCAGGCCGTAGTTTGGGCTTGGTCGGGAAGCTCAATGGTGTTCCTATAGCCTAGGTGGCTTGGTCTTGAGTATTCACCAAGAGTACGGGCTCTTGGCGGGTCATTTGGTGGTGGGTTGATGAGTGGTGGTTGGTTATCATCTTCCATGATGAAAAGTGATGGGTGTTACGAACAAAGGTCACGAAGAAGGGGATAGACTAAGAGAAAGCTAAAATGAGAAAAATTTACTTGATAGGAATCAAGCAAAGAACCTAAACGAGGTGGACTACTAACTAGCTATTCTATTCCCGCAGCGCGCCAAAAACTTGATAACGTTACACGCGTTCGGGGTCAAGGAAACTTCCTTTTCTTCGAGCAAGTTTTATAACACCCTAAAGGTGAACCTAATCGTTGTAGTGTAGTAATTAGGGTAAGCCACGGTATTGATATCGTTCTCTGGGGAATAGGAATGCTAGTAAGGAGTTACTACGCTAAGGTTAAGGTTGAGGAAGATTATTTTTATCTTTTATGTTTTATGAAATGGAAAGGTACGAATCTCGGGTATTGGATTTGGGGGTTGGTATTTCACCGATTACTCTACTATTATCTAATTATCTAAACTAAGGTTGTGGGAGTCTATGTCTAATTAATGTGTGCTCGTATGATAGTTTAAAGATGTGTTTACTTAGTTTATTACTCCTTAATTATCTCCTATTGATGGTTGAGTGTCACGCCTTATTCTTAATTGCGCTGTGTGTCTAAAGTTGTAGGGTGCGTTTCTCCCTAACTCTTTGAACTTACCAAAGGGTCTCGCCTACAAACCCACTAGGGATGATAAACTCCTACTCTAAGGCGCTCTTTGGATGGTTTAGCCTACAACTACTCGTAATTATATTCTAAGGTTCACAAAGATGAATCAAGCATTAAGTACACAACGAATGACCTATCGCATTACTAGATCATTAATCAACTAAGATAAGAAACAACCAATCAATATTCAATAATTAAGTTTCATACTTCCTAAGCAAACACACAAATAAATTAGCGGGACATGGAGAACATGCAAGCATACACACAAATAATCAAAGACATAATTGAATTAATGAAGTAAAGACTTATCTTGATGTAAGATAGGGTTTAAAACCCTAAAATACTTGTACAAGACACCTTAGGTTCGGTTTTAGGTTTTACTCCAAAGACTCTCCACACAAAGACCGAAAATTCGGATTCTATATATAAGATTACAATTGCGACGGCGTCACCTTATGTTTAGTGACGCCGTGTCGCCGTCATTAGGGTTTCGCTTGGCCATGTTAACCTTACGACGGCGTCACCTTATGTCCGTGACGCCGTCCTCTTCGACTTCGACGTCGTTCGATTGCATCTAGGCCGCCCGAGTAGCGACGGCCTACTCTTTCTCAACTAGACGCCGCTACTTGAAAATACGAGTTTTGGGTTACGGATCGTCACAATAATTTTGGGACGGCGCCATTATTAACACCGACGCCGCCTTCTAGTTTCAAAGAATCGTGAGTGTCTCGATTTTGACTTTGGCCATTTTCTTCATATATTCGCCTTTTCGTCCAAATAAGTGCCATTCTAGCATTTTGCCTTCAAGAGACCTAAAAGTGAAAAGGAACGATATTAAGCAATAACGGATACAAAGTGATCAAATAAGGACTTAAACGACCCTCAAAATGGTACCTTTTAAAACCTTATCAACCGCCAGTCTCCTCGTCATCACCACACCCACCACTCCCGCTAGCACCACCCGACTCAAAGTCCCTAAACATATCCACAGATCTGCTGCCGCTCAAGAGACTCATCATAAAGTCTACCTTCGCATGCTCTTGAGCGACTTGTCGGGCGGGCATACTTGGCTGGATGTGGCCCGTGATGGCAATACCCGACCGGGAATATGCCCACGAAGCTTACCCCTCTTGCCAACGCATTGATCCGATCCTCCGATACTCACCGTAGCCTCAAGCTTTTCATCTCCTCCTATGTAGTGACAAAACACAAGATAGTAAATATATTAGTCGGGTTGCTACATTATTTCTAGATAATTCATTAAAGTGTGTTTTGAAACAAAACTTACATATATCCGGCGGTCCTCATCGTTAAGGAATACCCCACCAACAGTATGTGTTCGCCAAAAAGTGTCAATGAGTGAAGGGTACTCCTGAGTGTCTGAGGCCTGCCTCTGTACATACACACGCATATAAGATGAATAATTTTAAAAACGACAAATCACAACACACCAAAGCGTATAATCAGAATATGTATATATGCATGTAAGATAATTATAATGTTTATTACCATGTCATCTCGAAGGCGAGCCAGCGACCGGGATCCCTGTCGAGATATGACCTTGCTCTTTTGCCGGTTTAGCCGATTTGTAGCGGCTCGAGCAAGGTTCTTGGGATCATTCCCAAACTTAATGTACTCATCCCAATCACCATTGAATCTCCTGGGGCGTGCTCACCGATCGCCTCCACATCGTAATTCCGGTGGTGGGGTCTACCTTCCAATGCTTTGCCTTGAAAGAAGCCTTGTTGGTATTGTAGGCTTTTGCAAGTGGTTGTTGATGCCTTCGTAGATCTCGGTCCAGTGGGAGGATTCCATGTGCGGCCTGAGATCAAACAAGGTCTGCAATCATATACAACAAAACGAAAACAGAGTTAGAGATATAATTTATATATTTATTTAAATTTGTTTATTTATTTATATGATATAAATAAATAAGCGAATTTAGATAAATATACACAATTAAATAAATGAACACGATAATGAAATAAACATAAAAGGATAACTGACCCCAATATCTGAAATGATCGCCGCCTTCTTCTCCTTCGGGACCTTCTCCCAAGAAGGGTAGTAAAACGGCACACTCCTAACGACCTCCCCGATGTAGTTAGACCAGTGAGCCGCATGGGGGCCGAGAGGGTTTAGGGTTTGTTTGTCACCCACATCAAAATTGATCGAGACGGGACCTTTTTCTTCTGCGATTGCCTTTAGCGAAAGGTTCGGGTCTTGTCGCGGGTATTCACCGCCCGCTCCCCCGCCGCCCAAATTGGGCTTTCGCTTACCTTTGCCTCGCAAAATCAAGTTAGTGATAAAGTCATAAAAATTCAAGGCAAGCAAGTTCAATATATGTATCAAATTTATGCTTGTATTACAATAATCCGTAAATTCTTACCTCGGTTAATGAAGGTCGCACAAAGAACCGTGGGTACGCTGGTGCGGAGGGTACGATCCTCACCGCCACCGTCACCGTCGTGGGACCGTGCAACATCTCGCTAACGACATCTCGTACAAGTACAATTAGCATAAGATATAGAAATTCATGAACAAAATAATATAAGCATGCACACATCCAAATACATACACATCCAAATAAATATACACATTTAAACAATCCACAACAATTTCATTCATTCATTCAAATATATAAGTGTATTTTGCAAGTTACAACTCAAGATCAATCTTCTTCTTCACTAGAATAAACTTTCTCAACACCATCATCATCAACATTGATGAGGGCTTCAACATCGAATCGCTAAATCATGAGGAAGGCGTCTTCATCGGAATAATATCATCGCCTTCGTGAGGAACATCAATGATATCTGGCGGTGCATCAACCACCGTTGATTGACCATCTATATGGAAGGTCGCATTATCCAAGTCATTCAAACTAGTAGAAAGTGGGAGATCAGATGAGTTGTCGAAATGTATAATATCAGGATCGTCCTCTACCACGATGACACCCCCGTAGGAAAACTTTTTATGATTAACATGTTCGACGACTTTCCGGTGGGGTTTGGTCTTATCTTCAAGGTAGAAGACTTGTTTGACTTGTGTTACGAGAATGTATTGGTCATCTTTAAATGTCTCAAGCCTGCAGTCGACGATTTGTGTCATGTTGTTTCTAAAGACAAGTTTTTTGACTTTACGTCCTTTGTTGCTAGTGTTCCACCCATATTTTATAACGTGGGTCCCACCTTTCTCTCATAATGTGGTTTGAAAGGTGTTTGATGTGTACCCATAATATATTTCGACAAGACTTGCATGGACATCTTATTTTCCTGGCACTATTCACTAACGGCTTGCAATGATTGACAAATTTTTCAAGACCGATAAAAAATAATGGTTCATGACGCTGTAAAACTGTCCAAGTCTTATCATCGAATACCATAACTGCGTTTTAACGATACATTTAGTTATTATATGCAACTTAATTAAACACATTCAAACGAGGAATACCAGATGTTTTGTTCACCTAGTGCAACTATGGAAGGCAATCCTAACCCACTATTTGAATGATTTGTCTCATATATGAATGCATATAACCGATTTACTATTTAAGAAAATTTCAGCAGCATTTCCCCTCAACTCCCCAAATATGTGTTTAAAGACATATTCATAGGAGTAAAGGAGAAACACTGTCGAAATCATCTCAAATAGTAAACCAATTATGCGCATTCATATCCTAAATGAGACAAAACATTCAAAAATCAGTCCCAAACGGGGGACTTTCTGAAATTAATTTCTAATAAATTAATTTCGGACGGGTTTTCTATAGGATGATTAATTTAGATGGGGATTTTCCAAAATTAATCACTAAAATCCTAAAATATTCCTAAAGGGTTCAAACGGCTCATATTAACAAAGTTTTAAGGTAATAACACAAAGAAAACAAACGGCTTATATCAACAAAGTTTTATCATTGACAACTTATTATAATTATAAACGAGCACATTTCAAGGCAATTCAACTAATAATAACTATAAACTAACAAAATTTAAACAATAAACATTCCCCAACGACATGTCACCCGGGATACCAAAAGGAGAAAAAAAAATTATTACATACCTCGGCTCGTGCTCCTTCTTCGCTCCTCGTCGCCTACTGGCAAAACCAAAAGAAAATTACTTAACTTTTCTAATTAACAACATCTTACAACAATAATAATCTGCAAAAATCATATTATAATTAACTAATATAGTTGAATAACATTTAAAATTTGTAAAACAAATCGTGTAACGTGTGGTGGTGGTGATGGTGGATGCGGTGGTGGTGATGGTGGATGCGGTCGTGTGATGGTGGATGTGCTCGAATTGCTGCAAAAATGGCCAAGGGAGGATAAGATTATTTTTTTTCGTTTTCTGCAGTGAAGAAGGAATCCAGATCTACTTTACCATAAAGTTTTTTCCCCGGCGACATGTCGCTGGGGAAAGCTATATTTTTTGTCGTTTAGCGTAATTGGCGCGATAACGAAAATTTTGATGGGTAGGTATCCCCGGCGACATGTCGCCGGGGAAAATCAATTTAATTTTATTTTATCGTTAAAAATAATTACATGTGTTGTTACGTTAAAGTCAACGAAGTCAAAGATAATCCCCGGCGACATGTCATTGGGAAACCTAGATATATATTTTTACTCAACGAGACTTGACGCTTAGCGATAAAAATCAATGCTACAAGCAATATATGTTGCTAAGAAATTGTTTAACTAAACATTTGCTCCTTTATATTAGGGTTGTCACGCTTACATTACACACTAGCACCACACTCCAGATATCCATCCTCTTCCTCTTTGCACATAACAACTTGCACACTACAAAAACCAGCCACCTGCTTCTACTGTAAGTTTTAATGGTTTCCTTCTTTTTTTCGTACATTTAAACGTTTTTTTGTGCATGTTTTTTACTTTATTTAGTGGCTAGCTCGTTAGCAATATATGTTGCTAAGAAATTATTTGTGTGTGTTCGGCCTTAGAGGTTTCAAGGCTACAAGCAAGTGACAAACTAACCAAATACAGTAATATATAGGCTGGGCCTGTTATGGTTACACATTAGATGTTCAACGGATGAGTCGATATGTTATGGTTATACATTAGACGTTCAACGGATGAGTCGATATGTTATGGTTACACATTAGACGTTCAACGGATGAGTCGGTATGTTATGGTTACACAATAGACGTTCAACGGATGAGTTGGTATGTTATGGTTACACATTAGACGTTCAACGGATGAGTCGGTATGTTATGGTTACACATTAGACGTTCAACGGATGAGTCGCTATGTTATGGTTACACATTAGTTATGGTTACACATTAGACGTTCAACGGATGAGTCGGTATGTTATGGTTACACATTAGACGTTCAACGAATGAGTCTGTATGTTATGGTTACACATTAGACGTTCAACGGATGAGTCGGTAATGTTATGGTTACACATTAGACGTTCAACGGATGAGTCGGTATGTTATGGTTACACATTAGACGTTCAACGAATGAGTCGGTATGTTATGGTTACACATTAGACGTTCAACGGATGAGTCGGTATGTTATGGTTACACATTAGACGTTCAACGGATGAGTCAAGATGTTATGGTTACACATTAGACGCTCAACGGATGAGTCGGTATGTTATGGTTACACATTAGACGCTCAACGGATGAGTCGGTATGTTATGGTTACACATTAGACGCTCAACGGATGAGTCGGTATGTTATGGTTACACATTAGACGCTCAACGGATGAGTCGGTATGTTATGGTTACACATTAGACGCTCAAGGATGAGTCGGTATGTTATGGTTACACATTAGACGCTCAACGGATGAGTCGGTATGTTATGGTTACACATTAGACATTCAACGGATGAGTCGGTATGTTATGGTTACACATTAGACGCTCAACGAATGAGTCGGTATGTTATGGTTACACATTAGACGCTCAACGGATGAGTCGGTATGTTATGGTTACATTAGACATTCAACGGATGAGTCGGTATGTTATGGTTACATTAGACGCTCAACGGATGAGTCGGTATGTTATGGTTACACATTAGACGCTCAACGGATGAGTCGGTATGTTATGGTTACACATTAGACGCTCAACGGATGAGTCGGTATGTTATGGTTACACATTAGACGCTCAACGGATGAGTCGGTATGTTATGGTTACACATTAGACGCTCAACGGATGAGTAAGTATGTTATGGTTACACATTAGACGCTCAACGGATGAGTCGGTATGTTATGGTTACACATTAGACGCTCAACGGATGAGTCGGTATGTTATGGTTACACATTAGACGCTCAACGGATGAGTCGGTATGTTATGGTTACATTAGACGCTCAATGGATGAGTCGCTATGTTATGGTTACACATTAGACGCTCAACGGATGAGTCGGTATGTTATGGTTACACATTAGGCGTTCAACGGATGAGTCGGTATGTTATGGTTACACATTAGACGTTCAACGGATGAGTCGGTATGTTATGGTTTCACATTAGACGTTCAACGATTGAGTCGGTATGTTATGGTTACACATTAGACGTTCAACGGATGAGTCGGTATGTTATGGTTACACATTAGACGTTCAACGGATGAGTCGATATGTTATGGTTACACATTAGACGTTCAACGGATGAGTCGGTATGTTATGGTTACAACATCAACAAGAACAACTACTACTTTGATCAGCAACAACAAGAACAAGAACAACAACAACAACAACTACTACTACCACTACTACTACTACTACTACATACGAAGATTTTCCATGTCACCTAACAGCTCACGAAGTAATGCATCCGACTGACATGCGTGGTCGTCAGGAATCGTTGCCATTTCAAGTTTGGCCTCCAGCAACCTTACTCTTGTATCTAGCACATGTTTTTGTGTTTCCTGCAACCTTATCCTAAGATCTTTTCATGGCGGCTCGAGCACTCTGTTGGTGCGTAGATTGTTCTTAAGTACTCACAAATACATCCTTCCACATAAAATATCCGCATCCATTATCTTTTCTGGGCTGTTACATAATAAGAAAATTATAAGAGCTTACAACCCAATTATTTGTATATTTACATAAATAAGAAATGTATGATTGTTCACCTTTGACAGAGGACATGAATAATATTGTCGTCCAGATGAATATTCTCTATGTGATGTTCTTAATTTTATATTTCCTGCTCCACAAGAACACATAAAAGGATTAAATTGCTCCATCTCAGGTTTTGAGTGGTTTTGAGGATAAGATCTATTAGATTTTGGTGGGATAAGATCTCAAGGTTGAGTGGTTTTGAGGATAAGATCTGGTAGATTTTTGTGATATATAAAATGATCTGTTAGCTTTTGGTGGGAAGTTTTGGCGCCATGTTTTTGTGGGAATTCTTAGCGCCATGTTTTGTTAAAGTCAACAGTAAAGAGAATCCCATGACATGTCATTGGGAAAATGTCCAATAAAAACAGTTATCTCAAAACATAAGCCCAGTTGCATAACTTAAAGCCCAACAAGTTATTAATAAACAAATGAATCCCCGGCGACATGTCGCTGGGGAAAAGTAAGCGGGAAAAATTCCCGCCACGAAGAAATATTCGGTCAAAATATAACAGCTGAATCCCCGGCGACATGTCGCTGGGGAAAATTTCTCAATAATTTAGCTGACTTTTCTACGAGTATTTGTGCCACGTATGATATGTTTTTGTCGTTTAGTGTGGATTCCCCAGCGACACTTGTTGCCGGGGAAAACGTCGATGGGGAAACTGGTAAATGTAGTAGTGACTGCCGGCACCAATATACCCATTGTTGTGTACTTGTTATCTTCAAAAATAGTTCATGAGGGCATACACATTTATCTATTCTTTTATCATTTTATGGGGCAATATATAACGTACTAGTGTGATTAATATTTGTCACTCCCAGATAATAAATTTCTGTATAAGCCTTCTGGCAAATCATGATGCACGGCTTTATTTATCAACTAATACAATTGCTAAAGAAAATGATGCATGGCTTAGGGGGTGTTTCTTTTTCCTTATGGGGAAGGATTGGTCTCATTAAAAAATTTAATATTGTTTCTTTTGAAGATAGGGTCCACTAAATTCCTTATCTCCCTCTATATCTACAAAGCAAATAAATTGCCTCTCACCCCATTCAGATGCAACAATAGATGTGGTCCCACATAGGTCCCACACTTCTCTTAGCTAACAAATAAAAAGAAACACTCCCTTAGTTTACTATGGATTGTTAAGCTATTAGGGGGTGGCAATTGTCTAAACTAATACCTCATCATATCTCACCACCTATCAATAATATCATTACACCTAATCTCATACCTCACTCATACCTCATCATAGTTTTTTAGTGGCAATTATCATTCCATACCTCACTCATTTTTTTATTTTTTTTTAATTCATAATTATATTAAACAATTAAATAAAGGGTGAAGGCTGAGAATACGTAACTAACTTTCTCAAATATACCGATGTACGTAACATAAAATTTTATTACTTTTGTACGTAAATAACTTGCAAATTATGATCAATGTACGTAATGTGACCGGTAACTACAAGTTACCAGGTCAAAAGTTTCAAATTATTATCAATGTACGTAAATAACTTTCAAATTATGATCAATGTACGTAATGTGACCGTTTTCTTACGTTTTGTCCGTTTTTGTTCCGTTTTCGTCCGCTTTTCTTACGCTTTTGTCCGTTTTCTTACGTTTTGTCCGTTTTTCTTACGTTTGTCCGCTTTTGTTCCGTTTGTCCATTTTCTTACGTTTTGTCCGCTTTTGTTCTGTTTTTGTCCGCTTTTCTTACGTTTTGTCCGCTTTTCTTCGCTTTGTTCCGCTTTTCTTACGTTTTGTCCGTTTTCTTACGTTTTGTCTCGCTTTTTGTCCGCTTTTGTCCGCTTTTCTTACGTTTTGTCCGTTTTCTTAAGTTTTGTTCCGCTTTTGTCCGTTTTCTTACGTTTTGTCCGCTTTTGTTCCGTTTTGTCCGCTTTTCTTACGCTTTGTCCGTTTTCTTACGCTTTGTCCGCTTTTGTTTCGCTTTGTTCGCTTTTCTTATGTTTTGTCCGCTTTTCTAACGCTTTGTCCGCTTTTCTTACGCTTTGTCTGCTTTTCTTACGTTTTGTCCGCTTTTGTTCCGTTTTGTCCGCTTTTTTACGTTTTGTCCGTTTTCTTCGTTTTGTCCGCTTTGTTCCGTTTTGTTCGTTTTCTTATGTTTTGTCCGTTTTCTAACGTTTTGTCCGTTTTGTCCGTTTTCTTCGTTTTGTCCGTTTTGTTCCGTTTTGTCCGTTTTCTTACGTTTTGTCGGTTTTCTTACGCTTTGTCTGTTTTGTTCGTTTTGTTCGTTTTCTTATGTTTTGTCCGTTTTCTAACGTTTTGTCCGTTTTCTTACGTTTTGTCCGTTTTGTTACCGCTTTTGTCCGTTTTCTTACGTTTTGTCCGTTTTCTTCGTTTTATACATTTTTGTTCGTTTTGTTCGTTTTCTTATGTTTTGTCCGTTTTCTAACGTTTTGTCCGTTTTGTCCGTTTTCTTACGCTTTTGTCCATTTTTTACGAAGAAAATGTTTTCTTAGAAAAATTTTTACGTTTTGTCCAAACGTAAGAAAACGGACAAAATGGACAAAACGAAGAAAACGGAACAAAACGAACAAAACGTAAGAAAACGGACAAAACGTAAGAAAACGGATAAAACATAACAAAACGGACAAACGTAAGAAAACGGACAAAACGTAAGAAAACTGGAACAAAACGGACAAAACGGACAAAACGTAAGAAAACGGACAAAACGGACAAATGTAGGAAAACGGAACAAAACGGACAAAACGTAAGAAAACGGACAAAACGGACAAAACGTAAGAAAATCGGACGAAAACGAACAAAACGGACAAAACGAAACAAAACGGACAAAACGAAGAAAAGGGACAAAACGAACAAAACGGACAAAACGTAAGAAAAGGGACAAAACGAACAAAACGTTAGAAAACGGACAAAACGTAAGAAAACGGACAAAAGGTAAGAAAACGGACGGAACAAAACGGACAAAACGTAAGAAAACGGACAAAACGAACAAAACGGACAAAACGTAAGAAAACGGTCACATTACGTCGTTTGATCATAATTTGAAAGTTATTTACGACATTGATCATAATTTGAAACTTTTGACACGGTAACTTGTAGTTACCGGTCACATTACGTACATTGACCATAATTTGAAAGTTATTTACGTACAAAAGTAATAAAATTTGTATGTTACGTACATCGGTATATTTGAGAAAGTTAGTTACGTATTCTCAGCCTTCACCCTTAAATAAAAACATAATATTTCATTAATAATAAAAAAAAATTACATAATACTTAAAAAAAAAATACATCACTGTTGAAATAAAAAGGAAATTATACTAGTTATCGAGTTATGCTAAGTCTAGAGCCGCTACATGCTCCGTAAGATCAAATCGTAGACAATTATGGATATCTTCGTCGATTAACTCACAGTGGTCCGTCATCATTGTAAATGGCGCTACTCTGTAGTGCTGCTCATCATCCAAGACTCTTGGAAAATTAATTCGTCATCGGACGAAGAAGAGGAGGATGAAAACATTTTTTTAGTGTTGTAGTTGATTTGTGTGTAAAAATGATGAGATTTGGAATAAATTGTGAGGAGAATGGAGTGTTATTTATAAAGGGGATTTTTTTTTTTTTTTTTTTTTTTATGTACAATGCATGTAACGGTCGAAAGTCAAACAAAATTCAAACACAAAACACACGCTCCTCTTCATGCCGTTGCGACTTCCTTTCCCGTCCTCCATACCGCAGGGGTGGCAATGATGTTGCCGTGCGGTATGATGGCATACCTCACCAATACCGAACCCATTGCCACCCTCCTTAGCATATGTATATACAAGATAACATTTTATATATTTACACATACATATAATATATAGAATATCAAATCAAACAATAATATATAACCATTTTATTTGATGTCGGTTCCGTTCGTTGGTAGTTGTTGAAAGAGAAAAATTCAACAAACACTTTTTATCCGTGGATGCGTCTACCATATGACAACAGGATCATCGTTAGTTCTACCCTTTGACTAATTTGCCCAAATGTTTAACTACTTTCTAACCGAAGAAACAGGAAGAATGGACACGTGTTGTAAATAACTGAATCAACTACTTGTTTAGAAGGTGCTAGATTTGGTCGGTTCAAGAAAGCTCCAATTTAGCCGTAGTTAGACCTAGGGGTGTCAATTTTTGACACGACACGATAAATGACACGAACCCGACACGAAGTTAAACTGGTTTGGGTTGAAGATAATAGGTTTGGGTCAAAAATATGTCAACCCGTCTAACCTGTTGGTGGTTATTCGTCCCAAAGTAGGGTGAAGATAATCAATTCAGCAGAAATGTGCAACTCTTCAGCAGAAACAAACAAACTGTTAGTAGTAATGTGAGATACCACTTGGTGGTTACGGGATATCACTTGAATCGTGTGATCACTTTCCAAAGTAAACTATTCGACCCTAATGCCTGGGTATCACGAATATCTACTTGGGATAAGACCAAATCTGATTAGAGAATTAGGCACAATTCTATAACCCTTTCGCTAATAAGTGTTTACGTTTTACGTGTGTGTCTCATGCATGTTCGGATCTCCTATATAGGAGGTTACTCTTGAGCTATTCCATGGAATTATGAGTATTAATCGCCCATTAATAGCCTCATAATTATCCCCATTATAGCCGTTAGTGGTTACATGACCAATTAAATGTGGTCATAAAGAAGTTGTAACTACCATTTAGCGATTATTTTCCATAAGCGATACTTTCCACTAGCGATACTTTCACTTGCGGTGGAAGTACAACCTATCGATGGAAACACCGCTTATCAAGATTTCATAGCACTATCGGTGGATACACCACTTAAGTGGAAACACGCTTATCGGTGGAAACATCGCTTATCGGTGGAAACCACAAGCGGTACTTTCCACAAGCAAGATTTTCACCAAGCAAGATTTCACCAAGACTACCAATACAAACCACTATAAGAGTCGTGGAGTTCATGGACCTTATGGGTGTACACTCCGTACCTCCTAACCCATTGCAAGGTGTGAACTAATCCCACAAGTGCACTAAATTTTCCAACAATCCTCCCAAATTTAGTTCACTTCCTTTGCATGAAAAATAAACATCAATCAAAACATGTGCATAAACGAAAATGTCCAGAGGATTGAATTTCCATCTTAGTAAATTACACGCTCAAATATTCGAGAATCGTGGTGTTCTAAGAATTGAACCCTTCAACCCATTTGAATACCAAGATAAAATACACACAAGTTTTCAAACACTTAATGACTCCCGACACTATACAAGCCATGTGTCCATATCCAAATTCATAAATGTTGTAAAAGCTAAAAGTCCAAAGCTTTACAAAGAAACTTCAACATTTACATAGGTGGTTCCTCTTTAGTCATGCTCCCGCCAAGCACTTTTTCAAAGAAAATTAACCATTAAGAAGTAAAGACTTCATCCTCCTTTCAAAGAGTTCTCGAGCACAACCTTGGGATGTAAATAAAACATGTGCTCCACCACCGAATGTTCGACTTTCCACATTGAACTCAGCTCCTAAGTTTCCTCGTGAGGAGTTGGGTGTCCTAGCATTCGATGACTAAGTTGGACTTAAACCCATCCCTTTAGCGACTTTATAACCAAGTCTCTAGCCGCACCCTTCGTCAAGTGATCCGCTAAGTTCTGTTGAGATCTCACAAACTCTATAGATACCACCCCATTCATGATAAGCTCACGAATCATGCTATGCCCGACACCTAAGTGTCTAGACTTACCATTGTACATCCGGCTATAAGCCTTAGCCAATGTAGCCGCACTATCACACCGGATAGAAATAGGTGCTATAGGTTTAGGCCACAATAGAATCTCAAGAAGCAAGTTTTCAACCATTCGACTTCTTTACCAAAGAATCGCTAGAGCCACAAATTCGATTCTATTGTTGAACTGGTGATGCAAGTTTGCTTCTTGGATGCCCAAGAAATTGCACCTCCACCAAGTAGGAATACCCGACCACCGGTAGACTAATTGTCTTCGATGTTATCGATCCAACTTGCATCGGTGTAACCTTCCAACATCGATGGGTAACGAAGATATGAGAGACTATAATCCATAGTTCTCTTCAAATACTTCATACCCTTTGAACGCTTGCCGTTGATGAGCACTAGGATTACTAGTATACCGCTCAATTTTCCCACCGCAAAACCAATATCGGGTCTTGTACAAGTCATGGCATACATCAGCAGACCAATTACCCTAGAATACTCAAGTTGAGATCTGCCTTGCCATGATTAGGCATCGACTTCTCACAGTATCCATAGGTGTACTCATCGAGTACAATCAAAGTAATTGAATTTCCTCGGTACCTTCTCAATATAATGAGACCGAGAGATAGAAATTCTATTACTTTCATGTTTAATCCTTATACCAAGGATAACATCGCCTCCCCATGTCTTTCATGGAGAACCTTGATGACAAAAATTCCTTTGTCGTCAACTGATTTTGGTCGGTGCCAAAGATCAACATGTCATCAACATATGGACAAATGATGACTCCTTTACCGATTCATCAAATTTGCTATATACACATTTGTCGACTTGGTTAAGAACCTAACCACTAGACAAAACCACTTCATCAAACTTTTGATGCCATTGCTTAGGTGCCTGTTTAAGTCCATAAAGAGACTTAATCGGTTTACACACCTTGTTTTCATTGCTCGGCATGATGAAGCCCCGAGGTTGGTTCATATAAACCTCCTCTTCCAATTCACCATTCAAGAAAGCTGCTTTCACATCCATCCGATGAATAACCGATTGTGAATAGATGCCATAGCAATCGCTAGCCTTATGGTATCGATACGAGCCACGGGGGCATAAGTATCAAAATAGTCTATTCGACTTTTGTTTAAAGCCCCGAATGACTAGTCTAGCCTTGAACTTTTCAATAGTTCCATCTACCTTCATTTTCCTTTTGAAAATTCATTTGCAACCCGTAGGTTTGCAACCGTGAGGTAGATCAACCAACACCCAAGTGTTGTTTCCCATGATGGAATCCATCTCATCATTGATTGCTTCTTTCCGAAAGCAATGTCACGGGACTTCATTGCTTCTTCAAATGTTTTGGGGTCATCCTCAACAATGAAGCAATAGGAGTATTGGTCCGAGACCTCATCCCTAGTACCTTCAACTAAGTATAGTTGAAACTCGGTCGAAATGACTTTGGAGTCCCGACCCTTTTGCTCTTCCCGAGCACGTGTTCAGTTCTTGAACCACAACCTCATCGTGGACCACCGATTGTTCATCATCGTGGACCTCGATACACAGTGTCATGAGTTCCATTAGGAATCCTCGACTTGGTCTAGGACCGATGAGAATCTATTCTCATCAAAGTCTCGCATCCCTTGATTCAATTATTGAGTTAATCGAAACATGTTCATTAGGTTCAATAACATAGAACCTAAAAGCCTTGGAATGCTCAAGATATCCAACAAAGAAGCGATCATCGCCTCTTTCACCCAAAGTCTTTTGCTTTGGATCGTGGAGTCTTACACATTTCTACAACCCCAAACCTTGAGATAGTTCAGTTGGGTTTCCTTTTATTCCGAGTTCATAAGGGTAACCTTGTTCCTTTTGTTTGGAACCCTATTTAATAAATAGCAAGTCGTTAACATAGCTTCACCCTGTAACCTTGACTCATCCTGAATAGGACAACATGGAATTAACCATCTCCTTCAAGACCTGTTTTCCTTTCGAAATACCATTTCTTTGAGGAGTATAAGGCGATTGTTTCATGGATTATTCCAACAGATGAAAGCACCGAGTATCCATGTACTCACCTCCCTATCGATCCTTAATCTTTTGATTAAAGACCCAAGTTGTAATTCAACTTGCTTTAAACACTTTGAATTTATCTAATGCTTCATCCTTGGTATGTAACAAATAGACATAACAAAATCTAGAAGCATCATCAATAAATGTCACAAAGTACTTCTTATTCCCCAAAGAAGGAGTGGCATGCAAATCACATGTGTCACCGTGAATAAGCTCCAAGATCTTAGTCTCACGACTAACACCACGAAAGGGTTTCTTGGTTATCTTGGTCAACATGCAAGTTTTACACTTTTCGGTGTCCATGTCAAAAGCATGGATTAAACCATCCCTAGACATATCTTGCATTCTCTTATAATGTACATGACCAAGTCTAGCATGCCAAAGGGTAGAGTCGATCTGGTCATATGAGGTCACAAAAGCTAAAATAATCATCGTGCTGGTAATATTAAGCCCGAACCTTTGATTACATAAATAACCAAAACCAATAAAACACCATGCTTAGAAAGCACAAATTTATCGACTCAATAACTTGTTTATATCCATGATTATTCAAAACACTACTTGAAACCAAGTTTTTCCTTATATCGTGAACATGAATAACATTAAACAAAGTTACAATCTTTCCGAACTAAACCTAAGATCTACACAACCACGACCATGCACCAAGGTCGTTGACTCATTTCCCATGTGAAGAATAGAACCATCATTCGGTGACTCATAAGTCTTGAACCGACTTCTATCTTTACACACATGAACTGTTGCACCGAGTCAACCCACCACGCAACATCATCATCCTCGCACATAAAAGATTCGATACATATGTAACATAATAAATCGAAAAGACTTATTAAACATATTCGACCTTTCGATGAGTTGGTGAACCACCACTCCCCGAACCATTAGTGCCCGATCCATTGGCTTTACCACCAATTTTAACACCTTTGCGGTCCTTTTAATGTGACCGGTCTTGCCACATTTCCAACAAGTAGGTGTTGCCTTCTTGTTAGGATCGCCCTTGTGTTGTCATGATATTTGCGTTTGCCTTTGTTATCATTGTACCGTGGAGTTGTTATGCTTCACCATATTGACAACAGATGGTCCAAGAGCATTGTTACTCTTTGGCTTGTCATTATCCCGCACCTTGAGAGATTCCTCAATGTGCGATAATCGCCCAACTCAACAAGAGTTAACTCCTCCTTCATATGTTTCAAGGTATGCTTGAAATCTTTCCATGAAGGAGGAGCTTGTCAATGACACAAGAGACTTTGATAGCCTCATCCATGTTCATTTGGTGTTGTGTAAACCTTCCAAGTATTCCAAGAAGTTCATTGTATTGTTCCATAACGGTCTTGAATCACCATTTTGTAATTTGTGAAATTACTAATAAGGAACTTCTTACTTGATTCATCCTCGACCATATATTTGGCATCCAAGGAATCCATAGTTCTTTGGAAGATTCAAAGTTCGATAAATATCAAATAGAGAATCGACATACCATCGAGAATAAGACCTCTGCATATGTAGTCATCATTCTCCCATTTGATCCTCCTTCCGATCCGCTCCACAAGTAGCATCATCCCCATCATCGTGAATAGGTGTAGTAATAACATACACCACACTCATGCTCGATGAAGAAGTGCATCTTCTTCCCACCTCCTAAAGTCCACCCTTCAAACTTGTCCAAAGATAGCAAAGTTTGAAGCTATGTGTTCATTGCGTAGTTGCCATTGATTATCACAAGATAGTTTACTTTGATTGTTGGTGGTTATTCGTCCCAAAGCGGTGAAGATAATCAATTCAACAGAATGTGCAACTCTTCGTGGAAACAAACAAACTGTTAGTAGTAATGTGATACCACTTGGTGGTTACCTGATATCACTTGAATCGTGTGATCACTTTCCAAAGTAAACTATTCGACCCTAATGCCCGGGTATCACGAATATCTACTGGGATAAGACCAAATGCGCTAGAGAATTAGGCACAATTCTATAACCCTTCGCTAATAAGTGTTTACGTTTTACATGTGTCTCATGCATGTTCGGATCTCCTATATATAGGAGGTTACTCTTGAGCTATTCCATGGAATTATGAGTATTAATCGCCCATTAATAGCCTCAAAATTATCCCCATTATAGCCGTTAGTGGTTACATGACCAATTAAATGTGGTCATAAAGAAGTTGTAATCGCCATTTAGCGAGATTTTCATAAGCAAGATTTTCCACTAGCGGTATTTCACTTGCGTGGAAGTACAACCTATCGATGGAAACACCGCTTATCAAGATTTCATAGCACTATCGGTGGATACACCACTTAAGTGGAAACATCGCCTATCGGTGGAAATATCGCTATCGGTGGAAACCACAAGCGATACTTTCAACAAGCGAGATTTTCACCAAGCGAGACTTTCACCAAGACTACCAATACAAACCACTATAAGAGTCAGGGAGTTCATGGACCTTATGGGTGTACACTCCGTACCTCCTAACCCATTGCAAGATGTGAACTAATCCCACAAGTGCACTAAATTTTCCAACATAACCCGTTTAATAAACGGGTCGTGTTTGGGTTGAGTAAGTATTAAACAGGTTAACACGTGAAACCGTTTAAGTATACGAGGCTCTAAAAATAAAATATATAACTTGGATTTTATGTTAGATTTGGATTAAATGTATTTTCTTATGTACTTAATATGAGTGAGTTACGATTATAACTCGCATATCATTGAAATTGCCGTATAGTTATTTGTATGTTATTTAAACTAGTTAATTAAACAAACCGCCAACCTTATTCACCGCTTGACCTATTTACTTACACATGTTAAACGGTTCATAAATGGGTTGCACATATTATGTAGGTCTAGGTTAGGGTTGATTTTCTTGACACGATTAATAAATGGGTCGTGTTTGGGTTGAGGTTATAGTGACCCGCCAACCCGCGAACCCGAATAGGTCAACCCGAACACGACTCGATTGCCACCCCTAATTAGACCGCATATCCTGGAATATTCTCTTATCTAATTAATAGTTAATTACGTAATTAGCCTTTCAGTAGGTCCTAGTGTTTACTTGTAAACACGAAACGAAGGTTCTCGTACATGTTTAATAATAGAATGTCGGCAACACATCTACCTTATCTCTTATTTTAAAGCGGTGGACCAACGATCTGCATTTTTGCCGGAATGACAAAAAGTTGACGGTGGATGAAGATACTTGTGAGAGGTGTGTGTACGCTGAAAGTCGTTGATCTTTCATGTGTTTTCTGACTTTTGAGATGTAACTCATTTCTGAAATGTGTATTGTTACATACCAAGTGTTTCTTTGGATAATAGGTCTACGTCATTTACCATATATTTAATGTTTGCTAAACTCATTTTTTAGTCCCCATGTAATTAAATGTGATGAGTATTTATTTCTGGTAACTACCATTTATACAAAATAAAATCAACTTTTTTGAAAATAAAATACCAAATAACTCTTCTACCTCTTCTACCGATCCAAACTAATTTTTATCATTTTTATCAAAACGACCCCCTACATGTCGCATACAAGACTATGCACACAAGATTTGATTAATTCGTTTTTTTGGTGAGGATTTCTTGAGCTTTGACTTCAATAAAAGCCTCACCTAACCTATTTATTCTCTATAACTAACCTTCATCTCCAGGGGCGGAGCCATGAATTTGTGTTAAAGGGGGCCGTAAATAATCTGTATATAACATACATTTCGTGGAGCGATTATTTTAGCGGGTTCAATGATTCAACCATCCTCTTCGATATACAACACATAAATTACAATTAAGTATTTAAGTAAAGGGAAGGGATCCAGTAAGAAGAAAAACTAAAATGAGAAGAATAAGAAGGATTTTTAGCCACACATTTCAAATAGGAAGGAGAAATTTAAGGGGAGATGCATATAATTTTATAGGTGCATCTGAAATGAGTGGTTGTGGTTTCTTCTTATCATTCTTATTTTAATTATTCTTCTCACTTGATCCTAACTCTTTAAGTAAAATATATAACTTGAAATTAATAAGATACCATCTTGTTATCAGATGAACAGATTTTATATATTTTCAACTAACTAGATATCCAATTTTGCTAAATGAGACATTCTTAATCATTCTTTCCCTTAAAACAACTATATCTCAAACATAAAAATGTTTTTCTAAATGGTATGAATGATAGAAGCAAGTATTTCATAATTATAAAAAACAATCGGAATTCTTGCTCGAAAAGTTGAGAAAATGAAAAAAAAAAAAAGAGAAAACGGTAATGACTGATCTAATAATTGTGTTGAGAATAGCGGGAAAACAAATTGAATAAGCTTTTATTCTATTGATAAAACTATGACTCTATTGTAAACTTAAGACACTAATACAAGCTTTCTCATCTATTAAAACAACTAAATAAAAAAACATTGTAAAAAAGAGAAGTTAGAATTTAAAAACAATACGAAGCAATTGCAAAAGAAACTTACAAGTAAATTAAAGAAGCAAAATAGAAAGGAATATAATACAAAAGTAAATAAGTAAAAGTCGACCGACTTATACCCACCACACAATTATTTATCTTCTCTTTATATTTGTTTATTTCTAACTTCTTCTTCTTCCCAAGTAAAAGTTGCCACCATGTATCATTTCTTGACCTTTAACCGTAAAGAAAAACTCAAGAAAATTGACAGAGCACTCGCTACAAACTGGGTTAGTTGAGCTAGTTGGGGGTGGCTGAGCACCCGCTAGCCACCCCACTGGCTCCGCCTCTGTTCATCTCCACACAAATCTTGGATCGAGGCACACAAGATTATGCATCAACGTGCACAAATTGAAAATGCATCGAAACGTACAAGCTCATGCTTCAAGGCACATAGGAATTTTATTTATTTTTTGCATATGAATCAAGCGCACGCCATAAATATCATGCGCCTACTTAATAGTAGTTGGATGTGCCGGCTACTCTTAAATCAAACAAATAGTTGTGAAAAATTCATTCACGTAAAATAAAAATGCGCGGTTTATTTTGAAAAGTTCAAGCAACGCACTTCTTGCTTCCTGAATAATCACACATCTACTTAAAAAAAAAGGCGCCAAAACCTGCTAAGAAAGTAGCGCCAAGCTTGCCCCTCTTCTCCCACACATGTCCGCCCACGTGTTATCATAATTACTTCATATACATGTTCACCTTCACTTATCCACAATCTTTTTAGGGTTTTCAATTTAGATATCTTAGTTTTTGATCTTTTATAAAATTTTACTTATTTGGGTTTTAATTTACCTTACTTTTGCTTTAATTTGCCTTTATGAGTTTTGGGTTTGCTAATATCACTAATATTATGCACGTTATTTAGGATTTTATATTTGCCTATGTATGTAATTCATTAGTTTTGGTACTCGAGCATTGGATATTATGGCTAAGAAATTTTAGGCATTTGGGCTCCATTAAGTGTCACATCAATTTTTTTATTTTCAACATTCACATTTTAAAATTACCCTTCACTCACAAGTCACAACTTAGCCATTAACCGTCTTAATTTTATTTTCTTTTCTATTTTTTCAAACAAAATAAATTCATTCATTCAAATAAAAATACAAAATACAATACGATTAAAAAAGACAAAATACAAAAACCAATATGAAAATTAAGAAAAAAAAATACATCAAATTACAAAAAACTAATTATGTTGGTGATTTTGTAGATGTTGTTGCCAAACATGGTAAATAATATTTGTTGAAGTCTTGCGTGTGTTTGTTTATCACGGAGTTCTTCGGATTTTGTACTTCGCATCGCTCGATCCATGTCTGTAATATATTTGGTCCTAGAAAAATATAAATTTTGTTCATTTCAGATATCACATACTTTTGATCTTTCAAAATTATGTTATACAATATGATGAACTTGTACATGACTCTTCGTAGCTTGTTGACAGTCTAAGAACATGTCGGTTGGCTTATAATATGCCAATGTCCTTGGACGACATCAAAAGCTCTTTCAACGTCTTTTCAAGCAATTTCTTGTCGTCGTTTAAATACGACATTTTTCTCTGAATTTGCCACCACGAATGATTTGATAAAAGATGCCCACGTTCGGTAAATATCGTCAGGTATGTAATACCCTTGTTGAAATGTAACTCCGTTTACTTCAAACGGAACCACGGGGGCGATGTCATCAAGAAAGTCGTCGAATAACGGAGAATTATCAAAACGGTAAGATCGTTATTCGCACCCGATACCCCAAAAAATGCATGTCATATCCACAAATCGTTTGACGCAACGGCTTCAAGCATTATAGTTGGGCATTTTTTATCGCCTCTCACAAATTGCTGTGACATTCTTTCGGACAATTAGTCCTTTTCCAGTGCATACAATCAACGCTTTCAAGCGTTCTCAGAAACCCATGAACCGTGTTATATGCGTTGTATAAATTTTGAATGTCTGTGGAAAACTAAAGGGGGGTTGAATAGTTTTGTCGATTTTAAGTTAGTTTCTAAAAACTTTAGATTCGATGTTATGTGAAATCGTATGGATGAAGATAAAGTATAGATATAAGAGTAATGTAAGTAAAGAAAGTAAAGTAAGGGATAGAAATGACACAACCGATTTATAGTGGTTCGGCTACAAGGACACCTTCCTTGCCCTACTCCATTCCCCGAGTCACCTACTCGAGAGTTCAAGCACTATGTCAACAAACTCCTTCAACTTGGCGGAGAAGCCTTTACAACGTTGCTTACACCTTTTTCCGGTACAAAGCTAAATACCGAGTCCGTAAGACGGAGGACAAAACCAACACGACTATTACACAACAACTATGTGAAATATCAAGTACAAGATCTTTGCTACAGAAATCTTGTGAAGGAACAAATCAATTAAGGACCCCTTGCTTGGATGAGTTGTAGAAAGCTCGTGATCTCGCCTTAGAGAATGACCTATATGAGAATCACAATAGAAGAAAGAAGAACAACTCTCTAGATCAAGTGATCTTTTGTTAGAAGAGTGTAAGAATATATGAGAGAGTTAGTAAGAAGAGGGGTAAAGAGAAATGAAGAAATGGCTCTCTATTTATAGGAAAAATCTTGCCACTGTTCCACGGATCCCTCCCTTAAGGGATCCATCTAGTGTAATACCAGGGATCCGTGGGACGCTCCTCTTTGCCCATGGGTTTTTTGGTTATGGGTCATGGGTCATGGGTTATGGGTTGGTCCATGGGTATTTCATTAGATACAATTTATCTAATAGATGCAATGCATCTAGTCAAATGAATATGGGTCAATACCATGGGTCATGGGTTGTGGTTTTTACCCATCCTAATAAACTATTACAACAAATGATTTATTACAACAATTTGTATTAAATGACTATATGTAAAATGCTTTACAAAAATAACATGTATCCTTATAATTTTACTTATGATAACATTATATTTGTTATCAACAAAACACAAAGAGATTGCTAAATATTAATAAACGTTTTTACGGTTTATTTGTATTAACAATCTCCCTTTTTTGTTGATGAAAAAACATAATGTTACGATTAGTTTTACTTCTTCTCCCCTTTTTTGTCGAAACAAAAAGTTAACCGAACGAAGAAATAAAATGTGGAAAAATAGTCCACGTATTGCTAACTCCCCCTTGACGGTAGCTCCCCCTAGAATGGGGCGTCAAGTTAGAAAAAAAAAATCCTACAAAGAAATGGTTATTAGTAACATGCATAAATAATCTTGTGTTTGACGAGAATCAAGATTGGGAGCCAAAGTATGTAAACAAGGCCTTGTAATAAAACAACAAAATGTAGTGGTACTTATGCCACATACAAGCATGTAAAAGTAAGAACAAAACTTGTTCTTGAAAAATGATCCAAAAGAAAAATACTAAAGATAACAAAAATGATTCCTTCCATGCTTGCATAAGGTTATTGTTGGAGGTTTTGATGAGTAATGATGTGAATGCGATCAAGAATGAGGTTAAGTATGACTCGCATTTCTTCCCTAATCTCTATTGCAATATCCCCAGTGGATTGGCAATGTTCACAATGTAAGTGATGTGGGTAATGAGTGCGGAAGTTTTCCGGATGACTTTGATTTGTGAGAGGCGGAAGTTGTGGTGGAAAAGTTGGAAAATATGGATCAAAGTCCAGAATGTTTGGTAGTGGTGGTGGAAAAGAACCTAGATGTTCTTGTAACACAATGGGAACTAAAGGTGGTGAGGTTTCAAGGTTTTTGAAATTGTGTTTCGAGAAGTGGGAGGTGTCAAAAAGGCTAGTTCTTTTTGCTTTGTTTGTTGAGATCTTGTTGGAGTCTTAAGGAGTTCCAAAAGAGTGATCTTAGGTGGGGATTTGATGGGTGATGAAGTGGGTGTACTTGTTGGTGATGAAGGAGGTGCTATAATGAAAGCATCTTGTAGTGAATGAGTTGTTGGTAAGCAACAAGGCCAGATGCTAATCCGTACGGTTTTTCTAGATTTTGGTGGTGGTAGGACAAAGTTTTGGATATCTTGAAAAGGGTTGTTTGCACTAGGTGATTCATCTATGTTGGAAGACATTTTAAATGACATGATGAAGTGAAGTTGAGATTTGATGAATATGCAAGCATTTTGGGAATTCTATTTATAGAAAAATAGTGCATTGTAATGAATGTTTGACCCAAAATGTGGATTAAAATCTAATGATTAGATATGAATTTAAGACATGTGATCATGAGAACACAAGCATTAAATAGCATACTCGAAAAAAATAATAAAAGAAATGATGAAACTATTGAAGTTTTCATCCAAAGTGGGAAAATAGAAGATAAAATTAGCTTGTCTCACGGATCCCACGGATCCTTCCTCGAGCGATCCGTCCAAAGATTAAGGCTGGGATCCGTGGTATCGGTGATTCGTGCAGCTCAAAATTTTCCTTTTTGGAAACATTTGTGCCTAGTGTGTGCCTATATGCAAACCATTCGGAGTTGCGGTTATCTCGACTCCTAAAAAAAAAGAAAAATATAAACTAGAAGTGAAAAAGCACACTATTATGTGAGATAACCCAAGTGCTCCTAATTCATTTTTGCTTAAATGAATGTACCCAAAAACACATATTAGTTATGTGTCCTCTTTAACATTCAAAAGACATGAGATGCAATGAAAATGGGTTTTTACTTTGTATTAATAATGAAAAAGCGATTTGTCCTAAACGTGAGAAATGCCTTTTATGAAAGTGATACGGGAAGAAGTATCCTTTTAGAAAACATTTTGAAAAGAGGTTTCTATGTGTGAATACCGTTTATTCTTTGAAAGAGAAAAATATGTATGCAATCACGTCTTTGCAAAAGATACTTATCTTGAAAACTTAAAAGAAAACTACGAATTATAAGTAAAACTTATCTTGGGTTTTGAAAATTCCCGTATTGCTTGTGAGTTGTGTGAAAAATAGAGATCATAGACTCAAAAAGAAGAAGGCTAGTGTTTACATACCTTGTAGAGTTTAAAAGCAAATTCTGACAATTGTTCCATGAGACCACGACCAAGACGAAGTAGGTTGAATTGTTCCTGCTTCAACGGTTTGGTGAGGACGTCGGCTATGTTGTCTTCGGATGCTACCTTCTCAATAGAGATGTTCACCATTTGAACATTGTCTCTTAAGAAGTGATGACGAATATCTATATGCTTTGTGCGATGTTAATACAAATAAGCCGTAAAAACATTTATTTATATTTTACGATCTTCTGATGTTTTGTCGATAACAAAAGTAAGATCATTTTAACGAAACAAATAAAATACGTAAATGGTTTGAACTAATAGTTTCTAACACACTTACGCTTTCACATAAAACACTAAAACTAGTATAAGTGATTTTATGCTTAAGATATACATATGTACAACAACTAGTGTTTACATATTGGGATAACATATACTTAACTAAGTATATACCAAAATGGGTAAAAACAAGTATATACTAAAATGGCTAAAAACAAGTATATACTAAATAGGTAAAAACTAGCAAATGGTTTTGACCCATAACCCATGGTTTTATTTACACCACTTAACCAAGTTCATTGTATCCTTAAGATACATTGTATCTAGAAAGAAAACCATGGATCAACCCATAACCCATGACCCATGACCCATAACCAAAAATACCCATGGGCAAAGAGGAGCGGACCAAGGATCCCTAGCTTTGTGCTAGCGGATCCTTGTGGTAGGGATCCGTGGGATCCGGGAAACAGAGGATTTTCTCTATAAATAGTGAGCCATTTCTTCATTATTTCTTACCCCTTTCTAACACACTTTCTCCCCTGAGTTAAATCTCACTAACCTTAGATCCAAGAGATCTATGTTTCTAGTCTTGTTTTTGTGTAATCTTTTAGGTTCCTCTTAAAGGCAAGATCACCACCTTTGAAGTCGAGCAAGCTCAAGTCCATGAGTTGCCAAGCTTCTTCATCATCAAGGCTACTAAAGTCCTCTTGTTGATGATCTCTTTCTTTCTTCAAAGAAGTGTAGTGTTGAAGACATTAGTGAAAGATGTCTCAAATGTCAAGACGAAGATATTAGTGAAGGGTATATATCGTCTATAGAATAAGCACTTGTGGTAGGTGCTTAGAAGTCAAGACAAGAAGCATTAGTGAAAGGTGCTTAGAAGTCAAGACTTGAAGCATTAGTGAAAGGTGCTTCGAAGTAAAGACACAAGACATTAGTGAAAGGTGTCTTGTAGATCTAGTCAAAGGCATTAGTGAAAAGTGCCTTAGATGTACATTCGATATGGTGTGTTTCGATGTACTAGATAGACTAGCATTAGATTCAAGGATATTGATGTCCTTGATGATGTTGTAAAGGAGTAGATCTCCTTTGGGATTAGTCGTTGGTGTAGTGTGGTAGTAGTTCCTCCATTGCAATGGAACTAGGTGCTTAGCCTAGTACCTAATAAAGGGTAGGCGACGTTGTGAAGGATTAGTTCTCCTAAGGTGTGAAAGAACTCGGTGGTTAGCCTAGCACCATATAAAGGGTAGGCGACGTTGTGTAGGTGTGGTTCGCCTTGGTGTGAAAGAACTTGGTATTTAGCTTTGTACAGGAAAAAGGTTAAGCGACGTTGTGAAGGCTTCTCCGCCATAAGGAGATTGGTGTAGTGTTTATGAACTCTCGAGTAGGTGACTCGGGGAGTTGAGTAGGGCAAGGAAGGTGTCCTTGTAGCCGAACCACTATAAATACTCGCGTTGTGGTTTTGTGCTTCTTACTCTTTATCTTTTCATTACATATCTTAATATGCTTGTTTATCAACATCCAACACACACAACCAAATAGATTGACATAAGTCGATCTAAATAGTTTAAAAGGAAGTTTTAATTGGTAAAACTATTCAACCCCCCTTCTAGTTTTCCATAATTGGCATCAGAGCTTCGTTACCAAGTTTCTTTAAGTATATTGTACTTTAAAAACTTGATACGATCCATGGTTAATTGAAAACTACAAAAAGTTTTTTTATAAAAACAAAACACCATGTCTTTTAAAACTATATGTTTGGATGTTGATTTGATAAACAACATTTTTTATTTATTTTTTATTATTGCACTAATCTTCCTTGTCATGTTGATTAGTCAAAGCTCATACCCACCAAGCTTTAGGAGTTGCTTGGTAACAAGAATGCCTTCCTTAAGAAGGTATCTTAAACGCAAAGGAGCGGGAATAGTCTAAGTGACATTTGCTGTGACATTTGTAAAGACATTCCTAAGTGCGCTAAAGGTATGATTTTCTTTTTACTTTGCTTGATAATTAAGTATACCTGGTTAGGTATTTATATGATTATCTTTTGTGCAAATTACATGTTTTACTTGAAGCTTCATTAGAAGCCTTTTTCTCACATACGTGTTTTATTTCTCATATAAAGTCGTGGTATATAAAACTTATGTTTTGTTTCTTTTAATCCAATAAAACAAAACACAATTTCAAAATTCCTCCTTCCCCATAAAACTCCCAGCGTCGACCACTTTATCAAACCCTCACTTTTTCAAATCTTCCAATTTCAAATTTCCTCTCATTCAAAAACTTCATCTTCCTCCTCATTACATCTCAATCGAAATCAAGAAGATCCGTCATTAACATGGTTTACATCGCACTCGTGCTCATCGCCCTAACACTCATCGCACTTGTGTTCCCTATGATGAAGTTCACATACGGAGACATTTACTTTGTGTTGTTAATCTATATTGGGGTCATATACCCAATCCTTTGTATCATCCTTAGTATTGAAATGCAATATTATTAATCTAGTTTATCTAGGTTACTATTATGTGTTTATAATTCCTTTTGATTTATATGTTTTATATTTTTGTGATACATTAGAGGTCATGTATGCATGCTAAAAGAAAATGTAGGATAAAACATATCTCGTGGTATAAAAGCAGAAACCTTTTATCAAATACGTATCATTACTACGGATCCACGGATCCGGAAGATATACTATCCGGATCCCTTTTGTAAAGGAACCGTGGGATCCGTCCCCTTCGGAAAACAGTTTTCATACAAGATTAAAACCACCATCTTTCTAAAAGTAATAATCCACTAGAATTTCAAAACCATGAGTTAGTTAAGTGTTAAATACCATTGTTAATAAAATCTAGTAAAACGTTAGATTATTATAGGTTGACCATAAACATCACCTCCTATTAACCCATCACCTCTATAGGTTCAACCATGACGCATGAATACGAGTTTGATTTTTCACTCACTAGCGTCTACACCCGAACATCTCCTTGAGCCCAACACACCGCAATCATGTCCGTGGGTTCAATAATCTCGAAAACCGTCACTTCCATGAAGGACGTATTGTAGACACCTCTCTACAATTCGAAGAAGGTATCAATACCTCCTTCCGAGCCATAGGACTAGAATGTCTTCTTGAAATCAATGAGAAGATATGTCCAAGGTTCATAATGGAATTCTTCCGTCAAGTTGAACTCGTTCGTAACGAGGATCGCTCTCTATCTCTTTGGTTTTACATCAAAAACCAAAAGTTCACTCTAACCCTTGGGCATTTTGCTCACATTCTCCGGATTCCAAATCATGGACAAAGTGCCTTCACCGAAGATTGGTCTCTTGATTCTCTCTTCAACTTTCGTGAAGAAAATAGTCCATATTGTTCACATACCCTCTCCTAAGATTTAAATCGCTTAATATGCAAACCTCGACCATATTACTCCAATCCAAACATTATCCATACACGGATATCCGAGAAAAGTAAAAGACTCTTGCTCTCATTCTACGTGAAAATGTTTGGAGTCTTAGAAATCGAGATATTCTTCCCGCTTGTTGTGCTCACATGTTGTCTTGTTTGCTAACACAATAACCATACAATCTCGCCTACTTCTTCGCAAGGCGATTGCAAATCTTCAAGGCTCCAAGAATAAACTCATCCCTTATGGAATGTTCTTGACACGCCTCTATCACAATGTTATGCACTTCCATCCTCAATTTCAAAGTCCGTTATGCGTGCTTGTGAACAAGATGATGGAACCGCTAAACATATCTCTCATGAAGACTTTCTTCATTCTTGATTCCAC
Organism: Chrysanthemum lavandulifolium; assembly: GCA_022545495.1. Classification (NCBI taxonomy): domain Eukaryota; kingdom Viridiplantae; phylum Streptophyta; class Magnoliopsida; order Asterales; family Asteraceae; genus Chrysanthemum; species Chrysanthemum lavandulifolium. The sequence goes on from CM040244.1 coordinate 209,157,718, forward strand.
CAATACCCATCAATCACATAATGATCCTCCTAGCGAAGACACTCAAGGAACCTAGAATAGTCAAATAGGATCAATTCTACTCTACTCATTATTTATCAATGTAATCCTATTTCTTTCATGAAATAAAACATCTCACATTTGATATCCTAGTTTTAGAACTCCTTTAAACAAAACTTGGAATATAATGCATTGTCAAGATCATTGCATACCTTTAGTAAAGGTTCTGTCTAGCAGATAGACGGATCCCAAATGTTGTACTAAACGGATCCCTACATCTAGGGAACCGTGGGATCTGACAAAAAAGAAAATGCAATTGCAAGCATTGTATGTCAAACACATCCTTAGAACACCTCACACTAAGCTAAACATAGTGTCTTAAGGTAGATTAAGACTTTATCAAGATAGGTTGATCTTTCCTACTCATTCCAACTCACATAGAACACACTCTAAGACATTCATAGATCTATCACTTTGTTTTGATCCATCACTCTTTCGCTCTCAAAACTTACACTTCATATTTTTACCCTTCACATCTAGGTTAAAAATCATTTATAACAAAATTGATCATAAATCAATCTCACCTCAAAATTGATCAAAGTTGATCAAATCCTAGTTTTCCCATCTCAAAACCATTAGGATATTTTCCAAAACACAATCCTAATTCACAACCTCATCTCTAGGATCATTTAGCTTCAATTGACACTCTCTTCTTTAGTGTCATCCTTGCTCATTCATTGGTACTCATGAAAGTTCCAAATCCTTCCACAAAAGACAATCATTAGCTACATCACTCACCACCTTCAAGTACTTAAGCACCCTTCATTTAAGACACTTAGGAAGACCAAACACTCAAGATGTATAGGTCTTAGATTTTAGAAACATCATTTCCACTCTTTCATAGCTACCGATAGCGGGATCCCTAGGATTAGCCTAGACGGATCCCTCCGAGAAAGGAACCGTGGGATCCGGATGACAAGATAGGTCAAATCTTGCTAAAACAATCATTTCAACTTATCTTCCTAACTCAAACACTCCATCTCATCTTAAATGAGTTCCTAGATCAGTCCAACCTCTGAAGTTGACTCTTGTGCATGTCAATCATCACATTCCAATGAATCCTAGTGGCTTTAAGCTTAAATGCACTTGCCAAATCTCTTAGTTTATAAACCACCTTGTTAGGACCTCCATAGTCATCACTCTCACTCTAAATTTCAGCTCTTGAAATCATTTCATCATGAGGAAAACCCCAAGTAGTAACTTATCCACCAAAGAACCACCCATGAAAAAGGCTCGTGTTATACACGAAATCTCCTCAACCGAATCATCTCCCGTCAAACCAACAAATGAGAGAATCCTTCATCATCCAATCAAACCAATTCCTAAAAGGATAGTACCCACAAAACTACCTATGCCTAACACCACCATACCTCCTAGGCCAAACAATATCATCTCCACTAAACCATCACAATTAGTTCCTAGAAATATTTCATTTACTTCACCACTATCATCACCACACCTCTATAATTTTTGAGGATTTTCCTCCTAGGCCGTCTCATCCGCTTCCGCCGACAACATTCTCCTCATTAGGAGGAATAATGGTTCAAAATCAAGGTGTTGAGTCAACACTTGCTCCGGCATCCTTTTCACCGTCTCCATCATATAATCCTATATGGATTATGAGAAATCATCAAAGTCAACCACCCGACCATATGGAAGTTGACACTTCCTTACCACCACCATCATTCTTGGTCGAGGCATTCTCAAATGCACCTCCACCAATCCCTCCATCGTTAGAAGCTCCGCAAGCCGCCTCACTTGATCCTTCGCATCAAGCCATTTTATTTCCTCCACCACCACTACCTAGCCATGATAAAGATTGCTATCATTGTCAACATGTTGAAAGTTTGATACATGAAGTACGAGAAGACCAACGTTTCATGTTCTATCATCTCCTCGAACGTTTCGACGAGATCAAACCTAAACAAAACTTGAGCTAGAAGATTTTAGTGGTGTCCTAGCATCAAGCGTTAGCTAGTCTAGAAATTCCTAGTCATGTATTGTCTATTTTCTTATTTTTAGAGTCATGTATATCATAACTCTTGTTTTATTAAATGGAATTACATGCTACTTGTTATTTTTCTGAGCATATGTATTCATATCTCATTTATGTGATAACATGACTTGTTATATCACCTTTGCGATTTTAGTCATCGGCCAGACGGATCCTCAAGATATTGCCTAGCGGATCCCTACTAGAGGAACCGTGGGATCCGTGAAGTCGAAAGTTTTCTTTTTTTTTTTTTTTTTTTTTTTTTTTTAACTTAAATCACATTTGCAGGAAATTGTGAATTATACTTGTTTTCTAACCCTTGTTTTGCAGTTATTCAATTAACACATAAAGAATTTGACATCCTAAATCTAGGGGGAGCTTGGTGTCAAAACAATACGTTGCAAAATTACTTGCAACATTTGATTTAAATTTCATGACTTTCCGTTGCAAATATTGCAATCATCTAGGGGGAGCACACCCGTCACATAGACGTAATCTTTTGCATAAGTTAGTTGCAAAGGAACTAGATTAGAATTAGTTTCTTGACGCCTTACTTAGGGATGGACTCGTCAAGGGGAGTAACGACGAGATCCTTTCCGTTACTTGCTCTCTATTTTTTTCACATGTTTTTCTTAAAACGATGTGTTGCTTTCTTTCAAACACTTTTGTTTCGACAAAAGGGGAGAAGAAAGTAAAACTACAAATTCAAACTTTACAATTTTAGCTTTTCCTTAAAATAATCTTATGTTTTGTCATCAACAAAAAGGGGGAGATTGTTAATACAAATAAGCCGTAAAAACGTTTATTTATATTTTACGATCTTCTGATGTTTTGTCGATAACAAAAGTAAGATCATTTTAACGAAACAAATAAAATACGTAAATGGTTTGAACTAATAGTTTTCTAACACACTTACGCTTTCACATAAAACACTAAAATTAGTATAAGTGATTTTATGCTTAAGATATACAGATGTACAACAACTAGTGTTTACATATTGGGATAACATATACTTAACTAAGTATATACCAAAATGGGTAAAAACAAGTATATACTAAATAGGTAAAAACTAGCAAATGGTTTTGACCCATAACCCATGGTTTTATTTACACCACTTAACCAAGTTCATTGTATCCTTAAGATATATTGTATCTAGAAAGAAAACCATGGATCAACCCATAACCTATGACCCATGACCCATAACCAAAAATACCCATGGGCAAAGAGGAGCGGACCACGGATCCCTAGCTTTGTGCTAGCCGGATCCCTTGTGGTAGGGATCCGTGGGATCCGGGGAAACAGTAGGATTTTTCTCTATAAATAGTGAGTCATTTCTTCATTATTTCTTACCCCTTTCTAACACACTTTCTCCCCTGAGTTAAATCTCACTAACCTTAGATCCAAGAGATCTATGTTTGTAGTCTTGTTTTTGTGTGATCTTTTAGGTTTCTCTTAAAGGCAAGATCACCACCTTTGAAGTCGAGCAAGCTCAAGTCCATGAGTTGCCAAGCTTCTTCATCATCAAGGCTACTAAAGTCCTCTTGTTGATGATCTCTTTCTTTCTTCAAAGAAGTGTAGTGTTGAAGACATTAGTGAAAGATGTCTCAAATGTCAAGACGAAGATATTAGTGAAGGGTATATATCGTCTATAGAATAAGCACTTGTGGTAGGTGCTTAGAAGTCAAGACAAGAAGCATTAGTGAAAGGTGCTTAGAAGTCAAGACTTGAAGCATTAGTGAAAGGTGCTTCGAAGTAAAGACACAAGACATTAGTGAAAGGTGTCTTGTAGATCTAGTCAAAGGCATTAGTGAAAAGTGCCTTAGATGTACATTCGATATGGTGTGTTTCGATGTACTAGATAGACTAGCATTAGATTCAAGGATATTGATGTCCTTGATGATGTTGTAAAGGAGTAGATCTCCTTTGGGATTAGTCGTTGGTGTAGTGTGGTAGTAGTTCCTCCATTGCAATGGAACTAGGTGCTTAGCCTAGTACCTAATAAAGGGTAGGCGACGTTGTGAAGGATTAGTTCTCCTAGGTGTGAAAGAACTCGGTGGTTAGCCTAGCACAGTATAAAGGGTAGGCGACATTGTGTAGGTGTGGTTCGCCTTGGTGTGAAAGAACTCGGTATTTAGCTTTGTACAGGAAAAAGGTTAAGCGACGTTGTGAAGGCTTCTCCGCCATAAGGAGATTGGTGTAGTGTTTACGAACTCTCGAGTAGGTGACTCGGGGAGTTGAGTAGGGCAAGGAAGGTGTCCTTGTAGCCGAACCACTATAAATACTCGCGTTGTGGTTTTGTGCTTCTTACTCTTTATCTTTTCATTACATATCTTAATATGCTTGTTTATCAACATCCAACACACACAACCAAATAGATTGACATAAGTCGATCTAAATAGTTTAAAAGGAAGTTTTAATTGGTAAAACTATTCAACCCCCCCCCTTATAGTTTTCCACATGCGAGAATGAAATATCGAATTCTTGCTTAAATCGATGGCGCCTTTGTTGTCACATAGAATGGCTATGTCACTTAGATGAATGTCGTAGTCAACTAACGCTTGTTTCATCCATAGTGCTTGTTGGCATGCTTTGCCGGCGGGAGACATATTCGGCTTCGGTAGTTGATATTGCTAATGCCGTTTGCTTTTTTGAGAACCAAGATGTTAAACAACATCCCATAAAAGTACATACCCCACTTGTACTTTTTTGGTCAACATAATCACCTGCATGGTCAAAATCTGCATATACAATTTTTTCTACTCCCGTACCCTTAGGATACCACAATCCTAATTGAGTTGTACCCTTAATGTATCTAAATATCTTTTTGACAGCTTCTAGATGTGATGTTTTAGGATCTTCTTGAAACCTAGCATATAGACAAACACTAAACATGATATCCGACCGACTAGCCGTGAGGTAGAGAAGACTACCAATCATGCCACAATATTTTGTGTTATCAACGGATTAGCCGTCTTCATCTTTTGTGAGTTTAGTGTCAGATGACATTGGTGTCCTAATTGGTTTTGACTCTTCTAAACCGAATTTCTTTAACATCTCCTTAATTTATTTAGATTGATTAAAGAAGATACCATCTTCTACTTTTTTGATTTGTAGACCAAGAAAGAAACTAAGTTCTCCCATCATACTCATCTCGAACTCGTCATGCATGATTTTAGAAAAATCATCACACATGTCTTGACAAGTAGATCTGAATATAATATCATCTACATATATTTGAACAATGATTATATGTGACTCTCTTTTCTTAGTAAAAAGTGTGTTATCAACTAACCTCATGGTGTAGTTGTGTTTGATTAAAAATGATTTGAGTCTATCATACCAAGCTTTTGGAGCTTGTTTAAGACCGTAAAGGGCTTTCTTTAGTTTATACACATGTTTAGGTTTTTCAAAATCGATGAAGCCCGGAGGTTGAGCTACATATACTTCTTCATTAATAAAACCATTTAGAAAAGCACTTTTGACATCCATTTGATAAAGCTTAAGATCATTAGCACAAGCATAAGCAAGAAGTATTCTTATAGACTCTAATCTAGCCACGGGAGCATAGGTCTCATCAAAGTCTATTCCTTCTTGTTGATTATATCCTTGGGCAACGAGTCTAGCTTTGTTTCTAGACACTATACCGTTTGAATCTAACTTGTTTTTATATACCCATTTGGTTCCTATTATGGTTTGATTACTAGGTGGGGGGACGAGTGTCCAAACATCATTAGAAACAAATTGATTTAACTCTTCTTGCATGGCCATTACCCAACTTTCATCTTTTATGGCTTCTTGTGTATTCTTAGGTTCTATGGTTGAGACGAAACAAAACAAGCTACTTTGGTTTTGAACTTGAGACCTTAAGGTTCTTTCGTTTAGCTTTCCTATGACTTTATATATGGGGTGATCTTTGGACTCTTTAATATTTATGATTTTATCATTTAAAGGTCCTTCTTCTTTGTTTATCGTTTTCTTTATTACAATAGCTTCACTTTCAACAATCTCGTCATCGACAAGAGGTGGAGTAAGTTTGGGTGGACTTTCATCAAATTTTACGTTTAATGACTCTTCTACCTTCATTGTTTCTTTATTTAATATGACGAAAGCTTTGCTATTAGGAGAGTAACCTGAAAAGATACCTTCGGTTGATTTAGGATCAAATTTTGTAAGGTAATCTTTAGTGTTAAGTAGAAAACATTTGCTACCAAAAACTCTAAAGTGATCTAACGTAGGCTTTTTGCCTCGAAGTAACTCATATGGAGTTTTATCTAACAATGGTCTAATTAAGACTCTATTAAGTATGTACGTTGAGGTATCAACGACATTGCACCAAAACTTTTGAGGTATGGATTACTCATTTAGCATGGTGCGACTCATTTCTTGTAAGGTTCTATTCTTTCTTTCAACTACCCCATTCGATTGTGGAGTGCGAGGAGCCGAGAAGTTGTGAGTAATACCATGAGCGTTACAAAAGGCTCCGAATTGCACTTCATTATCGAATTCCCTACCATGATCCGTTCTAATAGACATTATAGGACTTCCTAGTTGTCTTTGGATTTTCTTACTTAATATTTTAAAGTAGTTGAACGTTTCAGTTTTATTCTTTAAGAATTTAGTCCATGTGTACCTAGAGTAATCATCCACTATAACCAAAGTGTAGTAGTTGCCTCCATAACTTTGGATAGCGGATGGACCAAATAAATCCATGTGTAGTAACTCTAGACACTTAGTTGTAGACACCATGTTTTTAGCTTTATGACTAGAATGAACTAGTTTTCCTACGTTACAAGCATCACAAAAGTGATGTTCATATTTTAATTTAGGTAGATCTCTTACTAGATCTTTGGATGATAGCGATTGAAGAAGTCGCATATTGGCATGACCCAATATTCGATGGCATAAGGTCAAAGTATCATCCATAGAAGTAAGACAAAGTTTTTCTTTAGGTTCATTACCAATTTTAATGACATAGACTCTATGTTTCCTAATTCCTCTACCTATGGTGATGTCGTTTTTTAATATCTTACTACCGGTTTCGTTGAAAAGTACGTTGCATTTTTTATCACATATTTGTCCTATACTTAAGAGGTTAAAGTTTAGGTTTTCTACGTGACACACATCGTTAATGGTTAGAGATTTGCTAGAAATCGTACCTTTACCGATGATTTTGCTTTTGCTATTTCCAAATACCACATTTCCTCCATTGAAGGATTCATATGTGGAGAATAAATCTTTATTACCGGTCATGTGCCTCGTGCACCCGCTATCCTTGATCCACTCATCCGGATCTAAGTCGACCTTTAAGCACACCTAAAAAACAATTAACTCAAAAGTTTGGTCCCCATTTGTTCATGGGTCCATTGGTGTTAAACATTCCATTCATGTTAGACATGTATGGATAAGGTGAATATGCATTCCGTGGTGCAAAGTTTTGAAATGAAATACCATTTTGCATATTTGGATTCCATCCCATTTGATGGTTACTTCTTGGATAAACATTATTAGGTCTCCTAGATGTGTTTGGTTTTGAAAATGATGGACCTTTGTGTTAATACAAATATCGTCATTAAACGTTATTTATATTTTTGATCTTTGCCTAAGTTTTGTTAACGACAAAAGTAAATTTAATTTATAAAAGCTTAAAGCTTGTCAAGTTTAATAGATACTAAAACAAGCTTTCTCAAACAATACATTCATCATTCAAGCATTTATATTTGTGATTAGTGACATCTTGATATGACTCTAATCATTATGTATGATAGTAGTTTTTAGAATGTGTTAGGTTCTTAAAACCAAACACTACTTAAGTACTTGCATATTTCTAAAAATAGAAATACAACATATGACATCATGTTGTGCATCATGGAAATCATTGGAAGATTTCATTAGATATTTTGTGTGGATTTGTATTCTTCATATCTTGCACAATCTCACTTAGATATAGTTGACTTTAGCATGATTTGATATCTTGGCTGTCAGAACCCCACGGTACCAATTTGGTACAGGCGGAACCCTTTTAAGGGTTCCGTGGTCCGTGGACGCCTCACATCCATTTGGCTATAAATAGCAATGCCAAGCCAAGTTGTTTCTCATCCCTTTCCACATATACTTTCATACATATCTTCTCTAACCTTTCTAACTCAGTTTCATATCATATTAGTGATCTCTTTTGTAGCAAAGAAGATCAAGTTACATTCAAGCTTCAAACGAGAAGTTGGAAGTCTTGTTTGTTTAGTGTTGTATGATCTAGTGTTGATTCATACTTCATTGTTGTATTAAACCATCATAATCTTGTGAGTGTGAGTGGTTAGTATTTTAGTCCTCAAAATACATTGTGTGTGGGAGTAGTTGTACCCTTGGAAAGAACTTGACATCTAGCTTAGTGTCGGAAATAGTGTAAGCGAAGTGTAAAGGTTTTCTCCGCCGGTGAAAGGAGCTTGTTGACTAGTTCAGTTAAACTCTCGAGTGTGAGACTCGGGGAGTGGAGTAGGGCAAGGAAATAGAGTCCTTGTAGACCGAACCACTATAAACAACTTGTTGTGGTTTGATCATTTCTTTCCTTATTTACTCTTTACATATTACTTGCATATTTCATCTACATATACAAAGATCAATATCAATTGATCTTTCAATAAGTTTCAAAACAAAGTTTTTAATTGGAAAATATTCAACCCCTTCTAGTTTTCTACAATTGGTACCAGAGCCTCGTTGCTCAAGAATTTCTAAAATAACTTGTATTTTATAAACTTGAAACGATCCATGGATTCGAAAACTTTAAAGAAGGGCAATCTATGCAAAGACCACCACTCTTTGAAACCAATGGATTTATCTATTGGAAAACCGTTTTGAAACATATGTAAAATCAAAAGATATAGATCTTTGGTTTATTATTGTTAAAGGGATTTTAGTTCTACAACAAAGGATATTTCCGTTGATGAACAAAAGAAATTAGTTGCTAAAACAATGAAGCTAAAATGATGCTTTAGAATGCTTTACCTAGAAAAGAATATGAAAGAATTTTATGTGTGAAACCGCCAAAGATATTTGGGAATCTTTAATTGTTACACATCAAGGTAATTCACAAGTCAAGGATAACAAAATTGATCTTCTTGTTCAACAATATGAACAATTTGTTATCCCTGAAGATGAAACCATTGACTGTGGCTTTGCTCGTTTCAACACTATTATTACATCACTTAAAGCACTTGATGAATCCTTTCGTAGTAAGAGCTTTGTCAGGAAATTTCTTAGAGCACTTCATCCCAAATGGAGAGCTAAAGTGACCGCTATTGAAGAATCAAAAGATCTCTCAATAATGTCACTAGACGAGCTAATTGGCAACCTCAAAGTTCACGAAATGGTAATGGAGAAAGATTCGGAGATCATCAAAGGAAGAAGGGAGAAGATCAAATCCGTTGCTCTAAAAGCAAATGAAGAATCAAGCAAGGAAGAGATCGCTCTAATGGCACATGAGTCAAATGAGGTACTTTTCGACTCTTCTTATTCTTCTATAGATGATGATACTTTGCAAAAACAATATAATCAATTGTGTGAGCTAAGTCTAAAAATCATAACTAAAAATAAATTTTTAAAAACCAAAAAGGAATTTTTGGAAAATGAAGTATATGAGTTGAAAGAAAAAGCAAAACGACTTGAAAAGGAAAAGCAAATGACGATGATTGTAAATCATGTCAAGAGCTTAATCTTGAAATAGAAAACTAAAGCTCACACAAGAGGTTCTAATCGAAAATAATTCTAAGTTTAAAGGTTGAACAAAACATCGCTCTTGCCGATGAAATAGTTAAAATCCATAAAACACCGGGAGACATGAATGGGCTAGGTTTTAATGAAGTATTAATTCCAAAGAGTCAAAACAAAACGGCGAAAAGGACGAACATTCATCAAAATTGTCTGCGAAGCAGCCGACGGACGAACGGAACCAAAATAAGGGTTCCGTCGGTTGTAAAAATGGTGCCGTGGGTACTTGAAATGAGCGAAATGTTCGCAATACTGACCGTCTTGAATTTGTTAAAGTAATAAAGAAAACCAATGATAGTGTTAAACTAAAACCAGCTATTACATCAGGAGTAGGACTTGTCAAAAATGAATTTAGATCAAAAACTACTCAACAACGATATAAAAATTCTTTTGCCAAACGCCCCTTTCCTAAGAGCAACCACAACGTACAACCCAACTACCAACACAACGGTTGGAATCAAAACTTTCCTAGACCATATCAAACTCCAGATTACATGCCATGGAACTCTTACCCATCATTTCCATACATAAATCAAATAAATGGTATGTTTAATCCAAACGGACCCATGAGATATTGGGGACCAAATGCTTGAGTTATTTGCTTCTTAGGTATGCTTGAAAGTTGGATAGGAACCTGATGAATGGATAAAAGATAGTGGATGCTCACGAAACATGACGGGCAACAAAAGTCTCTTCTCATCATACCAAGAGTATGACGGAGGTAATGTCACTTTCGGTAGCAATCTCAAAAGCAAAATCATTGGCAAAGGTACGATTGCTCATAACTCCCTAACTATTGAAAATGTTGCTCATGTGGATAGGTTAGGATTTAATCTACTTAGTATTAGCCAACTATGTGATAAAAAGTATAAAGTACTATTTGATGAAAATGGTAGTAAAATACTAAAAGATGGTATCACCATAGCTAAAGGAGTTAGGAAAAATAACATATACGTCATGAAAATAGATAAAACATATAATGACAAACTTTGCCTAACAACACTAGACGATAACTCATCTCTTTGGCATAGACACTTAGGTCACGCTAATATGAGACTTATACAAAACCTATCTTCAAAAGAGTTGGTTAGGAATTTACCAAAACTAAAATATGACCAACACTTTTGCGACGCTTGCAAAATTGGTAAACAAACACATAGTAGTCACAAATCTAAAAATATGGTGTCCATATCTAAGTGTCTAGAATTATTACATATGGACTTATTTGGACCATCCTCTATAAGAAGCTATGGAGGCAACTTATACACTTTGGTCATAGTAGATGATTACTCAAGGTTTACTTGGACGTTGTTTTGAAAACCAAAATGAAGCTTTTGATAAATTTGAAATACTTAGCAAGAAAATTCAAAATCTTCTAGGTGTCAAAATTGTGTCGATCCGAACGGATCATGGTCGTGAATTTGACAACGAAACTCAATTTGGAAACTTTTGTGATACAAATGGTATAACACATAACTTTTCCGCTTCACGAACACCTCAATCAAATGGAGTAGTAGAACGTAAAATAGAACAATTCAAGAAATGAGTAGAACAATGCTTAATGAACAAAACATACCTCAAAAGTTTTGGTGTAACGCCGTTGACACTTCTACATATATTTTAAATAGAGTCTTAATCGTCCTTTCTTAAACAAAACACCATATGAACTTTATAAAGGTAAAAGCCAACGTTAGGATATTTTAGAGTCTTTGGTTGTAAATGCTTTATTCTTAATACTAAGGATTATCTCACCAAGTTTGACCCAAAGTCTTATGAAGGTGTATTTCTTGGTTACTCTCAAACTAGTAAAGCTTACATTGTCCTAAATAAAGAAACAATGATAGTCGAGGAATCGTTGAACATAACATTTGACGAAAGTCCACCTCCTCTAAGACATCACCTTTTGTAGATGATGACTTAGTTGAAAGTCAAATAACGTAAAGTCAAATTAATGATAACAAGGAAGATGAACCATTAAATAAGCAAATTATAAACATCAAAGAATCTAAAAGTCATCCTTTGGAAAAGTCATAGGACAACTTAATCAAAGAACCTTAAGGTCACAAGCCCAAAATCAAAGTAATTATTTTTGTTTTGTATCCACCATAGAACCGAAAACATAAATGAAGCAATAAAAGATGAATCATGGGTAATTGCCATGCAAGAAGAGTTAAACCAATTCGTTAGAAATGATGTTTGGAAATTAGTTCCAAAACCTAAAGATCAAACCATAATTGGAGCGAAATGGGTTTTTCAAATAAAATGGATGAAAATGGTATAGTATCTAGAAACAAATCTAGGCTTGTTGCACAAGGCTATAATCAACAAGAAGGTATTGATTATGATGAAACTTATGCTCCGGTAGCTAGACTAGAATCTATTAGAATATTACTTGCCTATGCATGTGCTTATGACTTTAAATTATTTCAAATGGATGTTAAAAGTGGTTTTCTTAATGGGTTTATTAACGAAGAAGTGTATGTTGCTCAACCTCCCGGTTTCACCGACTTTGAGAAACCACATCATGTCTTCAAACTCAATAAAGCATTGTACGGTCTTAAGCAAGCACCAAAAGCTTGGTACGACCGAGTTAAGACTTTTCTTATTGATAACAAATACTCTATGGGATTAGTAGATAATACTCTTTTACCAAGAAAAAGAATCACATATTATCATTGTTCAAATATACGTTGATGACATTATATTCGGATCAACTTGTCAAGAGCTATGTGATGATTTCTCTAAAATCATGCACGCGAGTTTGAAATGAGTATGATGGGTGAGTTAAACTTCTTTCTAGGACTTCAAATTAAACAACTAGAAGATGGCATTTTCTTTAACCAATCCAAATATATAAAAGACATGCTTAAGAAATTTGGTCTTGAAGATTCCAAACCAACTAAAACACCCATGTCTTCGGACACTAAACTCACCAAGGACGAGGAAGGTGAATCCGTAGATAACACTAAATATAGAGGAATGATTGGTAGCCTACTCTATCTTATGGCTAGTAGACCCGACATTATGTTTAGTGTTTGTCTATGTGCTCGCTTTCAAGAAAACCCAAATGCATCACACTTAGAAGCCTTAAAAAGGATTTTTAGATACATTAAGGGAACAACGTGTTTAGGATTATGGTATCCCAAAGGAACGGGTGTAGACCATAGTGTATGCCGACTCGGATCATGCCGGTGACTATGTCGATAGAAAAAGTACAAGTGGTATTTGCACTTTTTTTGGACATTGTCTCACCTCATGGTTTGCAAAGAAGCAAAACGGCCTTAGCCATCTCAACTATTAAAGCCGAGTACGTCTCGGCGGAAAAGCATGTCAACAAGCTCTTTGGATGAAGCAAGCTCTCGTGATTACGAATTCATCTCAACGACATTGTGATACTTTATGACAACAATATAATCAATTGTGTGAGCTAAGTCTAAAAATCATAACTAAAATAAATTTTAAAAACCAAAAGGAATTTTTGGAAAATGAAGTATATGAGTTGAAAGAAAAGCAAAACGACTTGAAAAGGAAAAGCAAATGACGATGATTGTAAATCATGTCAAGAGCTTAATCTTGAAATAGAAAAACTAAAGCTCACACAAGAGGTTCTAATCGAAAATAATTCTAAGTTTAAAGGTTGAACAAAACATCGCTCTTGCCGATGAAATAGTTAAAATCCATAAAACACCGGGAGACATGAATGGGCTAGGTTTTAATGAAGTATTAATTCCAAAGAGTCAAAACAAAAGCGGCCGAAAAGGACGAACATTCATCAAAATTGTCAGCGATGACCACGGACCGACGGAACCAAAATAAGGGTTCCGTCGGTTGTAGCAAAATGGTGCCGTGGGTACTTGAAAGATAATGTAATGTTCGCAATACGGACCGTCTTGAATTTGTTAAAGTAACAAAGAAAACCAATGGTAGTGTTAAACTAAAACCGGCTATTACACCGAATCCACACGAAAACGGTGTTAATGACTCCATTTGATCTCGATCAAAGAATCGCCAGATTCGTTTCAAAGACCACATCCTGTATTAAAAATGTGGTTGTAAGAAAGTAGCCCTAAACTTGTGATTTTCGGTACAAATCAAAAGTGAATTATATATACAAATCACTTGTAGTTTGCAGGTATAAATCGCAAGTAGTATTCTTACCTATTCTCGCCAAACATTGAAAACAAATAGTTGGAAAATTTATACTCGTCCGACGTCATTAGAGAGACAACGACAGTCTTCTTATTAAGATAAGGAGAGCAAAGGTAGAGAGCTCGTTTAGCAGCATGTCATCTCGCAGGAGTCTTTAGAGATGCATCAACTACGGGCGGTCATGATCCTGAAATAAAAAACAAAATACTTCTTAATTAAATGAAAAAAAATACAAAAGAAGGAAAATTAAGTATGTTAAAAACCAAATGGGTGTTTGGCAATTTTGTATATAATAATTAAGAGAAAGAAACTCAACCTCGTTGCAAATCTTGTCACTGTTTTTGTCAAGCAATTGAAAGAGTTTATCAGTTTCAGCATCAACCTTTCCATCCTCAGTTGACACGTTCTTGCCATCAACATCATCATGTTCTTTATCTTTGTTAGTGACCTATTCATCCTTATTTTCTTCTCCCTCGCCATCATCCTCTTCACTATCTTCCTCGCCATCATCCTCCTCACTATCTTCCTCGCCATTACTCTCCTCATCGGTGCCTTTCTCATCTTTATTTCCACCGTTCTTACCGACCTCTTCATCATTCTTTTCTTCTTTCTCACCATCATCATCATCACCATCCTCCTCGCCATCACTCTCCTCACTGTCATCTTTCTCTTGTTCCTTATCATCGTCCTTACCGACCTTTTCATCCTTATTTTCTTCTTTCTCACCATCATCCTTATCACTATCCTCCTCGCCGTCAATTTCCTCACTGTCTTCCTCAGTACCTTCCTCACTATCCTCTTTCTCTTCTTCATCACCATCATCCTCCTCACTACCTGCTTTTGCTTTTTCCTCTTTCACAGATTTGATGTCTTCATCACCAGAACCTTCTTCGTCACCAGATTCTTCTTCGTCGTCACTCGAATCATCCTCAGATTCATCGTCGTCTTCCTGATCAACTTCGTCATTTAGATTCATTACCTTCTTGAAGAGTTGACCATACTTCTTAAGGTAATTAGGCAGCTTGGCATCACCGGGGAACAATTTTTAAATTTTTGAGGTCTCTTCTAAATCTTCCATCTTATCGAAATGATGGAAAACTTCGCTTAACCTTCTTACAAAATCCCTACAAACAGTTAACAAAAAAGTATCATTAATTAACTAAAAGTTCATAAATTACTACAATAAAAGTATATAATCACATGTGATCCTATATTACCTCTTGGGTGGTCGGTCGATGGATAAGACAATCGATAAAATCATGTACTTCATCGCTTAAAAAAAAACCTCGCTACCCCACCTCCTGCAGTCCACTCTCCCTGTAGTTCCAAGTCGCCAAAAACACCTTTTTCAATCTCAAGATCCATTCTATTCTTCAGCAGAGTAGAGTTCCAGTCTTTAAGTGATGGACGTGAACGAATGTATGGCATGGCTTCAAACTTGGTTGAATCCAAGTACAAAAGCTAGTTATAAAAACATACAAAAGATATATTAAAACATCAGCTTTAAAGAAAAGTTTAAGAATATGATTAGGCTAAAGTGTCAAATCACAAGTGATTTGACACTGCAAATGCAAATCACAAGTGATTTAAATCACTTGTGATTTACAGTGGCAAATCACAAGTGATGTAAACCACAAGTGATTTATAGTGGCTTACAGTATACACATAAAGCTTGAAATATAAATAGATGAAAAGAAAACTTACAACAAGGAAATACACGGGCCCAATGTAGTAGAGACCACGACGCTCTGGGAGTTTACTCTTATAAACAAAGTTGCAAATATACCCACACCAATCAAGGCGGTCAATCAGTGTCATCACAATGCGTTTCAAGACATCAAATGAAAGATCCCCATTTGTTGTCTCATTCTTACCAAGTGTGTTAGTGACAAGCATAAGAAAATTCAACTTGAACATTAAATCAACGCAGGTTGCGGTTGTAACCTTATCGACAATATGAGGCCCGAATTTTTCCCATCTCGCACATCAAACTGGTTAAGCCACTCTTGTGTCATTGGATCTTCGAGCCAATTAGGTTTCACATCTAGAGACAAAAGTGATCTTCCACCATTAGGAAGTCCTAACATATCATGAACTTTGTCATCATTCACATGAATAGTTCCTTGTTTTAAGCATACAAAACTCCTTACTATCAAACAATTTCACAAACCAAACGACCCAATCTCCACAGAATTACTACTTCCATATTAACTCCATATAACGATCCAAACCGATACTATCCAAAAATGACTTCATATTCGGTTTCCAGACTACTGAATTGCTTTAAAAGCGAAATAGGAACAACCCTTGAACGCATACCACGATATTCACTATCAAGAAACTCCTTTTTAACTTTTGCCTCACTTGGACCCTTTTGTTTCCGCCTTTTTTTTCCTTTATGTAAACTTGATTCGGAACCAGAGTCATCTTCCTTCTTCACATCTTTTAGAGGTTCCCCCTCTACAACATTCTTACCCTTATCCTTAGCAATGGCTTTGATCTTCTTAACACTCTCTTTTTTCTCCTCTTCCGCTACAAAAGAATCTGAAGTCTTTCTTTTCCTAGACTTGTCCTTCCTAGATGGTTCCACCTCAAGTTGCTCCTTCGACCCGTGTGGACTTAGACTTTCTAGAAGGATGTACCTCTACTAGCGGCTTCGCCCGCTTATGTTTATAATGAGTACGTGGCGGATGTACATTACCTTGAGTTTTTGTCTTATTTTTCAACATTAAGCCTAGGCGGTGAGAAGGCTTCACCTTTGCATCGAGCTTCACCTAAGAAGGCTTCGCCTTTGCATCGAGCTTCGCCTCGAAGGCTTCTCCTTTACATCGAGCTCGACTTTGGACCAGAATCACCTTTGGTTCGGGATTCGCCTTTGCCTTAGGATTTGCCTTTGGTTCGGAGCTTTGACTTTGGGTTAGATTTTGACTTTGGCTCAGATTTTGACTTTGGGTCAGGCTTTGGCTTTGGCTCAGAAGGAGAGTCACGGGAGGTCGTAGTCTTAGTTAATCTAGTTTTTTTTGGTGCTTCATGAGAAGGACTGTCAGCAGCCTCACTTACTTCACTGATGCGAGGTAAGGATGGGTTGGACTTCTTTTTAGTTGCTAATTTATCAACAATTTCTGAAGATGGTTTAGGATCTGTGACACCTACATAAAACAATTGAAAAGGTTTGTAAGAAAACGTAAACTACTTTTAATTAAAAGTAAAATAACATGTTTAAGTATTTGTAATTCATTTCTGAGTAGCCTACATTACATTTTCACTTCTGATCAGGGAAAATCACTTGTGATTTTTGAAAATCACAAGTGATCTGTCCAAATCAGTTGTGATTTTCAAAAAACACAAGTAATTTTCCCTGACCAAAAGTGAAAATGTAATGTAGGCTAATCAGCTCCACTTATGAGTTTGGCTACAATGAGTATGTTTGTCTGAAAAGTAAGGTCAAAACAAATAGTTGCATTCGCATTGATAGATAAGAAAGTAAAGATGATATGTGACTATAAATACCTTTGGGAACATCGGTAGTTTTGTCTCAAGCTTTGTCCTTAAAAAGTCGATGTTTTCAAAAGCATATCAATTCCAAGATCATCGTCTGCAAAGTCATCAACATCAAAGGTTAAAACGCAAGAACCAAAACAAGCATATAATTAGCGCTTATTATAACCAAAATCGATATGCAAAGAATTTCTCGACTACGGATCGAAAAGAAAAAGCGAACCGAGACCGCAAGATACTCATTTCTAACTAGATTCAAAGCGATTGGTAATTATATTCCACCAAAATAGACAACTATAGACTGAAATGTAAAAGCATAATACAGCTTCAGCTATGTAAAACCGGAAGGTTTATGCGCTTTGGGTGATTCAAATTGCTATGTTTTCATTTTAACCTTCTCTAGAACAATATATAAAGTACCAAGTCTAGTTGTGGTCGATTTGGTGGCAAAATTGTACATAAGTTCATTAGTTTACACTAGTTAACATAAGTTAACATATAAGTTTTTAAACTTCTTTTTATAAGTTTTTACATGTGATCAATATAACTAGAAATATATAGCATATATAAGTATGAAAACATAGAAGTAAACACGAGTAAGAGCTCTCTTACAAGGATTGGTGTTGGAATAGATAATATTAACAAGAACTAGGATACTAAACCTAAAGCTTGAACAGCAACTCTAGCTTCCAATATTTCAACCGAAGACTTGCAAAACTCTTGCTATCAACTTAGGATCTCTTGAAATATTTTTTGAAAACTTCTCTTAGAATCCCCCTTGTGTAGCTTTCAAATGATCCATGGAATGAAGGAATTTGTGCTTCATTTAGGTAGGGATTAACAAGATCTTTAAGGGTGATGTGAAACTTGTTAATAAAAAATCAAAGAATCAATGTGTTGCGATTTTATGGTGGCTAGTTTTTGGAAGAGAACAAGGGAAGAAGTGAGATGTTTCTAGTCACAATGGATGAGAAGTATATATGGTGAAATGAGGAGGTTAAGTTTTAAGATATTTTCAAGTCTTAGTTAGTAAGTTATGACACATGCATGTATCTAATAAATTCAAGGCTTATCACCAAGCCACCAAGGCTTGGTGAATCCCTAAAATTTCTTCCATGGTCTATCTTGGATGACTAGGTATGAGTTTTGATGTTATCTTGCTTTTACGGAGTCCGTTTTGGTCCCGGTAATCGCTAACTGTAAGTCGTAAAGTTACGAAACTTAAAATCAGGTATCATAAAAATATGAAACTTGTAGAAGTGATTAAACTTATTATTATACTCCATATCTATACTAATTCATAATGCATTTAGGCCTTCTAAAATTAGAAGGCTTAAAAATTCAGACTTTTTTACTTGCTTATTATGGATAGATATATTATAATGCATGTAAAATTAAGATAAGGAGCTCCAATCATGAGATGACATGTGTCACTTCTTAACAAACTCCAAGCCTAACTTCTAACAAACTCCAATCCTAACTCCTAACCACCAAAAATTAATATAAGAATCTCCAATTATAAAATGACATGTGTCACTTCTCAACTAAAAATTCATCTTTATTTTCAAATTAAAATATCTTTTATCTACTTATTTATATTATAATCTAATTTCACCATATTTTTAAAATTTTATGCTCTTTAATTCAACATCCATTTTAATATATTTTATGAGTTTTTAGTTTTATATTTTTAGTGGGTTTATTTTATTTTAATTCAAATTTTACAACTTTAACCTTTATTTCATTTATTCCAATCAATATAATCTTGATTCGTCAAAATCATATACTTTTGGGAGTGTTTGACGCGTAAGAGATTGCGAGGTATTTTTATATGCGGAATAATGATGTCGCGTAAAAGTTACTGGTAACCCAAACAAACACTTACAACTAACACATATACATTTGAAGTGTTGTGAAACGATTAAGCTAAACGGTAAGCAAACACATATAACTATACTTATCGCCACTGTCACCACCATCTCATCACATCACCACCTCAAAACATTTGTTCGCTACAAAATAGTCATCGGGTACCCGCCGCCGCATTGCGCGGGTACCCTTCTAGTAAGTAAATAAAGGGAAAATGACGCGAATAGACCGCGCGCCCTGACGCTTATCACTTTCTGAACCACTTTTATTTTTAATTTGATAATAGACCGAGGGCAACCGCTGTCATTGGGCAACTCATAGAAATTGTGACAAGTGTCCCGTATGTGTAAGCTATTGTTTTTTGGCCAACCAAAAATCGCTGGCAACCGTATTTTTTAAAAAGGATTTTTTGGTCATTTTACATTACATAGAACGTACACAATTGAATAGTGAAAGTACATTACATATGTATTCAAAATCAATTTCCCACTCGCACAAAAACATTCATAGTTACCGTTTTTCTCTGTTTTTGCTTCTCGCATAAAAACATTGTAACTAAGTTGTTTTCACAAATGAGACCGTCTTCTTCGTCAGTCCCTCTTTTCCTTGTATCTTCGCTTATGTCACCACTATAAAGGTATACTGTTGAGTGGAACCCACATTGGATTGATCAAGTTTGTTTAAAAATGTGGCCAAATATGGTACGTAAATATTTTCCTCGTTGTTTATTGTACATTATTTATTTCCAATTGGTTATATGCTTCAACAAATCGTTGTTGTTATTCGATTAATACCTTTGATTTTTCCTCTTTATGTCTCGTCGATTCGTAATTATGTAGGGTATAATACGGTAGATGTCGTCTGTTAGGTATGTAACATAACCCGGTTCATTAAAATTTTAGTGGCACTCTCTAGACTAATAAAGAGTGGTTTATACGCATCGTATACGCAATTGTTTACTGACGTTGGTATAGATTCCATCCATGGTCCGATTTAAATTATTTTTTGTTGACCTTTTTAGGACTATGAAGCTAAGTTAATCATTACCATGAACTCAACTACTTTTGGTTGATAAAGCAAAATTTAGACGCAAGACGCCGCATCTTGTTTAGGAATACCTGCTTTGGAAGATGGATTGATTTGTTGTTTTTTGAACATGAAACGCACATCATAGATTATATGCTAAGGAAACAGCATAAAGTCAACGATTCTCATTATGATATGCCCTTCATTTTTTACATTGAATGGCATGCTTTACATTTTGGTCATCGTGAGTTTTGTCTAATGACCGGTCTGCGGTTTGGATCTCTAAGCTTTGGGTTGTATACATCTGGTTCTCTAAATTTTCGTAACAGGGTATTTCCTTACAAGCAAGGGTATATTCTAACCAACTTAGATGTTATTGGTGTTATCGTGGATGAAGAGCGGTTTCGACAGATATCTGATGAAGATGTTGTACGTCTTTGTCTTTTGTTAGCCTTAGAGGTGATCTTTATAGGTCCTTTGTTGACATGCGAGGTGAATGATACACTGATGAGGTTAGTTGACAATCTAGATGATTGAATGCTTTTCCATGGGGTGAGCATATTTGGACTCATTTATACGACCAACTTCATAATGTATTTGATAAGCACGCGGATGACCACCTTTTAAGATTGAAGAAAGATCCAAAGCATTGTCCAACATACACACTATCTGGATTTGTGTTTGGGTTTCAGGTATCCATTTTCCAACTTAACATTTTTACTGATTTGTATATAAGTTTATGTTTTATTTTCGTTTTTTATTTTTTTATTCTCATAGGTGTAGATCCTTGAGTCGTTTGTAAAATCTCATGCTTGGTGGATTAAACATCCAAATGTGATACCAAGGACACTTGCCTGGTCTAGGAAGTCCATCTTTAAAAGAACGATCGTTCGAACCTTTTTCAAACGTAAGCCGCTTAAACTTTGTTGTTATTTATTTATTGTTTATAGGTAAAAAAGTAAACCTACACACAAAATTAGATATTCCATTTCCACCTATCTAAGCACACAATATCTTATCGGACTCGATTCTTCATCAAATGCTTTTATATATCCGCTTTCTTTTCATTCTACCTTGAGGCTTGCCTTTGATGGCCAAATGAATTTCATAATCGCAATATTCTCAATCTTTCTCGTAGTGGATGAACAATTGGATTAGTTGATTTTGTACACGCAAATTAAGGCTATATGCTCTCTCTACTTTTAAACTTCAATGTTGGCTCTGAAATCCCTTTACCCTTTCCAATATCAGGTTCAGTAACTACACCTTTCTACACAGTTTCACCAATCTGTAGACTCTTAGCAATAGGTTTGGGTGCAGGGATAGGGTCTAATTGCTTTATGTTGAGCAATTGTATGGCAACCTCATTCTCAAGCTTATTTTGGTTTTGGTGCTGGTGTTATTGTGGTGCTTATAATTGTAGCTGATTTTGCCTCTGGGCTTGAAACGTCTGAATTGGCAGTGGCTATAATAATACCAGCAGTTGTTGCAGCAGTGGTTACTTCAATACTATCAGCGGATGCAGCAACACTGGCACTGATTGCCTGCACCACTTCCTTATCCTTTTCTTCAACTGCAGCCTTTAAAGAATCATCCAGTACTGCTTCTTGACCTTCCATGCGTCGCCTTAATTTGTACTCTCACTCCTCCCCTGTTTGGATGCATCATCTAAACTTTTAATCATATTGCAGCTTGCCTTCTTTCCCAGTTTCTTCACTTTCCTGAATGCATGGAACCTTGGCCTTCGTAGTCTCTCCAAAACACTTACCCTCTTCTTTGAACCTCCTGATTGTTTCAGCGCGAGTTGTTGTCAAATTTTTAAGACCAGTGATCTTTGACTCCATACTTGTGAATATATCCGTCAATTTGAGATTGAGTTTCATATTATCCTCACCACATTGACCTGTGTAACCTGGTCCTAGAAGTGGATCATTGGAATTGTCATCATTTAGAAAGCCATTAGTCGTCAAATCATGTTGGTGTTCCAAACTACCTCATCTATTCGAGATGTGTCTAACATTGCATCAAACCTAGCACGAACATCCATGTCCCCAAATTAGCCATTGTCTAGGGATTCCTCCACCGTGTTGAATTGCAAAGAACTATTCACATTAGGAGTTGCCATTGGTTGGGTCGTTCTTACGTTTCCACCGCCTCCTCGGCGGTGATTTGGGGAATAAATATGTTATCACCAAATGTTACAAAACAGCCTCGATAGTTTCCACAATCATCGAAACTAACTAGCGTGATTGCCCGTAACAAGCGGTGTTTTCAAGCTAGCTAGCGGTGGAAATATTATTTGCGTGATTGCCCGAACTAGCGCTTTATGACTTTAATTACGAATCCCTTACAAAATGGTGTCGTATGTATCTCAAAGTAATTAACTAAACCATATATTTTTTTGAACCATTCTTGAACTTTAGGATTCAACTACAATTCGATCTAAGACCTACTATAGATGAGTTCCAATGTGCATGGTGGATAGATAGTCAAGATTTTTCAATGACTACGTTCCCGGACCGCGGTCGGGACCCAACACGACCTTGTTGATACCTACTTTTCGAGGTTGGAAAAGTCACGGCAATGTCTGGCCGGTTTGAAAGTAAATTCAAAACAATGCAAGAGTGGAAGTAGTTCCAACAAAAAAGCCTTAAGGATCATGTAATTTCCGATCCGAATCGCCAAAATTTTAAACTTGAGTGTAATATTCGTGTTCTCTTTATATTCATTATAACATAAGAATAGTAGATTCACTTTTGTTTTAACATCACTGCGAATTTCCTAACACTTAGACCTTCATGTGTTCTTGCACATGATGTAACTGGTGGTCTTGGGTATTCCTTTCAACTAATCTATAGTTATTTCTCGCGCCATTGTTTATTTTATAAATTTCATGCATATTTTTTACTGGGACAAACTTGATTTTGAGTCACATTTTCCAAACACAAGGATCGCCATTTCCGATTCACTTAACAACATTTATCTCAAACCGATCGACTTGCCGGAATCGATGTGGTCGTTGCTCGGTTAATATTTCTTCTTTGCATTTAATTGTATGGCGTTATATACAAATGTCATCGCTATTAGTCTATTCCGGAGTATCTCCTTTTAGAGGAATTGAGATTCGTGTTGGCGAGAGGAAGAAAGGTTACAGCTTGGAAGAAAAGAAGTTTGAATCTCGAGGCCAACATCTTAAAGGTCGGAAGAGGCTAATAGGTTGCGGTTGGAAGAAGTCGACATGTTGAAGTTGGAGGAGAAGAAGAAGAAAAACAAAGCGCTTTATGAATTCGTCACATTTTCAAAGGCTTTAAGTCGGTTACCACCCGACAAGAGGATTCTCATGGAACTGTTTACCACAAAATAATGCAAGTTAAGCGGCATAAAATAAAAAACACGGTCCTAACATGAACGACCCAACTATTCTTGAGGATCTTAATAGAGTGAAACCTTGGGTAGAGGTATTGTGATACTTTTTACGAACTTCTCAATATACTTGCTTATCAATAATGCTCTGTCAAACTAATACATTGAACCTGTTTTCTAGGATCTAACTAGATGGTTTCATTCTGTCAAAACTTTTTGGCTGTGTGATGAGATTGAAGAATTCCTCTGTGATCCTGATAGACACCGGTGTAAATTTCCATGGTAAGATGATTATACTGTAGACCTCAATTTCTGGCTTCGCTTAGTTTGCTTAGACCCTGCTAGAAAAGGTTGGCTAACTAAGGAGGTTAGTTTATATACGCATTCTTATTCGATTTTATTTTTACCACATTGTTGATTTTCACCATTTCTTAAATTGGTATTTTATTTATGCAAATGCGCACATATAGACCTATGGGTTAACTACATGTGGCACGACGACCTCGTAATGCTAAGCGGGTGATGGTTAGTAGTTACTTTGTTCGATTCTTCTTCAAAATGGCATGCCGTGTTTTATGCAGACGGACGAGGTATCCCATGCCCGGAATGATGTTGAACAGTAATACATTTACTTTTCATTTCCTCCTATTTTTACCATTTACGGTCACTCAATAATCAGGTAGTTCATGATAGCAACTTTAAAAACGGAATCTTTTAAAGTATGAACAAACTTGATATTTGTCCCTCAAATCATAAACTTTCCTTTACGTATTAACAAACTTGATACTCACAAACTTTATCCACAACTTTTGATCTATCAGCAGTTCTTCCATTGCCACTAGCCGTGGTTTTTGTTAAAAGATGCTATTTGATGCATACTTTGAATAATTCGTCCAATGAACCAAAAACCAAACAATCCTCCCCTAAATTTGATATTTACAATCCAAATCATCAAGTTTCTTCTTAGGCACAAAATACCTTCTTTTTGGACGGTGCTTCCAAAGTGCTATAATCTGTATGTTCCATATCAGAATCTGAACCATAATCGACAGTTTTTTTTGCCGTATCTACCATTCTCTTCTTTCTCCTTTGAAGCTTATCCTTGATCGCTAAAAGGGGTTTCAAAATCAGCAATATCTTTTACATCTGTTAACCTTTGGCCTCCCTTGTCGCGCCGAACCTCTTACCCTGTGCTGCAACTTTCTGATTGTGTCATCCTGAGAAGCGGTTATTTGTTGTATGCCAGTGATCTTAGACTCCATTGTAGTACATTTATCCGTCAATTCCTTTATAAGTGTTGAACCTAAGACCTTGATAGATCTTTGAGCGCTCGTGAATCGTTAGTAATGTTTATGTAATCACAAACACACTAATAGAAAGTCTCTATTACTTGTATTCTAAAGCGGAAAACAAACACAAGTAACAACACATATAACTAAGAATACTTTGATCCTCTATGGATCTTTCAATAATACTAAAACCTGCTTTTCAAACTCGTACATCATACATACTAATGTGTTCCTTTTATAGATAAGGAACCCTAAACCGTTTCACAAGAAACGTATAATCATAAAACTAAAAGAAGATATACATAATCACTTCCTAATAAAGCTCATTCATATCCTAACTAACTATAAAATACGCGGAATAACTATATCCGCAGAAACAAGCTACACGGTTTTACTACTTCTGAAGAAACACTTCTTCAGCAGAATCCATGAACTTCAACAGAATCCGTCAGCAGTATCTTCAGCAGAATTCTTATTTAGAGAATTCCCAACAATCCTCCCCTAATATTGAATTTGACATGGTTAAGTTCAAGACTCTTGATAGATCGTTAACACTTGAGAACAAGAGGATTGTATTCGAACATCAGCAACAAAGAAACAAAACACACACATCTCTATGATGCAAAACCTTGAAACCTCTTATCTTTGCAGCAACAAATGACAAAGTGTATATCAAAACATATTAGTTTCATACTATTCTCATCAATCCAGGTGTGTTAACTCCTGTGAGAGGTGAATCATTGAAAATAATGGATTTGATGTCTCTTTACCAATAGCTATTACTACTGGAGTAGCCAAATGTTTAAGTTCAAAAACAATGGTACACTGATAACCATTGATTTTTAGCAAATCAGCAGCTATAAACGGATTTGAAATGTCTTTACCTGTAGCCGTTTGCTCAGGACTAGTCAATTCTTAGGTGAAAGAATCACCTTTGGTGAATTGAGTACCAAATATGGTATTCCACTGCCTTTACCACAAGCCATATACTTGTGGGCTAGCCAATTATTGGATTCCAAAAAGGAATAAGCCATGGTGAATTGATGACCATACAACCCTCAAAGAATTAAGCATGGGTGAGTTAGATACCCTATGATTTTGAGCAAACCATTACGGTATCAACATATTTGATGTGTCTTTACCAAAGTCGTACCCTTTGGACTAGCCAACTCTTGGATGTACACAAGTCACATCCGTGAGTTGATAACCATCAAAAGATACAAAGATTTTTTTTAACTAAGAATAATAAAACAAAGAAAGAAAGAAATACATATAAACAAAGAATGAAAGGATACAAAATACCAGAATCAAGAAGAAGCTTTGTGTTGTAGAAGCTTTGACTTGATCAACCCAATCAATTGTTCAGCATGTGTCATATCATTCCCCACTGGATCAGGAGGAACTTCCAATTTCCTTCGAAGCATACGTTTCAGCAGTTTAATGGACAAAGGATAATGCTGATCAGAAAACATACAGACAGAAAGTCCACACTTTGTCTCCACAACATGCACATTTGAAATAGGGTAAAATCTCCAAGTATCAACCTTCCACTTATGTGAATTCTTCCAAATTGAATACCCTTTACCATTTGGAGACTGAGAATAAAAAAGAACTTGAAGATCTCCCAATAAGTACAAACCAGAACCTTGTGGTGTATGAGTGGCATAATACTGTGTGACAAGTCCATGGAGAGTAATCAAATCTTGCCTATCCACCAAATGAAGGATGTTTTTCAAGAAAGTAAACTGCATAGAAGAGTTATCCAACCTATATATGGTGTTAAGTTGTCCATCAGTCAATGTCCATTGTGTCAACACACCATAAGAACCCTCAGGAAAAGTTGCAGAAGAACCCACTTTGAGAAATGTTGTATTAGCGACCTTAAGGTCCAAATGCTTGAAGAACCACCCTTGTGAGATTTATGAACCCGAGGCCTTCTTCCCAGCTAATCTCACAGATCTCCTGATGGTAATGTGTCTCCTTTTGGACATCCTTTTCCCCCTCCTACCAGGTATATAAATACCCATAGAAAAAGAAGAAGGTACCTTCTCAGATGCACCAGAGGCATCTTCAGCAGGACGAGAAGATGTAGAAACAGAGGGAATTAGAACAAAACCACCCTCTTCATACAATTTATCAAGTTCTTCTCTGTCCTGTTTAGCTCTAGCAGCTTCTTGTTCAGCTCTCCTAACCATGTCTGCATCAGATGTAGACAGATGTAATCCTTCTTGTGCAGCAGATGCAGAAGAAGGAATAATATCAGGCTCAATAGTGCTAGTAGTTTCCTTTGGATCCATCGATGTATCAGCAGCACTGGGTGAGGCTTCAGTAGAAACAACAATAGGTTCACCAGATTGTACTCTCTTAGAAGAATGTACACCTTCAGTAGGTTCCTTAACAGAAACAACATGAGTGCTCAGCTGTGCTCTATCATCATCAAAAGAATCCACAATCTCAACTTTCTTAGGTCTTTTGGCTTTTGGAGCATCCATACCACCCGCAATCCTTTTCACTTTAGAAGCTGGTGGAATATGCTTCATGATCTTATTGTAAATACTGGTCAAGTCAGAGTCAGATAAAGCCCAGACTTGCTTCTTTGTCAAACCAGATTGATAGAGAGCAGAGATCTGATTATACACCACATGTCGCATATACATTTTCTTATGTGACGCAGTCTGTGGTTTCTCCCTCTTAGCTTTAGCCCTTTGTGTAGCAATATCTTTTCTCTTTTCAATTTCAGCTTTCTTATTTTGTTGTCTAATAGCCATCATTTGTGCAAGAAAGTTTTCACTATTAAATGAGCTCCTAAAATGCTTTGAGCAAGAGTAGGATTAAAAGCGGCATGAAGAGTGTACGAATCCCATTGCTCATCAAGAAATTAATAGATTGTGCATCCAATTCTCTTTGTCTCTCGGAGGCAAAGTTGTAGTAAATCGATCTGCTATCTTTTGTGCCAATGCTTGACCCTTCATCAAATCTTCATACTCTTTTAGCATTCGAGCTTGCTCTAACCTTTCCATTTCATTACAAGATCCGAACCAAGATCTTCATCAACCATAACCCTTTCCCTATGTCGAAATATCCATAGTAGGAACATTGGTAGCATGCTCATGAGAAGAATCTGAACTTCAACAAGTCCATGGAGAGAACCCTTGACCTCCTCCCATCTGACGACCATAACCACGATTCTGAACTTCAACACGTCCATTGTTCACAACAGGCTGATTCCTTGTGTTTGACGAGGAGCGAATGCGATTGTTGGATTTGTTTGTATATCAGCCGAAGGCTTTAGCAATCATAACAAATCCTTGTTGCAATGCATCGAAAGTTTCGGAGTCCTCATTAGCTTCACTGTAAAGTGCTTGATCATTGTTGTTGTTGTATGGAACCAATTGAGATTGTTGAGATTGTTCTTTGTGACGGATCATATGGTGTAATTGTTGCAGTTGGTTGAGGAGCGGGTTGAGGAGCTGGTTGAGGAGGATAACTAGTTTGAGCCCACAAAGCAAGTTGTTGATTGTCCGGAAGTGATGGTGAAACAGTTTGTCCACGGATAACCCTTTCTTTGTCAACTTCTTTTTGATGTGGTTTCAAATAGTCGTACAACAATCCGTAAGTAGCATGATGAAGATTCTTCGCTTGACGGATGAAAATGACATATTTTTCCCACTCAGGACCAAGACTACTTAGGAACTTAGTGTTAACAGCAATTCTTGGCATGATGATATTGTGTTTGTCCAAGTCATTGATGATATCAGAGAATCGATGATGATATGACTCTAATGTCTCTTCGGGTTCAATCATGAAGTGTTCATAAGCCAAGTAAATTTTGGATTCCATATCTTCTTGATTAAGTTCAGTGCCTTCCATGAGAAGATGAATATGTTCCCACATCTTTTTTGCAGTCTTTTGAGCATCCACACTTCGAAGGATTGAATTGGGTAATCCTAAAAGGATATATTGCATTGCTAGCTCATCAGCTTCGTAGTGTAGAATTTCATCACCAAAAAGGTCAGCGACAGTTGCAATGTTTGTGAGATCATCTCTTGGTGGAATAGCATTTGGATCTCCGGGTGTAACGTGAATAGGCATTTGAAATGGACCTTCCAAGATGACCATCTTTAAGAACTTTCCATGTGGCTTCTTTAGATCACAAAACCTAAAGAACCTAATCACCCATTGATCATAGTTTCAGGGAGTGAGCATTGGAGGTCTATCAAGTGATCCTTTCTCATGAATGGATTGTTGGCTACTTAAAGCTTCACACACCTTTGCAAACCAATTCGGTTCCTTTATAGTATTCCTGGATGGATGTTGATTGTAAACGTTTGTGTAAGGTTGTACTTGAAGACTAGGTGGTGGTTGAACCATTTGAGGTGGAATTGCTCCTTGTTGTGGATAATGTTGTTGATTGAATTGTTGTTGATAAATTTGTTGTTGTTGATTGAATTGTTGATGTTGTGGACTTAGTTGTTGTTGTTCTTTGTTGATTATACGTGTAAGGAAAGTAGTTAGAGTATGGTGGTTGAGACATGTTGAAAACTTGTGTTGTTAAATGTATCTTTGTTGTCGAATGAAACGT
This sequence comes from Chrysanthemum lavandulifolium, assembly GCA_022545495.1. NCBI lineage: Eukaryota > Viridiplantae > Streptophyta > Magnoliopsida > Asterales > Asteraceae > Chrysanthemum > Chrysanthemum lavandulifolium. The sequence goes on from CM040244.1 coordinate 209,187,305, forward strand.
TGTTGATGAAGTATCTTTAGGCGTAGAAAAACCAAGTTTAGGCAAAGCAACACTTAGGCGTAAAAACACCAAACATACGCGTAAAAGCAATAGTTACGCGTAGGATTAGCTTACGCGTAAGAATTGAGAAACACTAAAGTTATGCGTAAACTGAAGGTTAGGCATAGAAAACTTAGGCGTAGGATTAGCTTATGCGTAAGACAGATCTTAGGCGTAAGAAAAATCTTATGCGGAAAGAGTTCTACGCATAAGTTTGAGATTATGCGTAAGATTAGGGTTTTGCCCAAAAATCCTTTACACTATCACGGTTGAAAAGATATCCAAAGTCGAAGTGTTTTAGGCTTATCCAAGCAAGAAAACACTAAGTAAACCACTAAAACGAAGATCGATCCAAGGAAGAGTTACGCGTAAAAATAGGGTTTTGTTACGCGTAAAACTTAACCAAAAGTGATTTTAGCCCAAAATGATTCTAAACCAAATTTTTGTTATGAAACAGCTTCAATATCACCAAAATAGCACAAAAGTGTGAAACTTGATGATCCAAAACTCCTAAACACGTTATGCGTAAAAGTAGTCACACGTTTAAAATCAAGCTTAAAACAATGATCCACACGTAAAGTTTGAAACTTTTGCCAAAATGTAAATTTTTACACCTAAAAACGTTGAAAGTACAAGAATCTTGGATTAAAAAGTGTAAAAATTGAGTTTTTAAGCGTGTAAAAGTTTAAACAACGAGAGTTACGCGTAAGACCACAAATAACTTCAAAAACAAAATCTTTTCACCCAACTATTTGTCGAATGATACCACTGTTAGGTCACCATATTAGTAACACAAGCATCAATATAAGAAATTGAAAGAAGAGATCGGATGAACAACACACACACACACACGTATGCTAATATGTGAAAGGTTATGCGTAAAGGTGAATGTATGAATTGAACAACCAACCTTCAATAGAAGGTTTACAAGAGTATTTATAGGAGGGAACTAGGGCAACACACCAAGTTCCCATCCTTTCCTTATTAGGCTTGGGCCAAGGCTTATGGGCCTTCTACATAAGCCTTAGCATAATATCAAACATAAAGGCCTAATTAAGCTAACTATTACATATTAATTACTAACACTTGAATTCTAGTTTAGCAGTGATTCCAACAATCTCCCCTTAAGTGTTAGTGATTGATAATATAAACATTGAAGGTGCTGATGTAATAGTAGCTTTGACGTCTTCTGACATTCTTCTTTCTTGTGAGAAGAATTGCCTTGATTCGAACAATCTCCCCATTGTAGAGGAATTGTTTCCTTTGAAAAGTTATGCTTTGACATCATCATTTTCTTTGTTCTTTGATCTTTGTTCTTTGTGATGGTAGTGATAGTATGTTGTTGTTGTGCGCATCGGTCACCGTTGCTCAAAGGTTCCACGTCTTTCTCTAACATGCTCACACGCTTTTTAACGTTGGATTTCATCTTCGATGTAGTTCTCTTAGTCTTTTGACTTTGTATATTCTTTGACTTTGACGAAGAATCATTCGACTTTGTGTTGCCTTTTGAGAGAACTTCCATTAGTGATGTTGTTGGTATGAGCATGTGGAGAATCAGCACGATCATCCGCTCGAGCTTCCATAAGAAGAAAACATAAGAAAGGTTAGTGATAAGCGGATTCCAAGACTTACAAGTTTGAACTTCGAGCGTGTTAACAACATAGTGTGAAAACACATCTCTAATTCTCACAAAGGTCGCTCTCGAACTGAGTCCCACAAGTGAGATAACGCGATGTACCGGGCACACCTCTGCTTCATATGAGTCGCCGAGGTACATCAAGCATCACCTCACGATCGTAGACCGTTTGAGACACACTAAGCGTAATCCACGGGAGTTACCGAAGTGACTCGCCGTCGGGGTGTTTGATGTTGACCTGGCAGAGTTTCCATTCAATCACTGAGGATCACATATGTGAACCTCTCATAAATGTTCTCGACAGATTGCTAAGATCTGTGAAGGACATGATAACATATCACTTGCGTTCTTATGTTGAACAACAAGCGATGAATTGTCAAGTGTACCTAAGAGATCTTTTGATGAATCTTGTGGCTCTAGACTCAATAGTGCACTTTGGTTTTCTTGAGCGGAGACTAGGGAGCGGGTCTCCTTCTTCAATACCAGCAATCTCTAAGAGAAAGCTGATAATTTACGTAGCCCTGTGAGAATGAAACAAGCTTCTGTTGGGAGAAACTTGAGTGGCTAAGAAGGTTTAGTGCATGCGTCACTAGGTCTATGACGACTTTTATCTTCAATACGGTGTCATCTAGTGACGACCAAAGAGTATATGAATTGAACCCGTGTCCGCCTAAGTTGAGTAACTGAGGGCTATTTCTTTTCACCCTTTTCTTTGCATTTCTTTTTAATTCTTCAACTCCTTCTTTCTCCTATTCTCATATTCTCCCTTTTATGATCATACCTAGGGACTTCTAAGTACTAACTATTTGTGATGTCCTTGGGTAGATCCTTCGACTCTGGCGGATCATAGGACACTTATTCCTAACCTTAGTCACCTTATAGCTCCATGACTAACCTATGTTGCCATAAAACCATTTTCTTGAAAATCTCTCAAAGTGTTTGTGAATGAAAACATTTTGTACCACCGTGAGAGTTTTATCTTTTGTAGAAATACTCCCCTCCACACGTGCTTAAGTGTTTAGACAAAAATCGCACGGTGAGAGAAGAGCGACACTTTTGAATTGATCGACTCAAGATAGACAATCCCCGTGAGACACGGTTCGCTGCATAGTTAAAGAGTTACATTGTCGACTTTAACGTGACAACTAGCTCTAATAACTACCTTGAAGGTGTGGACAAACCTCGAAGGTTGTCAAACCCATCAAAGTTCATGTCTATCAAGAGCTTCTCGAATAGGTACAATCTACTCGGATAAGTCTAGGAAGACAAATCTTTTCGATTTATGATGAGCTCGAGCTCGTTAATTCATGGGTTAAGTCTTATCACACGAGGATTTAATAGCAAATCAACATATTTCTTATCACATTAATTTTCTCCCCCTCAAAAATGGCATATAAATGTTATTTTTTATAACGTTTTGATATTAAATATGACCATTTTGAGTTTTGTGGGAAGATTTCCATGAAGAACATTTTGTTTAACAAAGATTTTAGCAAATACTCCCCCTCAACAAGTAATACTAACTTTTGAGGTTTTTAAAACGTAAGGGGAAGTACTTGTTCTTTTGAGTAAAACTTTGGAAAATGAAAGTTTTGATAAGTTTTACTCAAAAGTAAGAAGCTTTCGCTCCTTTTATAAGGATTGTGGCACTGAAGCGTACCACATGGTCCTTTCATTACAAGAATGGGTTGTACACTGTTATGTGTGCACAAGCCATTGTCACTAAATAATCACATATCCAAATCAATATAGAAAATGAAACAGTTTAAGGGGTACCAGGAGATTCAAGTAGTCCAGCAATAACGCCAGGAATGTGAACTGGGCGTTGATAGCCTGTGAGAGCAATCCTGGGACGACCACCTACGAAGCTCTCCAATGTTACGAATCGGTCCCTTCATGATAACCTTTCATCGATCCGAGTGATGATCCTCTTAACACCCTTTTCTCCTTAGAATTCCATCTCTTCTTCGACCCGCTTCCTTCATGTATCTCCTTTAACCGATAAGCTAACCCATCCCCGACTTTCTTGATGTGTGATCTCCAAACTTATGAAGATCTCTACACGCCATCAAGCGATTGCGATGTAGTTCACTACGAAACTACTCCAAACGGTTTCTTCATGAGAGTGTATTGTGGAAGATGGTTGATGTCGGGAAGTTCTAGGCGAGGTCCGTAAAGTTGACACGTGTTTGATACGATTCAACGGCAAGTTGCAAGTCTTCTACACGTTCACGGATCACTATGCTTATGATGAAGATGAGTACGGACTTGATGTATTCACGTTGATTTCAATGAGAATTGTCTCATTCTTCCCTGCACCTTGGCACGACATGCATCTTCAATGTCGTTGAGAGACAAATTCTAAAAGTCCGCTTCACGTAAATCATAGTCCCTTTCGCCTTGTCTTTTGACCACCATTTTCTTGAGGAAAGTGTAATCCCATTTAGACGAGAGAGCTACATGCTTAACAAAGAACGATCCCTTTATCACCGTACACTTCATGTTTAGACCTTCAACTGGCAGCTTTTGTAGTAGATTCTTTGGCGTTCCGCCAATGGTGAATCCCATACGTTGCATCGATGTCATACTGTTCCACACTGTTGGCAAACATGTGGGTAGCACTTTCCTCGATGGCTATACAGTTGGAGTATATGGCTGCCGGGAACGGAAGTGTAAGTGATGTAGCGTATTTCTTTGAACCATCGCTACCGTGTAGTAGAAATTCCAGGTCATTGTTGAAGAAGTATCAGAATGGAATCTTAGGTTGATCTTGTTGGCCAATCGTTGGTAGAGGTCTAGTCCAATCGGTGTAGTATGGAGCCTTGTCTTTTCTGGTGAAGTCAATGTTTGCTTCATGGTTGAGCCAATCAATGTTGTTAGACATGGCTCGTGCTATGTTTTCAAGATGATATTCAACTTCAATAGAACTTTCCGAGCTGTCTTTGAGCAGTTGAAAAGCTTCATTCTTGATGCGTTTTAATTCTGACTTGGTCATCTTCTTCACCCGAAACTTTTCTTGAAGTAACTTAGCATGCTCCAATGTACGACCTTCTACCATATCTTGATCATCGGTTAGAAGCGGAGTAGCATCAACAAGTGTAGAGAACCAATATACTCGGTGTCATCTTCGTCTAGCCATGAGACGACATCAGCCTTAGGCGACTTCTTCTTCTTCTTTAGCCTAGATGAGGATGCTGGTTTCTTTGTTGAAGCGGAAGAGGTGGGTTGTTGTTGGGGCTCAGGGACTTCCTCATCGTCACCACCAGTGTAATCGAAGTGATCACCGGTTTTCTCTGTCTGGGGTGGTGACTCAGAGTCCTGAGGTTTGTCAGCAGAAGAGCGTGGAGGAGATCGTTGTTGAGATGGAGTCCTTTAGGTTGGAGATGGCATGGAGGATGATTCACCAGTTTTTTTCAGGCGTTTAGGCTCTTTATCTTTTTCTTTATCCTTATCTTCATCGTCTCTTGGACGCTTAGGCCTTTCAACTTGCTCCTTGCATGAAGTCTTGAGTTGATATTCCAGTAGTGCCTCAAATAGTTTACTTTCATCAGAGGTGAAAGTTGCAGATCGTTGAGACATTTGTAGCACCAACTTAGAAATCAACTCTGCATCAGAGAGAACTGCAGGCTCCATTGGATTGATCGTCATTGTAACTGGAGTGGATTGCATTGTTTGCTTGACCAATTTCATGAGATTTGGATAGAGTCGTCGGTGAACATCTCCCTTGTAACTCTGTGAACAAAGGTCGAGTAGGTACTTGTGAGTATAGCCCCTAATCATTTTGTTCGGTTCCCGTGAAAATCACGTTAAATAAACTTCGGATATACTCCCTTTCACTTGACATCTTGACTATCTCGTCATGTTGAAGATTGATGTTGTCGTGAGTTGATTTAACTTTTATTGGTCACGTCTTTCTTCCCGACCTACTTGACGTTGACAATCTTGGTTTTAGCCCGGATATCCAAGAGTCATTGGTTTCTTCAACGACTTAGATGTGGATCGGTTGTGCCTTTGGATGGTGGTAATGAAGAGTGAGAAGACGAGTCCGATGATGATGAGACATGAGGAGACTCGTGGTCTTTCGGTGGCTCGAGATGTTTCTTCCTTTGAGTGTCTTTGGGTCATCAAGGAGAAAATCATCATAATCAACTTCGTCATCTTGTCCGGACTTAGCCAATTCTTCACCTTGATCCCGGCTTCTTCATCCGCTTTAGCTTGAGCCGCGACCTCTTCATCGCCTTTTTCTTTCTCGGACTTCTCCTTTTCGGTTCCTCAAATTCGTAGTTGATGGAATCCTCTATCTTCCTTTGTTGTTGTTCGTGGGTGGTGGTACCGGTTCCTTATCGGTTTGATTAACCGCATGGAAACTGGTGTGGCTTGAGTTCCACCACTGACCCTCCGGGCACGAGTTTGATCCTTTATGAATTCATTGGCAAGATATTTGAGTCCGAGGTTCTTCAACTTCTTTTGATAGTCTTTTCTTCATCAAATAGTTCTTCTTTAGAACTTTCCTTATCATGCTCAACACGGGAGTTTTCCATTTACCTTTTCGCCTTTTGACCTGGGAGGTTTAGGCTGTTGTTTGAGTGTCATCGATTCTGATTTGAGTAGGTGACCTCTTCGCCCGATTCGGTTTCCTCGCACCTTTCATCCATTAGCTTTTGTTGTGGTTCGATTTGGGAATCGGAATAGGAATGGCTTCCTTAGAGGAACTTTCCTTTTGAGAGTATGTGACCTCTTAGGAAACTTTCTCGACTCTCGCTTGTAACACTCCCTCTGACCGCCTCCCGGTTTTCCTAGTAGGAGTACCAGAGGACTTTTCATCAAGAAAACCTACTTTGCCTTCATCAACCGCTACGGATACCTTTTGTATGAATGGAGTTGTTTGACCGCTTGATTAGAAGGTGATCCGCAACACCGCACTGCTTTCTTTGTTGTAGATTCCTTAAATCGATTGTGAGTGTAGGCTCATACAACATGGAGTGATTGTTGGGGTCATTGGTTCTCGGGGATATCGTGATTATACCCTAGAGCTCTTTGGATCAACAATTTGGTATATCGATGTATGGGATCTTGGAGCCAAGATTTTTGAGGAATGCATCATGTCATCCCATATCGAGCTTCAACTTCAATATGTTTCATGTTGACCAAAGCCCAAAATATCCGTAGTTCCATGAGCTTGGGATGCTCATAACCACTATCACGCCCGTAAACAATTTGGTGATGATAATGTAGAGGTTTTCCATGGTCGGGGATATTCTTAAGATCCACGTATGAATGTTTTGTGATTACTCCGTAGCTTCGCCATAACCAATGTCGATCATGAATTACGAACAACCTCTTGATTGGTGTGGCATTATATTCGGTTGGCTCGATGATGTGAATGAGAAGAATAGCTCTTAAGTCTACTGGTGTGATGGTGACTTGTTTGTGGTTGAGCGTCACCGTCACAGCATTTTTGACCTTTGATCTTTCGCATTGTATGCCAGAACTGGTTAATGTAGATCTTTGGCACTGTAGCAGAATTGGTGAGCATGTTCTGATAAGGGTGATTCTTCAGAATGTCCACATCTATTAAACAAGAAGACTCTGAGTAGGTGAGACTTTCAAAATCAACACGAAGGTTGTTCTTTCCTATCTTCATCGGATAGCCGTTAGGGAAGATATCTTCAACAGTTAGAACATTTGGTGCTTCCACGTTTTGCATTTGAGCGTCCATGTCGTGATCTGAAAGATATTTAGCCAAAAGAACCAATATATCGAAAGACATTACGTTAGTCAACAGATGGTTTTATTGTCTAATTATTGAATGTGATATATTGATGATTCTTACGAGTCCAATGTCACTTGTTAGTCCAATAGTCCAAAGACGTCGTGATAAGTTTCGTGAGTTGATTAACTTCAAGTTTTAAAGTCTATGTTTTCACTTATTTTTCACAACTTTTTAAACATTTAAGCTTATTAGTGACATTATTGGTTTCGTGACGTTATGATTTATTTATTTATAAGTTTGCACGCGTAACAATTCACAATTAAGGTCAAAACTAGGCTTAGGCATAGAAATGGCAAGCCTATGCGTAAACATGAGTGATTATACGCGTGGCGTAAGCTTATGCGTGGGTTCTTGACTTACGCGTAAGAAATATTACGCGTGGGAAAAGAGGGCCTCATGCGTAGAGCTTACGCGTGGCGTATATGGAACCTCACGCGTAAGGCTTACTCGTGAAGAGTCAACCTTATGCGTGGGGTTACCGTTTATGCATATCCTTCACGGGATACGCGTAGTCCCCAATGTAGAACCTTCACGCGTGAAACGTTACGCCGCAAGATTTCTCTTACGATAACATGCTACGCCGTAAGGTGAACCTTATGCGTAGATGGCAAGTAACCTTGATTCTGAGTTATACACGCGTTGAAACCTGAAATAAATTCACCATATTACCAATATTAACATATACATTCATTCCTTTTCAAATCAAATCATGAAAACCATTCAAGCATTTATGCGTAGAACATGTTTACGCGTAGACCTAAAACCCTAAAGTTCAATTTCTACGAGTAAGGTATTTAACCATGGGATTAACACCAAACTTGTTCTGGGACGTTTAAGAAGCCTAATGAGTTGTTTTATCCACGTTTTAACATCAAAATCTAAGCAGATCAAGAATACCCAAATACTAAGAACATAAACCCTAATTTTCAATTTAATCCTATTTAGTGTTTATGGGTGAGTTCTAAGCTTAGATATGATCAATTCAACATGTAAACAACATCACACAAATATCTTTTTAACCAAAAACACTCACAATTGAAAACGCCCAAAATTACGCATAAACCCTAATATTCAAAATCAAACAATTAGAGTTTCTGGGTGAGTATTGATGACAAAAATGGTACCATTATGATTAAACAAACGTTTTGAAACAACCATTTTAACCACAAATACTCACACATTATAATGTGTTCATACGCTTATGCGTAGAACACAAAATCACTCTTAGATGAAAATCTAACCGTTGGTTTAAGAAACGATTTAAAACCCATGTTTAGATGATTACAAGAAACGTTTTAACACTTACAAATAGATGATCAGAAACACGGATTTGATTGTTGGATTTTACGCGTAGGATAAGGGTTGGTGGATATTAAATGAAGTGAAGTTAATGTTTATGAAAAATTAGGTGAGGTATTTTGATAAAAAAAATTACTTTGAGCATTTGACACTTTCAGGTCCCTCCACCTTTATCATTTACATCCAATGCCCATAACTTCCATTTTGGTTACCAAACAAAGGATATTTGAAAGAATTTGACGACACTCCCACTTGACTTAAGAAATCATAAAGTTTTATAAATTTTAGTCCGAGGAGTGTCATTAAACCGTAAATGTGACCACCATTATTAAAGAAACAACGGGATAAAGTAACATGCAAGTACAAGGTTTTATAAAACCGAAAAATAGTTGATTTCTCCCCTCAACACTGATCGAGAAAATACCAATTTTGAAAGAATAAAGTGTTGATGGAAGGTTTGTACTTGCCATGTTAAAAGAAATATAGATAGAAGAATATTTTTGTTGTTTTATCCGATTTTATATTTTGTATTTTGTTTTGAAAATATTTACAAAAGAGGTTTTGGTGTTTGATGGTTTAAGAATGTTTTAAGAGTTCATCCAGGTTCCTCTTGAGTCAAACACCGCATGCCAATCCGGTGGACCAACTCATTAAACCTAGCAGGAGCTAAGGCTTTGGTGAGAAGATCCGCGATTGGTATTCGGTTCCCACAAAGTATAATTCAACTGCACTGCTCCACGTGGTCCTTGATGAAATGATATCAAGATCGATGTGCTTTGATTTCGAGTGTTGAACAGAGTTGCACGCGATCGCAATAGCACTCGATTGTCACAAGACATCGGGATTCTGTCAATACGTAACCATAGTCTTTGAGTTGTGTTCTCATCCAAATGACTTGAGCACAACACGCCGACATGGCTACATATTCTCGCTTACGCTGAGGACAATGATGTACAATCTTGCTTCTTCGATTGCCATGACACCGGTTTATCACCAAGAAATTGTAATGCTCTCAAGTACTTTTCCGTGAATCTAAGTATCCTGTGTGATCGGCATATGAAAAGCTATTAGTTCAAAACCGAATCCTTCTGATACGATCCCCAAATTAATGGTTCCCTTGATGTATCGGAGGATTCTTTTAGCCTCGAGAGGTGGGTTTCAGCTTGGTCTCGATCGATAACGGAGCAAAGATATACTGCAAAGACAATATCAGGCCTGCTAGTCAATGTTAGATACATGAGAGACCCAATGATACTACGGTAGTTGGTAGGGTCCACTAATTTCCCATGTAAATCATTTCTAACTTCTTGGTATGAGCCATTGGTGTGGCATAGGTGTCACAATTTTGCATTCCAAATTTATTTAATAGTTCAAGGAATATTTGACCGACTCAAGAATATACCATGGGGTGATTGATGAACTTGCGGTCCTAGAAAGAACGTAAGTTCACCCATCATGGACATTTCAAAATGTTTCTTCATTAGTTTTGCAAAAGCGATTGAGTACGCTTTATGTGTTGACCCAAAATGATGTCATCCACGTAAATTTGAACAATTAAGATGTGTGCCCGTGATATTGTATGAAAAGAGTTGGGTCAACCGAACCTTTGGTGAAATTATTGGCAATGAGGAAGGATGATAACTTATTGTACCACGCCCGAGGAGCTTGTTTGAGTCCGTACAGAGCTTTGTTCAGTTTGTAGACATGGTCGGGAACTCGGGATCAACGAATCCTTCTCGTTGGCTGATATAAACCGTTTAGGCTCCGATTGGCAGACAGTGAGTGCATAAATGCAATGTTCACCATATGTGTGAAGACGTTGTCTCGTAACGACTGGTTGATTCGGGTTGCCAATAATATTTTCTAGAGGATGGTCTTTTGTCCATCGATGTGTAGAGGTTGATGTTGGTATACATTGTGCGATTTTGAGGATTCAAATGGGATGTAGATGATTATGCAATATCAGTGCGGCGGTTTCATTAGCGAACGGGTTAAAGAACGATTTGGATCAAAATCTGCGGTGAGGTACTTCATTAAGAACATCATCACCGGTTCAATGACATTAGAAGCAGCTTTGTTCAACTGTTGTTGTAGATTCAATCGGTGGTGCTTCAACAATGAGTTGTTGTAGCAGTGTATCGGTATTGGAATATGATCGAGTTGAGCGGAAACTTTGGATACACTGCAAGACGCTCATTAATATTATCACTAAACAGAGGAGCAAATAGCTTTTCCATTTGTTGACAAGTAAGTCGGGGCTTGATTCGGTGATGATGGGGTTTGAGGAAGTTTAAACGGTTGTGACCGGGTTCCAAGTCATATGCTCGAAGCCATTTCGTAAGCTCATCAAAATTTGCATGAATCGCTTCCATTACCGCTTTGTATGACGATTCCGATCCGGTAACCTTTAGAATTCTCACAAGATCCAATAAAGACTCCAATGTCGACTTTGGCTTTAGCTTTCCAAAGTCATCACAATCATTATTTGGGTAGCAAAGGGATCCAAATACATGAAAGTGTTTGAGATTAGGTTTTCATTGTGGATAAGCTCAAAAGGTGTTTTGTTGTGGCGCTTTGTAATCATTGATTGGTTTTGAGTGTAGCATGCAGTTGATACGACACGCCCACAAGTAATCCGGAAGTTTAGCATTGATTAACATTGTTCTTGCAGCTTCCACTAACGTACGGTTTTGTCTTTCAACAACTCCGTTTTGTTCTGGTGTGCGTGCAATAGATGTTTGATGCTCAATTCCCACTTTCTCATAAAATTCTCGAAGAGTTTGATTTACAAATTTAGTTCCTTTTTATGTTCTGATTTGGCAGACGGTGTTCCGGAGCTGAACTTGAATTTTTGTGAGAAAGGTGATGATCATCTGTGGAGCTTGATCTTTGCTTCGAAGAAAATAGACCCAAGTCCATCGTGAGTAGTCATCGACAATTACCAAGATGTAGCGTTTGCTATTAATTGTTTGCACGCGCATCGGGCCACACAAATCCATGTGAAGAAGATGAAGCACATGTCGAGAGTCAGGTTCCACCTTTAAAGGAAAATGAGCACGAGTGCTTTTCCTTGTTTACAAGCAGAGCAAAGGTGATCTTTAGAATATCGAAATCTCGGGAGACCTTCAACAAGTTTGTATCGAGCAAGGTTGGTTATGGTTTGAAAGTTTAAATGTGAGAGACATCGGTGCCATAGCCAAGATTTTGTTAATGTTGCCTTTGAAAGTAGACAGATGGGAGATGAAGCAATCATGTCTTGCATGGAGATAGTGTAGAGACTTGAATTGCGAGTGCCAGACATAAGATCGTTTCCTTGTAGATTATGAATGAAACAAGTTTTCTCCCGAAAAGCAACTTCCAAATCTCCATCACAGAATTGACCGACTAAAAAGAGATTGTGACCGAGGCCTTCCACATAATAAACCCTGCTAATTTCGATGTAATCTCCGTAGCCCATGATAGTCGCAAGTGATCATTCCGAATCGACAAAGCCAATGAACTTTGCAATAAAGTTTGATAACGCTTTAAGATTGCTTGTCATGTGTCGGGAACATCCGCGATCAACAACCCAAAGGATGATCTCATCACCGCATTACACAGGCGACACGGATGGAATAGAAGTAGATGTGGAACCCGGTGTTAGAGGGTTCAAGCGATTATAGTAGAAATACATACCTCAATGATTTTAGGCATCCATTTAAATCCTAGTGTATTATGTATCCATTTCGCCATCTCCAACTAGTCTTTGCTTTAGTCTTAGTGAATGCACTAGGTGGTACTACATTCCTTTGAGGTGATACTCGAACTACTGGGGACATCAATTGCTTTCTTAGAATCTAAAGAGGCGGTTTACCAAGCACAGACTTAGAAGCATTAGTGGGCCTAGAGGTATTTCGTGTCTTAGGATTCCTTAAACGAGACAAGATAGCTTTAGCAACACATTTATCATGACAATCAGAAAGCATACTTTTACGACAAATAACACAAGAAGCTTCAGACTTAATATCAAAAGTACTTAAAGGTTTAGCATTCGTTACAACACTTTTTCCATTACATTTGTCAGACGCAATATCTAAAGTGGGTGCAACTTGAGTCTTATTCAAATTCCTAGGGTGTTCTTCTACTTCAACATTCTTTATTGTTCTTTTCTTAGGTCGCAACTTCCTATTCTTCCTTGTATTGCTCCTAGACCGTGAAGTGCGGACGTTTGGAAAAGAGGCAACTATTCTTGTTTCAAGAGAGGAAGCACATTAGTATCTTGTGGTTTGTCATTGGCAATTCGAGGTCACTTTTTCTAAGTGTTACAGTGCAAGTTTCTTAATGTTGCTAATATGAACTTGTTCATACTTTCCTAGCTTTTCCTTTAACTCAATGATAGTGTGCCACAAATCTTGATTTTCGAACTAAGATTTCTAGAAAAATTCAGACTTCTTTAGTGTGTGCAAGATAATGATCAAGTTCGGTGATGCTTCATTACGAGTCTGTTTGAGTAAATCAAATATGACACCATATTCCTTTTAACTTTTGAAATTTTTGTTCATATTTTGAGATTTGACATTTCAAAGACACGCTTTGAACATCCAGTTGCTCAAATTTTGGATTAAAAGTTTTGGAATGCAACTGGTTGATTTTGTTTTGCAAAGAAAGTTCACGATTGTGACAATCTTTTGACACCATTGAAGACGACGCTTGCATTTGAAAGCTTGTTTAATGTGTGTTCTTTTCAACTTTTAAAGACTCGATCCGATGCACATTATCGATTCTCAACAATTTCAACAGAATCAGCGTAATCGCAGAGATATAATCAAGAACATGTCAAAGAATGCAATAACACAACATTATGGATATCAAGACAAATAACTTCTTCCAAGAGTCGATCAACATCTTTTCGTAACATTTTCTTTTACGCTTTGTATTTGAAATTGATGTTTCGCTTGTTCGAAAACTCTTTCATAAGTCCAAGCTCCTTGTGACAATCCCTTTCCCAATAAATAGCACAATTTTTCAAATTTCGGACATGAGGTAAAATTCGTTTCAAGAATATCTCTTTGTGCACGCAAGAAGAGGCGATTGAAAATGTTCAATTTTATTTCGAATGAAATTCAATTTCACGCCCAAAAGTTTGATGTCCGAAGTGAATGTTTCAAAATATTTTATGACTTTACATTTTTCGGCTAATGGGTTTATTTCACTAAGTGAAGGTAAAGGACCATTAATTTGTACATTATTGGAAAGGGGACCCTCAGAAGTAGGTGTGATAACCCAAGGTGTGTTAGAAAAATCCTTTTGTGCAACGAAAGTGATGGCTTTTAAATAGTTAAATGGTTTGTTATAAACAACATTTTCTAATTTTGATCGACTCTCTCATTGATTGTTGGTCTACTTTGTTTAATTATGAGGAAAAATTCCAAGAACCGTGAGCTATGTCCGACATTTCTTTCATACGGGTTGTGTTGTAAGTTTTGGATCTTTTAATAAATTAGGATTAAACTACATAGATGTTTTTATTTCTTAAGTGACTTTTTGTTATATTAATACAGACAAGGAATATGTGTCATGGCGGACTCACATGGGAGCAAATGTGTGAAATATTTTATGCACAAGTTGCTTTTAGTTTCAAGGACAATATTGTTGGCTCTAATCTCAAGGACGTTGATTTGGTAACTTTTTTAATTTTTTACAGTTTAATAAAGAAGTTTACTTTCATTTATTGATTTTTTGTTCTTTGTATTACAGGTGTTCTTCCCCATTCTCGGTTCTGAGTGTTTTTATGTTGTTGTTATTAATCTGAAAAAGACGGCTATCAATATCCTTAACAACAATCGTGACGAGACAACATCATATGAAGCTTACAAAGACAGATGTGATCTATTGGTAATTTACTAGTCAAAATAATTTCTATGTTTTTTTTTTCTTCTTTGACTTTTGGAACAATTTTATAATGATTTTGTTATTTACTAGTCTAACTATTTTTTAACATTGGTTTTTTTGTTTGTTTGTTTTGTAGATAAAGTTGTTTGCAAGGTACCTCGAAAGCGTTGGCCACAAAAAGAGTCAAGTCATTGCGATCATGGTTCCACACATTCAAACTCAAATGTACCACTACGGAGAAGAATATCGAAGATTCTGGTATCTTTTGTATGCATCATATGGATATGTACATGGGAGAACCATTTTCAAAGTGGGACCGTGAAATTGTGGGAAATTCAGATAAAGAACACCTCTTGTTGCTTTTGAGGGTCAAGTATGCAACCAAGATTTTGTTACATGAAATAAATGTTCATGCTAGGAAAAATATGAAAGACTCTGAGGAATTCCATGTGAATCATAAATAAATCACAAGTGATTTGGCTATAATTATCATTAAAGCAAACTTGCAATTATATCAATACAACTTAATAAAAAAGTAAAAATTGAAATCTAACTATCATTTTTATTCAAGTAGTAATCAACGATCAAAGTTTTTATCTCAAGTAACAATGAACATCTCGCCATAAACCGAGGTAACAATCCACAAATATTTAAAACTTAACAAAGTATGTAAAGTATTTATAAAGTAAAAAAATCACTTAGTTTCAACCAGTGTTATTCATCGATTTTTCACCAACGCTTTTGTACCGCTATTACCTTTGGACCTAGATCAAATGGCAAGATCCAAGCCATCCAATCTACCTTCATCCAAAGGACAAGATTAAATCTGATATTTACACTATAGGGGCAATTTTGTCCACTATTAGGTGATATCATATCACGCTTCTCACATGACAGCTTCTCATATCACGATCCCAAAATAATTGTCAAATCACACAGTCACACACACACCAAACACGATCCCAAATATGAAAATCATCAATTAAATTCATCAATTCATTCAGATCTGATCCAAAAGCATCCATCAATTAATCAATTTATCAATTCATCAATTAAAATCATCAATTGATTCAGACCCGATCCAAAAGCATCCATCAAATCCGATTGAAAATAATCAAAATCATTCAAATCCGTCCGAAAATCATCAAATTCATTAAAATCCGATTCAAAATCATCAATATCATCCAACACATGGATAATATTAGAGAAATTATACATGTTCAAAGTTGTTGAAGGTAGTGCAGCAAAGTTTGTGAAGCGTAACAAAATGAGAGTATAGAATTAGGTAGTGTAAGTACAGACGTATGGTTGTTGATTCTCATTGAAAAAATCAGAATGTTGAAGGATGTAGCGAGGTTATGAGTGTTGATGATGTTGAACGAGTTCGGATAGTTGAAAAAGGTAGCGAGGTTATGAGTGTTGATCATGTTGAAGCAGTTCGGATAGTTGAAGAAGGTATACTCGTAATGAATGATGTCGGTGATGCTGAACGAGTTCGGTTTATTGTTGAAGATGATATCAGAAGTGGTGAAACAAATGATGAAAATGAAACACATGTTAACGGCAAGTCATTTGTAATTTTATTAAATTTCTTTAGTTTTGAGGCAAAATCATTTGTGATATACATAAATCACAGGTGATTTGTGGTAAATCACATGTGATTTACGATAAATCACCTGTGATTTGTGCTAAATCAAATGTGATTTGTGATAAATCACATGTGATTTAGATATATTTAGATGTTAGAATTTGCAGTACTACAAACCACATGTGATTTAGCACAAATCACATGTGTTTATGGTAAATCACATGTGATTTACCACAAATCACCTGTGATTTATGTATATCACAAATGATTTTGCATTTCTAAAAATTAACATGTTTTTTTTAAACAAATATGATTAAAACAAACTTCAACCTTGTATATTTTTCAGAAGCTGTGACAACACCTAAAGCGAGTTTAGTAATTCATAAGGAGACACCTGGGGGTTCAGTTTATTGGCAACCTAATATGGAACCAGAATTAATACCGAAAGAGCGGGTTTACTTTGACACACTAGATGATGCTATTAGGATGTATAAGGCTTACACTCTTAGAGGTGGATTCGAAATAAGGCTTTCATCACAAAGGAAAACTAGAAGTGGTTTTGTACAATATTAGTATCTGATGTGTAACCGTGAATGAAAACTTAGGAACACCAACATAGATACTTTAAAAAGCCAAGGAAATGATAAGGCTATTCGAAACAGGAACCTACGGGTAACAGGTTGTATGGTACGTGTTAAGTTAGATTTGGATCCTGTTTCTGGAAAATACAGACCAGCAATATTCAATCCTAGGCGTAACCATACGCTTTGTCCGGAAGTATATCGACATCTCTCTAAGACGGAAAGAAAAATGGTCTACTCTAAAAAGCTCTTTGTCATGAAAGCTAAAACCGCAAATATAGGTGCTACTGTAGCTCACCATATTTACAGTAGCATGAAAGGGTATGACCTAGTTCACGGGCAAGTTGTGGATTTTAAGACATATTTTAGGAACTTAACCGCTTATAGGGAAGGGATTCTTAAATGCTAATTAACAAGATGGAAAATGTAGAAGGCATATCTCGCCAAACTTTTCTTTTCACAACAAAGTAGAAGACAACGAACTAGTTGCACTTGCTTTGGGCGACGAGGTAATGAAATGTAACTTTGAAGAATTTGGCGACATCATTTCTTTTGATGCGACGTTCAGGACTAATAAGTAAGTTTCAACTATTTTGACTTTATCAATTAAGTAAAAATCACTTGTTATCTGTCAGATGCCACAAGAAAATCACAAGTGATTTGTTCCAAATCACTAGTGATTTTACTAAATCACAAGTGATTTGGTCCAAATTACTTGTGATTTGATACAAATCACTTATGATTTGTCACAGAAGGTGTTTATTTATATATGCTTTCCATGTGTTTTTATATGCTTTCAGGTATAATATGGTATTCGTTCCATTTACTGCAATAGATAACCACAGAAAGAGTGTGACAATTGTTGGGGGAATGTTGAAAAGTGAAGACACCAAATCCTACATTTGGCTATTGGAGTCATTCATGTAAGCATTTAATAAGCAACCTACAATGGTCGTAACTGATCAAGATGGGGCGATGAAGAAAGCTATTGCAGCCATTCTCCCAGAGTCGAAACACAGGCTATGTATCTGGCATATCACCCAAAAGGTTCCGGCTAAGGTACTTTCTAATAAATCACTTGTGATTTTACGTAGTTGTACCATCACTATGACTATGGACTTGTAGCATTGATGAGTGGAATTGTTTGATGATTTGTAAGAAGATATATGATGAAACAGACTTCAAAAGGCGCTTCAACGAGATTGTATGGGATATGTTCTTGGAACCAAGGGATTTGAGGAAAAGTGGGAAAGTTAATTGAAGATTTTGGCTTGAAAGATCATAAGTGGTTGACGAAGATGTTTAATATGCGATCGCATGGATACCGCTTATTTTCTTGACTCGCCATCGCTTAGGTTAATGAGGACTACTTCACGGTCGAAGTGAAAATTGCTCTTCTCGCATTTCACAAACGAAGGATCAACACCGATTAACTTCATGATCCGCTCGAATCTGAACGGAAAAGCAAAGACACATTCAAGAGCAGTTAGACTTTGATTCAATGGACTCGATGCCCAAGTTAAAAACAAAACTGATGATTGAAAAACATGATGCTTTGGTATACACAAGGACAATTTTTCTACGAGTTCAAACAAAAATTAATGAAGGAATCTGGGATTGTCAAATACAGACTGTACAAAATGAAGAGGGCTGTGAGATAACACTCATTAGAGATAAGAATGCTGGTGAATATAGAACACTATACAATGAAAAAAAAGAAGGGCACAAGTGAGGCGGTAGAAAAACCAAAGGCGGCACGTGTTCAGGAAATGTATAAGGTACAAAAAAGCTCTTTTAATTTAATATTGTGTGGTTTTTTTCGTTGTTATGCTTGCCTGAATCACTTGTGATTTTTGCTAATCACTTGTGATTTTAACAAATCATATGTTATTTTGACAAATCATTTGTTATTTTTAAAAATCACAAGTGATTTGTTACAAATCACTTGTGATTTTAACAAATCACTTGTGATTCTTTGTTATGTTATTCAATTTTTTGTGTTTTGCTCTGCTAAGGTAGTGCGCAATTTGGGAGATGGATCAATGGTCTGTACATGTAGGCACTTCCTTCGATTTGGGTTTCTATGTCGCCACATATTTTGTGTTTTCAAGAATAATGACATTGAAAAGATTCCTGAGATGTACATTTTGAGGCGTTGGACAAGGGATATAATACCTCTTGATTTGAGAAGAAAGAGAAACTGATATGGTGAAAAGAATGAAACAATTGATAGACTCACAAATGAGGCAACTTGTTTAGTAGACGATTGCCAACATCGTTTGAGAAATGATGAAGGAAAGATGGCTGAATTTGTAGAGCAGATTAGAACATTGAAGAAGAAGGTCGACATTGCAGTGCCAAATCCTCCAAGCAAAAAAGATGATATGGAGAAATTTATCAGGGTTCCAAAGCCAAAAAGAATTGATGTCAACAACCCATCAGGTGCTAAAAACAAAGGCGGTACAAGAGGTTTACGTAGGAAGAGTGAAAGAGAGAAAGCAATAGATGCAAGTTTAAAGCCAAAGAGGAAATGCGGAGAATGTGGAGTGAAAACTAATACACATACCAAAAGAATTTGTCCTCTAGGTCCAAAGGAAATAGCGGCTGCAAAAGCAGCGGCTGAAAAAGTAGCGGCTGAAAAATCGATGAATAACACTGCTTGAAACTAAGGGGGTATTTGTTTCATTAAGATGTTTTGGGTCTGAATCTTACTACCATATCTTACTGGTAAGAGGTGGTTATAAAGTCTAAATCTGAATGAAATAATGTTGTTTGTTTTTGTATAATTGTCTGAATGATTTCAATTGTCTATTTGTTTTAATTGTTTATTAAACCATCACAATACGAGGATTAGATATTTTGTGTAAACATGAAACGAAATATTTTTATGAAAAATTTAACACAATAATAAACTATTAACTAAATTATCTTAAATATAACATAGTAAAAAACTATTTGTACTTATATAGATGACCACAAGCCTAACATATAATGGTATAACATTTCTAAAATATAACAAGATACAAATGGGATCAATGTCTCTTTCTCACGAACTCTAATGACAAGAGGCAACAATTACATTTTTGTCACGACCGTCATGCAACGTGGTTGACTTTCTTAAGAATAAGGACTATTATGAAGGTTATTGATACGCTTATATATGGTCAACAATCATAATGTGTTTTTTTTCTTCTTTTTTCAAAAACGCTTTTATTTTTCAAGACAACAAGCTTGAAATGATGGCCAAGTTATAATCTCACTCGCCACAAGTGAAAATGTCCTAACACAAAACAAAAATACGACCAAATATGTAATGGGCCCTTTTTCAATTTTACCCTAAACCTATAACTAACCCTAGATATATAACACTACTTTACTCTATCAACCCTAATAACATATGTGTTGCTGTCACCAAACACATATATAAACCAGAAGAGATCACTAAACCACGAAACACAAAACCTCTTGAAAATTTTTTCGAAACAGGTTGGTGGTTTTCTTGCTTTTGTTCTTTTTTGCTTAAACGAACCACAATCATATTTTTGTTTCAGTTCTATAA